>OZ035823.1:4585882-4933382 GCA_964034765.1 Knipowitschia caucasica | reverse complement strand
TAACGCGGACACAGGAGTAACGCGGACACAGGAGTAACGCGGACACAGGAGTAACGCGGACACAGGAGTAACGCGGACACAGGAGTAACGCGGACACAGGAGTAACGCGGACACAGGAGTGACGCGGACACAGGAGTGACGCGGACACAGGAGTGACGCGGACACAGGAGTGACGCGGACACAGGAGTGACGCGGACACAGGAGTGACGCGGACACAGGAGTGACGCGGACACAGGAGTGACGCGGACACAGGAGTGACGCGGACACAGGAGTGACGCGGACACAGGAGTGACGCGGACACAGGAGTAACGCGGACACAGGAGTAACGCGGACACAGGAGTAACGCAGACACAGGAGTAACGCGGACACAGGAGTAACGCGGACACAGGAGTGACGCGGACACAGGAGTGACGCGGACACAGGAGTGACGCGGACACAGGAGTGACGCGGACACAGGAGTGACGCGGACACAGGAGTGACGCGGACACAGGAGTGACGCGGACACAGGAGTGACGCGGACACAGGAGTGACGCGGACACAGGAGTAACGCGGACACAGGAGTAACGCGGACACAGGAGTAACGCGGACACAGGAGTAACGCGGACACAGGAGTAACGCGGACACAGGAGTAACGCGGACACAGGAGTGACGCGGACACAGGAGTGACGCGGACACAGGAGTGACGCGGACACAGGAGTGACGCGGACACAGGAGTAACGCGGACACAGGAGTGACGCGGACACAGGAGTGACGCGGACACAGGAGTGACGCGGACACAGGAGTAACGCGGACACAGGAGTAACGCGGACACAGGAGTAACGCGGACACAGGAGTAACGTAGACACAGGAGTAACGCGGACACAGGAGTAACGCGGACACAGGAGTAACGCGGACACAGGAGTAACGCGGACACAGGAGTAACGCGGACACAGGAGTAACGCGGACACAGGAGTAACGTAGACACAGGAGTAACGCGGACACAGGAGTAACGCGGACACAGGAGTAACGCGGACACAGGAGTAACGCGGACACAGGAGTAACGCGGACACAGGAGTAACGCGGACACAGGAGTAACGCGGACACAGGAGTAACGCAGACACAGGAGTAACGCGGACACAGGAGTAACGCGGACACAGGAGTAACGCGGACACAGGAGTAACGCGGACACAGGAGTAACGCGGACACAGGAGTGACGCGGACACAGGAGTGACGCGGACACAGGAGTGACGCGGACACAGGAGTGACGCGGACACAGGAGTGACGCGGACACAGGAGTGACGCGGACACAGGAGTGACGCGGACACAGGAGTGACGCGGACACAGGAGTGACGCGGACACAGGGAGTGACGCGGACACAGGAGTGACGCGGACACAGGAGTGACGCGGACACAGGAGTGACGCGGACACAGGAGTGACGCGGACACAGGAGTGACGCGGACACAGGAGTGACGCGGACACAGGAGTGACGCGGACACAGGAGTGACGCGGACACAGGAGTGACGCGGACACAGGAGTAACGCGGACACAGGAGTAACGCGGACACAGGAGTGACGCGGACACAGGAGTGACGCGGACACAGGAGTGACGCGGACACAGGAGTGACGCGGACACAGGAGTGACGCGGACACAGGAGTGACGCGGACACAGGAGTGACGCGGACACAGGAGTGACGCGGACACAGGAGTGACGCGGACACAGGAGTGACGCGACACAGGACACAGGAGTGACGCGGACACAGGAGTGACGCGGACACAGGAGTGACGCGGACACAGGAGTGACGCGGACACAGGAGTGACGCGGACACAGGAGTAACGCGGACACAGGAGTAACGCGGACACAGGAGTAACGCGGACACAGGAGTAACGCGGACACAGGAGTAACGCGGACACAGGAGTAACGCGGACACAGGAGTAACGTGGACACCAGTGGGGGAGGGTCCAAAAGTGGCCATGTACTGTTTATAGATAGTCATCTTCAAAGCCATGTTCCAGCTTCTTCTTTCTGGCAGAAGATATCGTTCGCTGCGATAGCTTTTGTGTTACTATCAGTGGAGTAAAAAAAATGGAATAAATTGGACGAGGAACTTAAATATGTCAAACAATATTCAAGTTTAATAACAGAGTGTCATTATTTTTGATTAATAAGTGAAGCATGTTAAAAACTTCCAAGCGCTAGGTTTCTCATGGTAAAGGAAGATATGATTTATTTTGTAAAATCAGAGTTGGAAGTAGGGGTGGGATTACAAAAAAGACGTTTTTTTTTAACTTCTTCCCACTACTATTTTGGACATCAATTGTTTATTTATTTCGCTTAATTAATGTATAATTAATTCATCTCAAATGTCCAAATAAAACACTCAGTCATAGAGATACAAGACATCACGTTATGCTAACCTGCTAACAGCTTCATTTCACTTCTCAGTTTAAACAAAGCACTTTAAATGATCTTGCCTTTGTACTGAAACTGTTTTAGATCGATTTCAGTGTCAATTGTTTTTTTTCTGTACTTTTAACCTACTTTTAGTTTTGTACTTGTCTGGTGCATACTGGGGACTTTTGCGGATGTATTCCAATGTGGTTTTACTGCAATTGGCAAATCAATGAATCTGAAATGGGTCCATTAGGGGCAGAGACCAAAGTCCATAAATGTCATAATAACAGTAAGAGTTTTGTACAGTGTCTCATATAAATGTGTAAATATGACCTACTGTTGCGCTAATGCACGACTCCTTCGATGCTAAACTGCATTTTGTCGTCTTGTTCCGTCAATAAAGTTGAGTTTTCACGCCCCTCTCTCCTCTTTGCTGTAGGGAGGCCATCAGCTTGGTGTGTGAGGCCGTTCCCGGGACCAAAGGAGCCCTGCGCAAAAGAAAGGTACTGGGAATGACTCAGATCAAGACGGAGAGATGTGAAAACGTGGACACAATAGCCACGCTCAGCTCAGAGCCCGATTAATGATCGCGAACACAATCGGCTGAAAGGAAAAGAAAACGCATTAGATATTCATTTACCTTCTGCTGCTATATATAGAGCCTTGTGTAAGTTCTTTCCCCTCCCTTTGTGTAAAAGGAGAGAAAACAAAGACAGAGAGAAGGGGGGAGAGAGAGAGGGATAAGGGGGGAGAAAGAGAGAGAGAGAGAGGGGGGAGAGAGAGGGAAAGAGAGAGAAGGGGGGAGAGAGAGGGAGAGAGAGACAGGGGGAGGGAGAGAGAGGGAGACAGAGAGAGACAGGGGGAGAGAGAGAGAGAGAGAGAGAGACAGGGGGAGACAGAGAGAGAGAGAGATGGAGGGAGAGAGAGAGAGAGACAGGGGGAGAGAGAGAGAGAGAGAGAGAGACTGGAAGTGGTGGTGCTTGAAGAGAGAGTGAGGACGTGTGGTGGTGCGTGGGCGTAGCTCCAGCGTTTGCTCCGCTGCTGAGTGACTCATGTGGCGCACACTATCTGTGATCAGGAGGATGAGCTGGTGGCGGTGCACATACATGTGGAGAAGCACATACATGTGGAGAAGCACATACATGTGGAGAAGCACATACATGTGGAGTAGGGAAGCTCATACATGTGGAGAAGCGCATACATGTGGAGAAGCACATACATGTGGAGTAGGGAAGCACATACATGTGGAGAAGCACATACATGTGGAATAGGGAAGCTCATACATGTGGAGAAGCACATACATGTGGAGAAGGGAAAAACATACATGTGGAGAAGCACATACATATGGAGGAGGGAAAAACATACATGTGGAGAAGAGAAGTACATACATGTGGAGGAGGGACGCACATACTTGTGGAGAAGCACATACATGTGGAGAAGAGAAGCACATACATGTGGAGGAGGGACGCACATACTTGTGGAGAAGAGAAGCACATACATGTGGAGAAGGGAAGCACATACATGTGGAGGAGGGAAGCACATACATGTGGAGAAGCACATACATGTGGAGAAGGGAAGCACATACATGTGGAGAAGAACATACATGTGGAGAAGAGAAGCACATACATGTGGAGAAGCACATACATGTGGAGAAGGGAAGCACATACATGTGGAGAAGCAAATACATGTGGAGAAGCACATACATGTGGAGAAGCACATACATGTGGAGAAGCACATACATGTGGAGAAGGGAAGCACATACATGTGGAGAAGAACATACATGTGGAGAAGAGAAGCACATACATGTGGAGAAGCACATACATGTGGAGAAGGGAAGCACATACATGTGGAGAAGCACATACATGTGGAGAAGAGAAGCACATACTTGTGGAGGAGGGAAGCACAGAGTCAGGGAAAAAAAGTTTGTTCAGATCATGGAAGAGTACAGAGTCACGGCAGAACATGGTCAAGTGTGAGATTGAGTGGTTTTTATTTTCATTTGAGTGCGTTCTGACTTTGTTAAGACATGATTTGCCGCAAGTCTGAGGCTGTAGACCCAGGACTGAGGCTGTAGACCCAGGACTGAGGCTGTAGATCCAGGACTGAGGCTGTAGACCCAGGACTGAGGCTGTAGACCCAGGACTGAGGCTGTAGACCCAGGACTGAGGCTGTAGATCCAGGACTGAGGCTGCAGATCCAGGACTGAGGCTGTAGACCCAGGACTGAGGCTGTAGATCCAGGACTGAGGCTGTAGACCCAGGACTGAGGCTGTAGACCCAGGACTGAGGCTGTAGATCCAGGACTGAGGCTGTAGACCCAGGACTGAGGCTGTAGATCCAGGACTGAGGCTGTAGACCCAGGACTGAGGCTGTAGATCCAGGACTGAGGCTGTAGATCCAGGACTGAGGCTGTAGACCCAGGACTGAGGCTGTAGACCTCGATGATAATTCTGCTTTGTCCCGTTGGCAAATCTTGTTGGACACTCGGACTCCCAAAAATCTGAAAATACATAAACTCCCAGAGTCGTCATTTTGACTGTTCCCCTCCAAAAATATTTAGTTTTCCAACAGATTTATTTTGAGGTATTAATATATAAGGTTGTTATCTTTAATAAGCGCCAAAACTGGTTAAAGATGCAGTCAGTGATTTTTTTCCAGATGCATTTTTTTAAATATTGTGGGAAAACGTCCCTAAACCCTAAAAGTAGTCAAGTAATCATGTATTTTCAAATAGTAAGGGAGATTGACCAGATGCCTATTGTCTCCAAAAATGTTTGGCTTTGGAGCGGACCGTTAAAAGTAAACCAATGGGATTCGTTCATCCCCTTCACCCTCTTCCTGTTTCTCGCGAGTGCGCGCACCTGAGTTGGATTTTCTAAACATGACTGAATTGTGTGACAATCGCGGAGGACATCTGAGATCTGGCAGTGCATTCACAAGGTCATTTTCACTGACATCACACATAACGGCCGTGCGCAGCTCTCTCCTTCACGCAGTTCATAAAGTCTCACGTCTGAACCACAACAGCCACAGAGACCATGAGGACAAACACGTACATGTGGATTTTACTGCTCTACCGCACTTTCTGTCATGTCAATACTTTTTGTACGGACTGCCTGTGAACGCCCCAAATACTAACATACGCGCGAGCCGACAAATAGTAACGGCTGCAGCAACACGTCTGTGCTGTAGTAGGACAGAGTGCAGAGTAAACGTACTGATCGTGTTGTGTCAGTGAACACATTACACTGTCCTCTACACTTCTCCATAGACCTCACAGAGACAGCAGCAGCCACGACTCTGCAGCTGTGTACACAGCCGCGATACTCTACTCTGCCCATCAGGAGAATGTGACATGTTCAACTGATGATAGATGATGTCACGTGTGCCGGTTGTTTTGGTTCGGTGGAGAGGCGAGGGGAGGGGGGAGTGGTTTCAAGTTGGTGCTACGGCTAAGCTAACAAAATCGCTTACTGCATCTTTAAGATAACATGAAATACACCAGTTAGCATTAGGCTAAATGCTAACCGCTGACAAGTAAACAGTGTGTTGCTATGGTAACTAGCCTTGCACCAGTCCAGAATCAGTCCCGAATCAGTCCAGAACCAGTCCAGAACCAGTCTGGGACCAGTCCAGGAGAAAAGGACCTTTAACTGCCATATTAAGTTGGTTATTGAACAACTGAAAATGAAAACATTTGAATTGTACTGTATATAAATAATGATATAAAAATCAACTACATAGAAACAAAAAAGTGACAAAGCTTTAAAGACAAAAATGTTCATAATTTTTTTAATATTTTGTATAGTTTTTTTTTTTTTTATTGAGCGTTGTTAAAACACAATTCAATGTGGAACCAAACAGCAACAATCTGAAACATGTTCTTTGTTCATGTTTGAAATCTATTCTTTCTTTCCGTGTTTGAAGCCGCCGTCCAAAGCGCTGTCCAGCATCTTGGGGAAAAGCAACCTACAGTTTGCTGGAATGTCCATCAACCTGAACATTTCCACCAGCAGCCTGAACCTGATGACCCCCGACTGCAAACAGGTCCGTGTCTGCGAGAGAACTGTCTCAGATGTTACTTTCTAAAGAGAATATCGAGCGACTTTGAAGCGTTCAGATATTTACAGCCTGAGAACGTCTTTATGCCACGTTTACTTTCCCCCAGTTTGTCATCTCAAGGTCCTGGGTTTGACTTAACCTCCAGGGCTTTCTGTGTGGAGTTTGCATGTTCTTCCTGTGTCTGTGTAGGTTCCCTCCAGGTGCTGCACTCCGGCCCCCGAGACCATTTTTAGTGGCCCCTAAAATCAATATTGTTTTTATTATCATGAACTTGCAGCATTAATGGTTTTGTGACTTTTTCTAATTCACTCTAATTACTGATTCTTCCTGGTTTTTCCTTGTTATTCCTGGTTCTTCCTTGTTATTCCTGGTTCTTCCTGGTTTTTCCTGGTCTTCCTGATTCTCCCTGGTTCTCCCTGGTTCTTCTTGGTTCTTCTTGGTTCTTCTTGGTTCTTCCTGGTTCTTCTTGGTTCTTCTTGGTTCTTCTTGGTTCTTCCTGGTTCTTCTTGGTTCTTCCTGGTTCTTCTTGGTTCTTCTTGGTTCTTCCTGGTTCTTCTTGGTTCTTCTTGGTTCTTCCTGGTTCTTCCTGGTTCTTCTTGGTTCTTCCTTGTTCTTCCTGGTTCTTCCTGGTTCTGTGTGGTTTTTCCTGGTCTTCCTGATTCTCCCTGGTTCTTCCTGGTTCTTCTTGGTTCTTCCTGGTTCTTTTTGGTTCTTCTTGGTTCTTCCTGGTTCTTCTTGGTTCTTCCTGGTTCTTCCTGGTTCTTCCTTGTTCTTCTTGGTTTTCCTGGTTCTGTGTGGAGTTTGCATGTTCTTCCTGTGTCTGTGTAGGTTCCCTCCAGGTGCTGCGATTTTTCCCTACCACTAAAAACACGTGCCATAGACCACCCATCACTCCGGCCCCCGAGACCATTTTTAGTGGCCCTTAAAAATCAATATTGTTTTTATTATCATGAACTTGCAGCATTGATGGTTTTGTGACTTTTTCTAATTCACTCTAATTACTGGTTCTTCCTGGTTCTTCCTTGTTCTTCTTTGTTCTTCCTGGTTCTTCCTTGTTATTCCTGGTTCTTCCTGGTTCTTCCTGGTTTTTCCTGGTCTTCCTGGTTCTCCCTGGTTCTTCTTGGTTCTTCCTGGTTCTTCTTGGTTCTTCTTGGTTCTTCCTGGTTCTTCCTGGTTCTTTTTGGTTCTTCTTGGTTCTTCCTGGTTCTTCTTGGTTCTTCCTGGTTCTTCCTTGTTCTTCTTGGTTTTCCTGGTTCTGTGTGGAGTTTGCATGTTCTTCCTGTGTCTGTGTAGGTTCCCTCCAGGTGCTGCGATTTTTATTATCATGAACTTGCAGCATTGATGGTTTTGTGACTTTTTCTAATTCACTCTAATTACTGGTTCTTCCTGGTTCTTCCTTGTTCTTCTTTGTTCTTCCTGGTTCTTCCTTGTTATTCCTGGTTCTTCCTTGTTATTCCTGGTTCTTCCTGGTTCTTCCTGGTTTTTCCTGGTCTTTCTGGTTCTTCCTAGTTCTTCCTGGTTTTTCCTGGTCTTCCTGGTTCTCCCTGGTTCTTCTTGGTTCTTCCTGGTTCTTCTTGGTTCTTCTTGGTTCTTCCTGGTTCTTTTTGGTTCTTCTTGGTTCTTCCTGGTTCTTCTTGGTTCTTCCTGGTTCTTCCTGGTTCTTCCTTGTTCTTCTTGGTTTTCCTGGTTCTGTGTGGAGTTTGCATGTTCTTCCTGTGTCTGTGTAGGTTCCCTCCAGGTGCTGCGATTTTTCCCTACCACTAAAAACACGTGCCATAGACCACCCATCACTCCGGCCCCCGAGACCATTTTTAGTGGCCCTTAAAAATCAATATTGTTTTTATTATCATGAACTTGCAGCATTGATGGTTTTGTGACTTTTTCTAATTCACTGCAGATCATCGCCAATCACCACATGCAGTCCATCAGTTTTGCTTCTGGTGGAGACCCGGTGAGTTTGTCAAGGGTACTCGAGTAAAAATAAGTACTCAGGCAATACTGGAGTGAAAAGTGAAAAAGTATTTAGACAATGCTAGAGTAAAAAGTAAAAAAGTATTTAGACAATGCTAGAGTAAAAAGTAAAAAAGTATTTAGACAATGCTAGAGTAAAAAGTATTAAGACAATACTAGAGTAAAAAGTATTTAGACAATGCTAGAGTAAAAAGTATTAAGACAATACTAGAGTAAAAAGTATTAAGACAATACTAGAGTAAAAAGTATTTAGACAATACTAGAGTAAAAAGTATTAAGACAATACTAGAGTAAAAAGTATTAAGACAATACTAGAGTAAAAAGTATTTAGACAATACTAGAGTAAAAAGTATTAAGACAATACTAGAGTAAAAAGTATTTAGACAATACTAGAGTAAAAAGTATTAAGACAATACTAGAGTAAAAAGTATTAAGACAATACTAGAGTAAAAAGTATTAAGACAATACTAGAGTAAAAAGTAAAAAAGTATTTAGACAATACTAGAGTAAAAAGTATTAAGACAATACTAGAGTAAAAAGTATTAAGACAATACTAGAGTAAAAAGTAAAAAAGTATTTAGACAATACTAGAGTAAAAAGTATTAAGACAATACTAGAGTAAAAAGTATTAAGACAATACTAGAGTAAAAAGTAAAAAAGTATTTAGACAATACTAGAGTAAAAAGTATTAAGACAATACTAGAGTAAAAAGTATTAAGACAATACTAGAGTAAAAAGTAAAAAAGTATTTAGACAATACTAGAGTAAAAAGTATTAAGACAATACTAGAGTAAAAAGTATTAAGACAATACTAGAGTATCTAAAGTACTTAAAACAATCTTTCTACATTTGCAGGAAACCACAGATTTTGTGGCTTACGTGGCGAAGGATCCAGTGAATCGCAGAGGTAGGTTCTTACTGGTTCTTACTGGTTCTTCCTTGTTATTCCTGGTTCTTCCTTGTTCTTCTTTGTTCTTCCTTGTTATTCCTGGTTCTTCCTTGTTATTCCTGGTTCTTCCTGGTTCTTCCTGGTTTTTCCTGGTCTTCCTGGTTCTCCCTGGTTCTCCCTGGTTCTCCCTGGTTCTTCCTGGTTCTTCTTGGTTCTTCCTGGTTCTTCCTGGTTCTTCTTGGTTCTTCTTGGTTCTTCCTGGTTCTCCCTGGTTCTCCCTGGTTCTACCTGGTTCTTCTTGGTTCTTCTTGGTTCTTCTTGGTTCTTCCTGGTTCTTCTTGGTTCTTCTTGGTTCTTCTTGGTTCTTCCTGGTTCTTCTTGGTTCTTCTTGGTTCTTCCTGGTTCTTCTTGGTTCTTCTTGGTTCTTCTTGGTTCTTCCTTGTTATTCCTGGTTCTTCCTTGTTATTCCTGGTTCTCCCTGGTTCTTCCTGGTTCTTCTTGGTTCTTCCTGGTTCTTCCTGGTTCTTCTTGGTTCTTCTTGGTTCTTCCTGGTTCTTCTTGGTTCTTCCTGGTTCTTCTTGGTTCTTCCTTGTTCTTCCTGGTTCTTCCT
The DNA here is from genome assembly GCA_964034765.1 of Knipowitschia caucasica. NCBI lineage: Eukaryota > Metazoa > Chordata > Actinopteri > Gobiiformes > Gobiidae > Knipowitschia > Knipowitschia caucasica. Next base: position 4,923,481 of record OZ035823.1, on the reverse strand, counting down.
TGTTCTTCTTGGTTTTCCTGGTTCTCCCTGGTTCTTCTTGGTTCTTCTTGGTTCTTCCTGGTTCTTCCTGGTTCTCCCTGGTCCCAGTGTGTGTGTGTTGTTAAGTAAGTAAGTAAGTTAGTAAGTAAGTAATAGTTACTTACTTACTTACTTACTTACTTGTTGTTGTGTTGCAGCGTGTCACATCCTGGAGTGTGCGGATGCTCTGGCTCAGGACGTCATCAGTTCCATCGGTCAAGCCTTCGACCTGAGGTTCCAGCTCTATCTGCAGTGTCCTCCAAACAAGATGTCCTCCACCACAGACAGGTAACACACTGGATGTGTGTGTGTGTGCCTGTAGTGTGCGTGTGTGTATCTGCAGTAAGTATATGTGTGTGTATGCCTCCAGTTAGTGTGTGTGTGTGTGTGTATGAGGTGTGAGAGAAAGTGAGTGTGTATGTCTGTAGTGTGTGTGTGTGTGTGTGTGTGTGTGTGTGTCTGTAGAGAGTGTTTGTGTGTGTATGTCTGTAGTGTGTGTGTGTGTGTCTGTAGAGAGTGTTTGTGTGTGTGTGTGTGTGTGTGTGTGTGTGTATTCCTGTAGTTAGTGCGTGTGTGTGTGTGTATTCCTGTAGTTAGTGTGTGTGTGTGTGTGTGTGTATTCCTGTAGTTAGTGCGTGTGTGTGTGTGTATTCCTGTAGTTAGTGTGTGTGTGTGTGTATGTGTATTCCTGTAGTTAGTGTGTGTGCGTGTGTATGTGTATTCCTGTAGTGTGTGTGTGTGTGTGTGTGTGTATTCCTGTAGTTAGTGTGTGTGTGTGTGTGTGTATTCCTGTAGTCAGTGTGTGTGTGTGTGTGTATTCCTGTAGTCAGTGTGTGTGTGTGTGTGTATTCCTGTAGTCAGTGTGTGTGTGTGTATTCCTGTAGTTAGTGTGTGTGTGTGTGTGTGTGTGTATTCCTGTAGTCAGTGTGTGTGTGTGTGTGTATTCCTGTAGTCAGTGTGTGTGTGTGTGTGTATTCCTGTAGTTAGTGTGTGTGTGTGTGTATTCCTGTAGTTAGTGTGTGTGTGTGTGTATGTGTATTCCTGTAGTTAGTGTGTGTGTGTGTATTCCTGTAGTTAGTGTGTGTGTGTGTATGTGTATTCCTGTAGTTAGTGTGTGTGTGTGTGTGTGTGTATTCCTGTAGTCAGTGTGTGTGTGTATTCCTGTAGTTAGTGTGTGTGTGTGTATGTGTATTCCTGTAGTTAGTGTGTGTGTGTGTGTGTATTCCTGTAGTTAGTGTGTGTGTGTGTGTGTATTCCTGTAGTTAGTGTGTGTGTGTGTATGTGTATTCCTGTAGTTAGTGTGTGTGTGTGTGTGTGTGTATTCCTGTAGTCAGTGTGTGTGTGTGTGTGTATTCCTGTAGTTAGTGTGTGTGTGTGTATGTGTATTCCTGTAGTCAGTGTGTGTGTGTGTGTGTATTCCTGTAGTTAGTGTGTGTGTGTGTGTGTATTCCTGTAGTTAGTGTGTGTGTGTGTATGTGTATTCCTGTAGTTAGTGCAGGGGTTAAAGCAAAAAAAAAAGATTTGACTGAACATTTTTGCATGGAAATTTATCACATGTAAATCACAGTAATATGCAGGACCAAGTTATATTTTTAATTACAATATATTATTGTATAATAGATTGTATATTGAATACAGCTCAAATGAATTCTTCAAAGATATACAGTGTATTTTGATATGAAATATAAGTGGATCAAGCAACGAGTCAACTTTTTGACAGAATATTAGTGAGAGTCGCTTTACTTGAGGCGATATGGAGCGTCAACACTTTGGCCCTGTCCTCGTCAAAATATCGCAAAAGGACGATAAAATTCTGTCCACATTTGTTTGTGGACACGTCAATATTTAAGAAAAAGGTTTCCCTATCAAGTTTGAGTGCACAGTGCACTTCGATCAACTGCAAATGATTTAAATAAATCTACCAGCGGTAGTGATATTCTGAACGTTATTTTCTGCGATAAAGCCACAGACACGGTCCGCCAGAGCAAGCCTAGTGTCAGTTGTTGCTGATGCACCAGGTAAAGATGAAGTGTGGGAAAGTGCACAAACAGCTGCCTTGTGCGCAGTTTTGAGCTGGTGGCGAATCAAAACTTTTTTCTCATTACTCCCATACATGCAATTTTTTATGGCAAAGTACGCACAAGCACCGGCCACTTTCATCTTTTCGCACCATGACTCGTTGATTGGCTCTTTTACATCACGCTGAGTTTTGCAAGAAGATCGCAAACAAGACAATATCAAAAGCTCACCAAGACATGTTTGTCCCCATTCCCAGTCGCAGCAAAGTCCGTTTTGTACATTCCGTTAAGTAAATAGCATTGCGTTTGGTAAACGTTAATTACCTTTAGTCTATTACGCGCCCAGCTTACCAGTCCGCGGATCTGCTGCTGTTATTGCTCCGTTCGAGATTCAATTTTCCTCCTCTTCTCCTTTTCAAAAGCTCCGTGCAGTTTCCAGAAACTTGCACCTCCGTGTTACCAATGCTAACTTCATCGCGTCTTCATTTGCGCGTGAGCTCAGCTACGTCCCATTGCCTTGATTCATTTGCGGAGCGCTCATGTGGCCACGGCACGTTCAAGGCCCACTCGTCATTATATTACTTATTATTTCTATATACATATAAATACAATTATATTCAAATTATTATTATACCTCGATATATATATATATATATATATATATATATATATATATAACAGATTCACACGTATATGTATTACTATATATTATTTTTATAATCAATCATTTCATTGTGTGTATTATTATGATTATATATATATATATATATTTTTTTTTTCCAGACCAATTTCATTTGACGGAAATCCGTCACCTAGACGGAACTCTTTAATCCCTGAGTTAGTGTGTGTGTGTGTGTGTGTATTCCTGTAGTCAGTGTGGGTATGTGTATTCCTGTAGTTGTGTGTCATCTCCGTCAGTAACCAATGCGTGTCCAGGACACTAAACATGGAGGAGCTGCCGTGGACTGAGGAAGAGGAGGAGTCTGCAGACCATCCCTACTACAACAGCATCCCCGGGAAGATGCCGCCCCCTGGAGGCTTCATCGACGCCCGGCTGACCAATCAGAGCTCAGCAAACGACAGCCCACAGGTACAGCACACCATAGAGCGATCCAGTGACTCCATCATCCAGTGACTATGAAAGTAATCCTTGATGGTCTCCGTCAGGGTCTGGGCTTAGTGGATCAGACGTACTATCAAGGACGACATTCTGCGGAAAACTGGGGAGAAGAAAAAAGGCCCATCGTCATACAGCAAGGTAGAGCTGTTTATTATTATTATTATTTTTATTATTTTTATTATTTTTTTTATTTTATTTTATTTATTTTTTTCATTATTTTTTTATTTATTTATTTATTATTATTATTAAAATTATTATTGTTATTATTATTATTATTATTATCAAGACTATTGGTCCTCCCAGTTGTCAATCACTCTGGTGGTACGTGCTCGTCCAATCCACTTTATTTATAGCACATTTCATAAACGAGCAGTTTCCAAAGTGCTGTACATAAAAAAAAATTGCAACAAACAAATGAATAATTACACACATATATAAAAATCCAATAAAAGAAAATAAACAAATGAGTAGACTGTGCCCGGATGAAGACTGGTTCGTTCAGCCGTGCTCTGCATCCGCCGGCTCTGGACTGGAGGAGGCCTTCAGGGGCTGGTCCACATGATTCAACTCACACGGCACAGGAGTCAAGAGACACATCAAGGAAACAGAGCAATATTTCAGAAGTGGAAACAGACATCAGACCCCACAGACTCGAGGCACGTGTTCAAGTCCAACACTACAACACCTTTAGTTTGTATTGTTTTGGAGGACCACAAAAAACCTTGCTCTCTGGGGATAATTTATTCAGCTATGAAAAAAAAAGTTTATCTGGTAATGTAGTCGGTATCGAGGCCCCCAAGGACTCCCCAAGGACTGTTGCCTGGGGCCCCGGGATCCCCTTGGAACGCCACTGACAATAGAGAGGGAGAGTGCAACATAATAAAGAGAGAGAGAGAGAGCAACACAATAGAGCGAGAGAGAGAGGGAGAGAGAGAGAGAGAGAGAGAGCAACACAATAGAGCGAGAGAGAGGGAGAGAGAGAGAGAGAGAGAGAGAGCAACACAATAGAGCGAGAGAGAGAGGGAGAGAGAGAGAGAGAGCAATACAATAGAGCGAGAGAGAGAGGGAGAGAGAGAGAGAGCAACACAATAGAGCGAGAGAGAGGGAGAGAGAGAGAGAGAGAGAGCAACACAATAGAGAGAGAGAGAGAGAGAACCCTGACCTCTGGTCTGTGAAAGGCGCTACATAGATAAAGATTATGTGGTAAAGATTATTTACCATCTTTGTGGTAAAGATGAAACTTTATAATAATCTTAGGGTGTATTCAGACAACAAAAGTCCTTTGGTCCGCTTGCTTGGTCTGAACCAAAAGTGGACCAAACATTTTTCTTTTGGTCCGGTTCGTATTCAGACTGTCCTTTTTGCAAGTGAACTCTTTTATAAACATATGGACGATCGGCGCTCCTATTGGACAGCAAGAGCTCACGGAGGATAGATGCGGAAATGGAGGAGAATATGGAGCTTGTACGTCTGCTCTGTCCATGACTGCTCTTTTTAGAGAAAAACGACCGCATGTTTGTGTCTTTTCCAGAAGCTGGGTTATATGTGCCTCTGCCCAAATTTCAAGGAGGCACAGTGTCTCCTGGTTGCTCCAGGTCTACCCACGGCTCATTGTTGTTGCGTAGCGTTAGCAGCATAGTTAGCATCTGTGACGCGCGGCTAATTCCTCACAGTTCCTGTCTACGGTGAATTGTTAAGGCCTAAAAATGCGCACGTATCCTGGAGTTGTGTAGGATCAACACCGGTTGTATTCAGACCTGAATCGACTCGGACCAGAGTTCGTTTGGAAGCGGACCGAGACCACCTAATAAAGTGGGTCTCGGTCCGGTACTTTGGTCCAGACCAGGATTCGTTTGTGTGTATTAACTCCTGCATAAAAGGTCCGGATCAGAGTTCCAAACGAATTCTGGTCCATTTAAAGTGGAGCAAATGTGCAGGTCTGAATACGCCTTGAAGATGACGCTCCTCTGTGTGGCCCACCTCTGACTCCACAGGATCCTTCGACATCAGCAGTTTTCCCGACAGTAAAGCTCAGTCCATGAACACGGGAGAGATGCCGACGTACGTGAACACGCAGCAGATCGACGCCCACGTCCTGGCAGCGCTGCACGCCGAGGCCGAGAGCACCACCACCAAGGGAGAGAGACCCACCGCAGAGAGAGAGAGACCCCCCAAAGACCTGTTCGACATGAGTGAGTCTGATTCTACTGTATGTAAGAGAAGAGAGAGAGAGACCAGAGAGAGAGAGAGAGACCAGAGAGAGAGAGAGAGAGAGAGACCAGAGAGAGAGAGAGAGAGACCAGAGAGAGAGAGAGAGACCCCCCAAAGACCTGTTCGACATGAGTGAGTCTGATTCTACTGTATGTAAGAGAAGAGAGAGAGAGACCAGAGAGAGAGAGAGAGACCAGAGAGAGAGAGAGAGAGACCAGAGAGAGAGAGACCAGAGAGAGAGAGACCCCCCAAAGACCTGTTCGACATGAGTGAGTTGTTCACTGTGAGTGCGACAGCGTTTGTTTTCTGAGACTGATCCTTACTTTGGGGGTGTCTTTATTAAGTTTCACTGACGACACTATTTTAATGATTTTACTTTAGCACATTAGTCCTTCTGCACTTCTTGCCTCGTGGCAGCTGGAGGAGGCTCTAATTATAAAGTTCATGTTTCACTTTTTCCCTGGCTCTGGGCTTTCCCTTTCACGTCTCCACACAAAGGTGATCGTCTGCTTTTGTCCATCTGCCATTGTCCCAGGGAGCTGATTATGTTTAAACAGTGGAGACTAAAATAGGGCCCAGATTTAAAAGTACTGAGATGTGGAGAGGAAAGCAGAGTTATGTTCATCTGTGACATGTTAGTGCCATATGAACCTACTCTGAGGAGCACAGGGACTGTCCTCCTGCTGGGACTCTGAGGAGCACAGGGACCGGCCTCCTGCTGGGACTCTGAGGAGCACAGGGACTGGCCTCCTGCTGGGACTCTGAGGAGCACAGGGACTGGCCTCCTGCTGGGACTCTGAGGAGCACAGGGACCGGCCTCCAGCTGGGACTCTGAGGAGCACAGGGACCGGCCTCCTGCTGGGACTCTGAGGAGCACAGGGACCGGCCTCCTGCTGGGACTCTGAGGAGCACAGGGACCGGCCTCCTGCTGGGACTCTGAGGAGCACAGGGACCGGCCTCCTGCTGGGACTCTGAGGAGCACAGGGACCGGCCTCCTGCTGGGACTCTGAGGAGCACAGGGACCGGCCTCCTGCTGGGACTCTGAGGAGCACAGGGACCGGCCTCCTGCTGGGACTCTGACTTGCCGTGTACTGTCTGGTGCACACTGGGGGACTTTTGAACATGTACTTCAATGTAGTTTAAGTACATATCTCCAGGTGAAAGCCAGATCCTGTCCGACCTTTGAAGCCAAGCAGGGCAGGGCTGGGTTAGTACTGTGATGGGAGACCTCTGGGAACACCAGGTGCCACAGTGGGGCGGCTGCGGCTGTAAAGTGCCAAACTGTGGTTGTGTCCATAGGCAAGACACTTCACCCACATTAGTGAGAACTGTGAAGAAACGACGTCTAACCCCTGAAGTGGCTGCAAATTTTATGGACATTCTAAATAACACTCCTCAGTTGGTTTTACCTGCCCCCTGTGATTTTATAGCAGATGATTTTAACAGTAGACTAAGAACTACACTGGATCAGGTTGCTCCATTAAAAATTGTAAGCATTCAACAAAAATCTATAGCCCCTTGGAAAAATGAGGAAGCAAGGAGTATGAAAAGACAGTGCAGGGTGGCAGAGCGAAGATGGAGAAAAAATAAAACGACAATCAATCACGAAATATATAAAAACCGACAGCAAATTTACAACAACACAATCAGGAAAAACAGGAACAATTACTTTGCAAAACTAATCAGCCAGAACAAAAATAATCCAAAAATCCTCTTTTCAACCATCGACACCATTTTAAACCCTGATTTTAGCATGTCTCTTTTAACCCCCACAGACTCCCTCTGTGAGGATTTTGCAGTCCACTTCATGGGGAAGATAAATACAATCAGATGTAACATTTTATCCAACCGCACAACTGTTTTTAACACATCTGATTGTTTGTCTTCACCAGAGGAAACACTGGACAGTTTTGTCCTGGTTGATGCTGAGATGCTTGATAAAGTTTTCTCCTCAGTGAGGCCCACCACATGTCTTTAAGATCCAGTCCCCACTCCATTTTTTAAGTCATTTTATGAATCTTTTAGAGAGGAGCTTTTAAACCTGATGAATTGCTCTCTTCAGACTGGGGTCTTTCCTGCAGCCTTCAAAGCGGCTGTGGTGAGGCCCCTTCTGAAGAAGAGCAATTTGGATTTTAATGATTTTAACAACTACAGACCGGTATCCAACTTACCATTTTTAAGCAAAATTTTAGAAAAACTTGTTTTTACCCAGCTCAATGCCTTTTTAGATCAGCAGCAAATTTTAGAGAAATTTCAATCAGGATTTAGGGTGAACCACAGCACAGAGACTGCTCTTTTAAAGATTTTAAATGATTTTAGACTAAATTATGATTCTAAAAAGGTGACCGTGTTGGTTCTACTGGATCTAAGCGCTGCCTTTGATACAGTAGACCACACCATTCTTTTATCCCGCCTGAAACACCTCGGCCTCTCTGGTGCTGTCCACAAATGGTTCACTTCTTATTTAACAGACAGATCCTTCATGGTAAGTTTGGATACCTGCTCCTCTCAGGTCCATAAAATCACATGTGGTGTGCCCCAGGGTTCCATTTTAGGTCCAGTCCTTTTTAACCTGTACATGCTCCCTCTTGGCGGTGTCATCAGGAGACATGGAATTGACTTCCACAGTTATGCAGATGATACACAGCTGTACATCTCCATGTCTCCTGATGACACCAGGCCAATGGATGCTCTCTGCATTTTAGACCTGAAATCCTGGATGGCAGAAAACTTTCTCCAGCTCAACCAGGACAAAACTGAGGTTTTAGTCATCGGTCCTGAGGCCCAGAGAGAGAAACTTTTACCGAAACTCCAATCACACTCTTTTAATCCATCATCACAAGTGAAAAACCTGGGCGTAATCTTTGACTCTGAGCTGACTTTTATTCCTCACATCAAGAACATCACAAAAATAGGTTTTTATCATTTAAAGAACATCGCCAGAGTCCGCCCCATTCTCTCTCGGGCCAACACGGAGACGCTGATGCATGCTTTTATCACCAGTCGCATTGACTACTGTAATGCCCTGCTCTCTGGTCTTCCCAAAAAGAACATTTCAGGTTTACAATTACTTCAAAACTCGGCCGCACGTGTCCTGACTAAGACCAGGGGGCGGGACCACATTACACCGGTTTTAAAATCGCTGCATTGGCTCCCCGTGTGTTTCAGGATCGATTTTAAGGTTCTTTTAATGGTCTTTAAATGTCTTAATGGTCTTGGGCCTTCTTATCTTTCAGCACTGCTTTTATCCTATGAACCTTCCCGGCCCCTGCGCTCCTCCGGCAGCAGACTCCTAACCATCCCCAAAGTCAGGACACACACTCACGGCGAGGCATCTTTCCAGCACTACGGCCCCCGTCTCTGGAACAGTCTGCCGGAGGAGCTCAGGGCCGCAGAGAACGTTCATATTTTTAAGAGTAGGCTCAAGACGCACCTTTTTAGAGCAGCTTTTGATTAGTATTTATTATCTATTATTGCTTTTTAGTACATCTATTTATGTTTTTAGATGGATTATATTTTTATTTATTTTTATTATTTACTATTTTTAATTATTTATTGTATCTACCCATTTACTATTGTTATTATATTAGGCAGCTGCCATTTTTCTTTTTATTTTCACATTCTATTGTTCTACTTTCTATTGTATTATTGTATTGTTTTAGTGTCCCCAGTGTTTCCTCTGGAGGAGCCCTCTGCACTGAGAGCTGGGGTCTGCTGTGGCTTCGGGGGTCTGGCTCTTGGATCCGGTGGGGGTCTGGGGCCTCCTCTCTCCTCTGGGTCCTATGGGGTCTGAGTCCTGGGCCTGGTGGGGTCTGGGGCCCCTCTCTCCTCTGGGTCCTGTGTCGTTGCCTGTGGCTGCAGCCGGCTCTCTGCTCCTGGTGCAGATGGCTCCTTGGATGACGCTTCTTCAGCCGGTTACATCTGCTCCCAGCCCCATTTCTTTTTATTGTTTTACCTATTTTACCTGATATGACTTTATACTTGTGTATATGTGTGTGTGTGTGTGTGTGTGTGTGTGTGTGTGTGTGTGTGTGTGTGTGTGTGTGTGTGTGTGTGTGTGTGTGTGTGTATTGTATATATAATTATAAATGTGATTTTGGGGGGTCTGTGGGGAGGAGGGTTTAGGGCTGGGCATGTTGGATTGTTTTTAACTAAACTGTAAAGCACTTTGTGTTACACTTTTTGTATGAAAAGCGCTTTATAAATAAAATTTGATTGATTGATTGATTGATTAGAATGAGTTTGGTGTGTGTGTGAATGGTTGCTGGTGGTGGGAGGGGCCGATGGCACAGACTGGTTGCCTTGGTTCTGTCAGTGTGCCCCAGGGCAGCTGTGGCTACAGTAGTTTATCACCACCGTGTATGGAGTGAAAGAATAATGAAGTGAAGCTCCTTTGAGGGTCTGAAAAGCACTGTATAAAACTAATGCATTATTATTATTATTATTATTATTATTACATTCTGTGTTTAAACCAGATTCTCCAATGGGACAAAGACATTTTATTTCAAGAACTGAGCTGTATTATCTCATTCCAAGGGAGACCTTTATTGTATATTTTTAAACAAGATAATTTTGCTTTGTCTCATTGGTGAATCTGGTTTTAAGGCTCAGTCAGAATGTGCTGAAATTAGGATAAATGTAGCCATTTTTGACATTGTTCATCACTTTTTGCAGTAAATCTGAATCTAAATCTTTTGCATTGATCTTCCTAAACCAGAGCCGTTCGAAGACGCCATCCACTCCCGGTCCCGCTCACCGTCGCAGGGTCCCCCTCAGTCCCAGGTCTCGAGTCTCTACAAGGCGGCCTCGGTGGACAGTTCTAGCCCCCTCCTGGTGCGGGCGGTGGGGTTCCGGGCGCAGGAGGAGCTGGAGGAGAAGCCCTGGTACCACGGCAGGATGAGCCGCAGAGACGCAGAGAAACTCCTGAACCACGACGGAGACTTTCTCGTTCGCAAAAGCACCACGAGCCCCGGGTCCTACGTCCTGACGGGAATGCACAACGGACTGGCCAAGCACCTGCTGCTGGTGGACCCCGAGGGCACGGTGAGAGAGAGAGGGAGAGAGAGAGGGGGGAAGAGAGAGGTGGAGAGAGAGAGAGAGAGAGAGAGAGGGGGAAGAGAGAGGTGGAGAGAGAGAGAGAGAGGGGTGGAGAGAGAGAGGTGGAGAGAGGGGGGAAGAGAGAGGTGGAGAGAGAGAGAGGTGGAAAGAGAGAGAGAGAGAGGTGGAGAGAGGGGGGAAGAGAGAGGTGGAGAAGAGAGAGAGGTGGAGAGAGAGAGAAGGAGAGAGAGGAGAGAGAGGTGGAGAGAGAGAGAGAGAGAGAGAGAGGGGAAGAGAGAGGTGGAGAGAGAGAGAGGAGAGAGAGGTGGAGAGAGAGAGAGAGAGAGAGAGGAGAGAGAGGTGGAGAGAGAGGGGGGGGGGGAAGATAGAGGTGGAGAGAGAGAGAGACCGGGAAAGAGAAAGAAAGGGAGAGAGGAGGTGGGGGAGAAAGAGACATAGAGACAGAGAGGAAGGGAGAGAGAGGGAGAGAGACAGAGATGGGGGGAGAGACAGACAGAGAGACAATGAGAGAGGGAGAGAGAGAAAGAGAGAAAAGGAGAGAGGGGGAGAGAGGAAGGGAGAGACAGGAGCAGAGAGAGAGAGGTGGAGAGAGAGAAAGGAGAGAGAGGAGAGAGAGGTGGAGAGAGAGAGAGAGAGAGAGGGGGAAGAGAGAGGTGGAGAGAGAGAGAGGAGAGAGAGGTGGAGAGAGAGAGAGAGAGAGAGAGAGGAGAGAGAGGTGGAGAGAGAGGGGGGGGGGGAAGATAGAGGTGGAGAGAGAGAGAGAGACACCGGGAAAGAGAAAGAAAGGGAGAGAGGAGGTGGGGGAGAAAGAGACATAGAGACAGAGAGGAAGGGAGAGAGAGGGAGAGAGACAGAGATGGGGGGAGAGACAGACAGAGAGACAATGAGAGAGGGAGAGAGAGAAAGAGAGAAAAGGAGAGAGGGGGAGAGAGGAAGGGAGAGAGACAGGAGCAGAGAGAGAGAGACAGGAAGGGAGAGACACAGACAGAAAGAGACAATGAGAGAGAGACAGAGAGAGTCTGTGAGAGAGAGAGAGGGAGACGGAGACAGAAAGTGGAAGAGAGGGGTAATAGAGAGATGCATAGAGAAAGAGAGAGAGAGAGATAGACACAAAGAGTGAGAGAGAAGAGAGGGGTAATAGAGAGAGAGAGAGACAGAGAGAGAGAGAGAGAAAGAGAGATAGATAGACACTAGTAGATAGAGAGACCATTTTCTCTGCTCTGGTTCAGAGTGAAATTCTGAAGCCTTTACGAGCATTCCTCCAGTGGATTTCAGCTTTGTTTCAGTGTGTAGAACTGGGAGCAGACGTACCATGTGCTTAAGGCGGACCATGTGCACCAATAACTTTCTCTCTCTGTCTCTCTGAAGGTGCGGACAAAGGACCGTGTGTTCGACAGCATCAGTCACCTTATAGGACATCACCGTGACAACAACCTGCCCATCGTCTCCGCGGGGAGTGAACTGTGCCTCCTGCAGCCGGTGGAGAGAAAACAGTGATGATTTGTGATTTTGGGGAAACTTGAAAAACTGAAAGCACTGAAAGACCCACGCAAGATTCGCCGAGTTATTTATAGAGCTGTTATTATTTTGTTGAGACTGAAATCATATATTTTTTAACAGAAATGATAGGTGTATTTGGGCAAAACATGTTGATTTGGTGTTTAACAGATAGAAAAATACAACCGTTCTTGTTGTTAAAATGCAAATTATGCCTCAGCGAGGTGATTACAAACGTATTTTAGAATATAAAAACAAACATTTTAGTTTTGTCTGTCAAGCACAACCATATTTCTACAGGTAACCGCTGGCTTCAGGTTTTTAGGAATACTTCAGAAAACTCACAAATCAAGCCGTTTGGATCCGAATACTTCAGTCTGGGTTGTGGGTTTGACGCCGAGGAGGAGCTTTGCAGTAGTAAACACCCCATAGTGCGTCCACGGCTTTGAGGATCCACGTTTTTGAGCCTTTCTAGTGTCACTGCGGTCGCATGACGTACAATCAGCTGTTCTCGTGGACATTGTTCGTAGATCTTGATGTCCCTTTATTTGACAGAGGTGGTCGTGTTCGCTGACACTGTAAAAAAAAAATGTTTTATTTCTTCTGAGCAGTGACTATATTTCCAAATTTAGTTTTCGCTGGATTTCTATTTTCTCTGTGTAGTCGACGATTAGTGCAGGGCTTCAGTCACGCCATGAATATACACCGCAGAAAATGATCAAATGTGAGGTGAGAATTGCTTGAATCGAGTGTTTTTTCTTTTTTATCTCAATTTGAGCACATTCTGACTGTGTTGAAACTAGATTTACCAACAGGACACAGCTGTTTAGTCTTATTTTGAGAATTGTTGACTCACTACAGAACTTTTCAAAACCCACCTGTTCAAAACTGCCCACACTTAAAGGTACTCTGTGTAGTTTTTACTCCCATCTAGTGGTCAGATCATAGATTGTAATTTACTTTTTGTCCCTTATCAGCCACTGTATTTCAAGAGTCCTCCAGCCTCATACACATTTAAAAGACACATTCTAAGCCTATGAAAATGATTAAAAAACATTGTGGTGGTAAATATTGTTTTGAGTTAACATGTTTTTTTCATTTGGAGCAACGGTAAAAATTACACACAGTACCTTTAAATTTTAACTAACTTTTTTTTTCTTCTTCCGTAAGTGTCTTTGAATGTCTAAAAAAAGCGCTATGAAAGTACAATGCATTATTTATTATTATTTATTTTCTCATTCCAAGAGAGACATTTCTAATTTCTTGTATCTTTTAGAAACAACATAACTTTGCTTTTGTCCCATCGGCAAATCTATCTTTAAGGCAGTCAGAATGTTTCCAAATTATGACACATTTTTTGCAGAATTTGAGCAATTATCGGCTTTATTTTTCATAGTTTTTTGCTTTTGACACGTCTGCCTTTGTTGAGAGTATAGTATATAGTTATCATTTCCACGCTCACAATAAAATAGCACAATCAAAGAGTCTGGCCTGATAGACGGTCCATCTATCTCAAATCTATGGTTGGTGTTCTGCCTGTTTCACGTCACCGATCCGTTTCCAAATGCTCTTATATATCCGTGAAATGCTGATCCGTGCTGTGGGATAAAGATAAACAAATCCTGAATTTGACGACTAGCGATGTGATTTCTTACAAGCAGACGGATACATGCGTGAATGTCATGTTCCAGAGGGCATTGTTCTGTTTATGCATCGCTATGGACCACTTCAGAACCAAAATCTGCATGACCTCTGTGTGTTTGACGAGACAGATGCAATGTAATATACGTGCCTGTATTTTGCTGCATAAGGGGAGTGCACAGGACCATCCATCCACCACACATTCGACAAAAACGTCTCTCACCGGTTTTCTTTTGTGAGCTCTTGTGTGTCTTGAGTTTGCTTCTCAGGGTGTTTTTGGATGGGGTCAGTGGAAGAGGACACAACACTGCGTCACGTCACCACACGCGTTATTTAAAACTTACTTTGATTTATGAAACATGTGCCAACTGACATTATGAACAAAGGTCAACGTATGTGGAAAAACACAGACAATAACAAAGGCATTTTTCCAGATTTTTTTTGTTTCTAAAATGTGCCTTTTTGTACAAATGGTGTTTTCTTTGGTTTTTCTTTGAAAGTGCAATAGCTGATCTTCAATGGGGCATGCCTGTTTCTTTGGTTGTGTTTTGCCCGTGCTGCGTGTTGCTGCTTGACACTGTTTGCTCCTGTCTCTCCCTCCCCAGTCTATATTATAAATGTATCATTTTCAAAGTCTAGATATAATTTTTTGTTAAATAAACTCACAAAAATGCTATTTTGGAAGTAGAGAAAATAAATGAAATCAAAGGTCCAGATGTGGTTTTACGTTTCTGATGTGTGAGATTTGTCCTGGTCATGTATGTACAGTTGTTATTCCAGCTAGGAACACACGGCGGCGCTGTTGTGCAGGGCGTGACGAAGGCCATGACGAAGGCAGACTACTAGAACTTCAGGAGCAGACATTTTGACGGCTCCGTTACAATTTTAGTTTTCCACTGGTTTTATTAAAGTATTTTACATGGTCGTTTCCTTACCAGGTGCTAAAACTTGTGAATATAACTTGAAATACAGTAAAGACAGTTTGTTAAGAGGCTAACAAATGCTAACGGCTTCAAGCAAACAGTGTGTTGCTATGGTAACTGGCATGCTCTGCCATAGAAGCGCAGGAGTTAAAGATAACGTTTAAATAAAGATAATTTACAATAATAAAAAACCCCCATAGAAATACAGTTAAAAATTAAAACTAGAACTCCCAGAGCAGTCCATTTGATGGCTTTTAGTTTTGTAACTTAACATATTATCTAAAAGATAAAACAGATATTTTATAATAAAATACATAGAAATAAATGTAAAACTGGAACTCCCGGAGCAGTCAATTTGACGACTTGTATGTTAAGTAAGTATACATAACATTATATGTACATTATTGGTCACCAAGATATGAAGACATAACTTTGAATTTTATGTCATTATTTTTGTGAGATTATCTTTTACTTTTAAATGTGAGTAGTTCTGGTGCATGTGTTCACTGTAAAGTGTCAATTAAAGTCTCTGGACTTTAAAAGGTTATAACTTAAATCATAAATTTACTATCATAGATTGGAAAAAGTATACTGTGAGAGATGGTGTGGTTAAAATCAAAGGAAAGATTGACAAATACATTTTTGACGACATTTGAAACGACCAGATCAGCGTCTGATTGGATCATTCTGTGACTCAGTGACACTGAAAATAAAAAGTCATCTGTGACAAAGATGAACTCCACAGATGAACATTAACACAACATCAGGAAATCACTTCATTCAAAAAGGAATCATTTCAATAATATAATCAATACCAATTTAAATGATCATTGAAAAATGTGTAACGGACGCAATGGTTTCCCTCAATTTATTTCTAAGAATTAAACTTACTGAGAAAAAAAAGTGCTGGTTTCACATTTAATTGGTATACGATATGAAAGTATCACTTTGTTTCTACAGTGTGTTAAAAAAAAGAATCTCTTCAAATGTGGATCTGAAAATATGCAACAAACTTCCGCAAAACTCATTCCATCAAAGGATCAGGTCTGTTACACAAATGAACAGACTAGACTTGAATAACGTATAAAACAATTCTCTTTTAGCAGCTGCTGATGGACAGAGGCGGAATTTGGATGAATTAAAAAACATGATTCTGAATGTTAAAATCTAATTTCTGGCCTTCTGTCACACTTCTCAGACTTCTGTACCCTTTAGTGTGAAAAAGCCTGAAGAAGATGACATAGTCTGGGATCGCGTCTTTCATTCAGACAGAAGACATGTTTTATTGTCAATGGTAGAGACAGCACGATCAAAGCACACGATCACAGATACAAGAGAATGCAAGTGTATTATACAGAGCGGAGGCATGGAGACCTCCAATCAGCAGCTGCCACGGTGTGCTTGTAGCTTGGCCTTCAGATAGACAAAACAAGGGAAAAGTACTGGCTTCTGCACATTGATAGAATGATGAGTTTAACTTTAACAAATGTTGCTTCAAAGTGTTATGAAATCCCATAAGCCCTTACTTCATCCTCCCTGAGTAGAGCCTGTTACCATAGCGTTGTGGCGCTCAACATGTGGCTCCAGTCTACATGCAGCACTTTTAACTTTATTTTTGTGAACAACTTTGGCCTGTTCTGGAAGCGTCACGTGGCCTATCGTCCAGATGGTCTGCACCCGAACAGAAACGGCACCAGTTTGTTGACGGACTTCCTACGCCATGTTGTTCAGTGCTCCCCGAGGGGGGCGTGACTGTTTACATCTGAGGCTTCTCGGCCCCCACCACCCCCCTCCTCCTCCTTACCAGCACCGGGTGAGTACTGTGGTGCAAACACTGACCCCTGTCCGTCTGGCAGTGTAACGACAGTCCTGCCGCTGAACTGTGCTGACTCAGTTATGCATCTGGAACTTAACAAAGTACAACAGAGTTCACTTTTTAAACCAATAGAGACTGTGTGTGTTCCTCGCACCAGCTCAGAAATGTGTTTTAACTTGAATAAACACAAATTTAAAAGAAGGACAGCAGTTAGACGGTCCAACTCTGGAAATCTAATTCCAGTTCTTTGTAATCAATCAACTAAACCCACTGACACTGATATTAATTTTAACCTTGCTCTACTTAATGTCAGATCACTATGCAACAAATCATTTTTAATTAATAATTTTATCTGTTCGTATGATCTTGATTTTATGTTTATGACTGAAACATGGCTTGACCATAATACAGGAGATGCAGTTTTAATAGAAGCCTCACCACCAAATTTCAAATTTGAACATGAAACACGAGAAAATAAAAGGGGGGGGGGCGGCATAGCAGCAGTTTTTAAAGATCGTATTGTCTCCCATAGAGTGTCTCTTGGGAAATTTTCATCATTTGAGTATGTTTCTTTTAAAATAGAACAAAAGAAATCTTCTTCCATTCTTATTATTGTTGTGTACAAGACGCCACAGTCATGCCATAGTTTCACTGATCATTTCACTGAGTTGCTTTCAGTTGTGTGCACAGATTTTGATGGTTTAGTCATTATAGGTGATTTCAATATACATGTAGATAATGCTAATGATAGATATGCAATAGAGCTGAGCTCTGTGCTGGAAACCTTTGGTCTCACTCAGCATGTGAGTGGCCCCACCCACAGCAGAGGACACACTCTCGATCTGTGTATGTGTGTGTATGTAAATGTGGTCAATGTTGCTCTGTCTGATCATTTCTGTGTATTTTTTGACATGTGTCTCGATTGTAAACCACCAGCTGAATCTTCGGTTGTTAGAAGAAGACACATAAATGATAATACAGGCGAACTGTTCATGGGGAGGGTAAACTTTGAGAACACGTTGTGTGTTACTGTAGATGAATTACTTGACTCTGTCACCACCACTGTTTTGAATGTTCTGGATACAATTGCTCCTGTAAAGGTTAAAATAGTTACAAACAAGCAAAAAGCGCCATGGACTAAAGCAGACTCGGTCAGGGCACAGAAGAGAGAGTGCCGGAAGGCCGAGCGGAAGTGGCGAAAGTCAAATCTCAAAGTTGACCATGAGATCTTCAAAGATGCGTTGTGCAATTTTAACAGGGAACTACGTAGAACGAGGGAAATGTACTTTTCTGAAACTATTGAAGGCTGTAGCAACAATCTACGTGTTCTGTTTTCAACAGTAAATAGATTGACGAATCCCCCTGTTAAGATGCCATCAGAACTTACTTCCAAATCTAAATGTAATGAGTTTGCTCAGTTCTTTAATGACAAAGTCCAAGGTATCAAAAACGCCATCACCTCCACGATAGAAATAATAATCCAACCGCCAGTGAGGCTTTTTGGGCTGACGCACTTTACACCAGTACAAATTGAAACTGTCCAGGAGATAATCACTAGTCTGAGTTCCTCCACATGCAGCCTGGATGTATTACCTCCTAGATTTCTCAAGTCAGTTCTGAGCAGTCTTTTACCTTCACTTACACAAATAGTTAATATGTCTCTTGAATCTGGAACATTCCCAATGGCCTTGAAAACGGCGGTCATCAGGCCCCTCCTAAAAAAGAGGAGTCTGGAAGCCCTGGCACTCAAAAATTATCGGCCCATTTCAAATCTGCCTTTCATGGGAAAAATTCTAGAAAAAGCTGCCTATCAACAACTTACAGAATTTTTATAATCAATAACGCTTATGATATGTTCCAGTCAGGGTTTAGACCCCACCACAGCACTGAGACCGCGCTAATAAAGGTAACAAATGACATCAAACTAAACACTGACGCAGGAAAAGTCTCAGTCCTTTTTCTGTTAGATTTAAGTGCTGCTTTTGACACTATTGATCATGGCATCCTCATTCAGAGACTTGAGGACTGGGTTGGTGTTGCTGGCACCGCCCTAAGCTGGTTTAGGTCCTATTTACAAGACAGAAAGTTTTTTGTGGAGATCGAAAACTGTACCTCAGACCACTTGGCCCTGACCTGCGGAGTGCCACAGGGGTCAATCCTGGGTCCTCTTCTGTTTAATATTTACATGTTGCCTCTAGGTCAGTTGATTCACAGTAATAATGTCTCTTATCACAATTACGCTGACGATACTCAGGTCTATGTGTCCCTGACAGCAGGAGAGCATGAACCAGTGGACTCGCTCCTTCACTGTGTCCAGCAAATCGGTGATTGGATGCAAAATAACTTTCTCCAACTAAACACCGACAAAACTGAAATAATTGTTTTCGGACCCCAGAAACAAAGAGAGAGCGTTATTTGTCACCTCCAGGCTCTCTCTCTACAACCCTCAAATCAGGTCAGAAATCTAGGAGTGATAATGGACTCAGACTTAAATTTCAAAAGCCACATAAAATCTGTAACATCAGCAGCTTATTACCACCTAAAAAACATTGCTAAAATTAAAAACATAGTGTCTAAGGCAGACTTGGAGACTCTTATACACGCTTTTGTCTCCAGTCGGTTAGACTATTGCAATGGCTTGTTCACAGGTCTCTCCAAACAGGCTGTAAAACAGCTGCAGTACATTCAACATGCAGCAGCTCGAGTCCTGACCAGAACTAGGAAGTACGACCACATTAGTCCAGTTCTCAGGTCTCTGCACTGGCTTCCTGTTCCTCAGAGAATAGACTTCAAAGCAGCTTTACTTGTGTACAAGTCTCTCCATGGTCTCGCGCCAAGGTACATCCACGACATGTTTGTGCCATATGAACCGACCCGGACTCTGAGGAGCACAGGGACTGGACTCCTGTTAGTGCCCAGAGTCGGTACTAGACATGGGCAAACTGCATTTCAGATTCATGCGGCTAGAGTCTGGAACCGTCTTCCTGAGAATGTGAGACAGGCGTCTACTCTGGCATCCTTTAAATCTAGGCTCAAAACAATTCTGTTTAGCTGCGCATATACAACTGAATGATTTTATCTTTTCATCTTTGTTTTTATCTTTAATCTTTTTAATGCACTGTGACTATTTATGATTTTAGTCCCATCTGTGATTTTAATGTTTAAAGGTTTTTAATTTTTGTGATTTTATTTTTAATGTTTTTAATATATCCTGTGCTCTTAATGTGTTTGATTTATGCATGATGTGATAGGGGATGTGAAGCGCTTTGCGTTGCCTTGTGTAGGAAAGGCGCTATACAAATAAACGTTGATTGATTGATTGATAGCAACATAATGTTTATTTCCCCTAACTCTAACCCTGCTTAATTTATCTGATGTGTTTTTGCGGTAGTGGAAACATGTCACCTTCGTCAGAGCGACACTTGATGGAGTGATGTGTCTTAAGTCAGAATCATAAAGAACAACACGGGGTGGATACTGCAGTTATGTCATTTAAGAGGACAAAGTAAAACCAAAATTGATTCTCGTTCAACTCAAATTCATTCTACACATACATTTGCAGCGTACATTATTCCTCACATGCCTCATGCATTTTGTTTCTTTATATAGAAACTCTACGTCTCAGATTTTGCTTCAGGCCTCTATACAAATGAACAGTTAATTTGCAAAAACAGACAAAGGGCTGTAGAAAAATATCAGAAAATCTTACAATTTGCTCAATACCGAATAGTTTTCCAGAAAGACAGATATATTTTAGTGCCATACAAATAGTTTCAACCCTTCTTGAACAAATTCTTTCACATTTACTGCCAATAACAAAACGTGTTGAAGATGCTACCCAGAAGAAAACCTAATTTTGACTAATTTCAAAACTGCGTATTCACTAGTCACCAGCAGATGGCGCTACTGGGACGTTTTCTCAGCGCTTCCGTCAAATCAGAGCCTTTCAATTGCTTGTATATCAATGCTTGTAACTCGCAATATGTTATAGTCAAAATGGGAACATCACGGTGATAAGATGGAGGATGGGACACTAATTGTTAATATTATAGTTCTGGGGTAAGTATAAGCTCTTATTTATTTAAGTGTTGGTTCATGTATAATCAATGTCGTTCCAAAGTTGCAAGTTACAGACAATATACTCTTTTCAACGTGTACCATAAGCTGCTTCAGACTGTAGAAATCCCTATTCATTTAACATATGTTGGACTAAGCTGGAAGTAGGTCGACCCTGTGGATTTACGATCTATTGGTTTCAGAGGTTAAACAGTGTTTTGTTTTCATATCAAGGCAATTAAATGTTATCAGCCTTTATGGACGTTGGTCTTCCGGCTTCCTCTCGACCAATGACTCCTATGTGTTGGATATTATTGTATTTCCTGTTTGATTCTCTGATCTGTCAGACTAGAATCAACAAAGTCCTCAGACGACTGCTGTTGAAACAAATTGAATTGAAGGATTTTATTGAAAAGGTCAAGATGGGAAAGTGCAAGTACTTTGTTTGTGTTAGCTGGAAGTAGGACATCTCATTTCAGGCAGCCGTTCGAGTCTGATGCATGGTTTTATCTGTCGACTCAATGAAAGCCAGAATATTGTCATCATGGATAGCACTCTCGCCTCTCAGCAAGAAGGTCCTGGGTTCTGATCCTGGTCAGGACAGGGCCTTTCTGAGTGGATTTTGTATGTTCGCTCCGTGTCTGCGTAGTTTCCTCCAGGTGCTCCGGTTTCCCCTACCACTAAAAACATGCACAATAGGTATGCATGTAATGAGTGAGTGAAGGGATGGAGAGGATTGTTAAAGGCTTCATCACTGTAATGGTTGAGCCTCTGATGGACCCTCTGCAGTTCGCTTACAGGTCGGCCCGGGGTGTGGATGATGCTAAAATTTTTATTGTAGACTCCATCCACAAACATCTGGAAACCCCAAATTCAATTGTCAGGCTCCTGTTCGCTGATTTTTCATCTGCTTTCAACACAATGCAGCCTCACATCCTTGCAGAGAAACTAACATCAAGTTTCCATCTGGACCATCAGCTCGTCTTGTGGATTATGAGCTTCCTCACAGGGAGAACTCAGAGAGTTAAAGTGAACAATATGATGTCCGATGTTCTGCGCACATCCACTGGCTCTCCACAGGGATGTGTCTTATCACCCCTTCTGTTCATCCTTTATACGGACAATTGTAGGTCAACTCAGCCAAACTGTTATTTGGTTAAGTTTGCTGATGACACGGTTCTCCTGTCCTTACTGTCTGCTCCCTCTCTGGGTCATGGTCCTGCTCTACAGGAGTTCATCTCATGGTGCAATGACTCCCACTTAGAGCTCAATATTAGTAAAACTAAGGACATGATTGTGACCTTTTCTAACAAGCAGAGACAGCTTGCAGAGGCTGAATCTTCTGCTATCAGGGGAGAGCGTGTAGAGGTGGTTCATGAGTATAAATATCTAGGGACCATCTTTGATGACATGCTCAAATTCTCCAGTAACACTGAGGAGCTCCTAAAAAAAAATGCCATCAGAGGCAATATCTTTTAAGGAAATTAAGGGAGTTTGATGTCAGTCCAAACATCATGATGACCTTCTACCATGCCTTTATTGAGAGTGTTCTTTCTTTTTCATGTGTTTGCTGGTTTTACTCTGTCACTGCACAAAGCAGGGCTCAGTTAAACAGAGTAGCAAATGTCTGCTCTAAGATCATTGGCCTGCCAATCAGATCCCTTCCTGCCCTGTGTGATCAGCAGGCCATGAGAGTGGCCTGTAGGATTCTGGGTGACCCTGCTCATGTTCTCTTCCCTGTGTTTGAGTGGCTGCCTTCAGGGAGGAGGCTGCGCTCGGTGGGATGTAGGACACAGAGGAGAAGGTCCACTTTTGTTCCAACAGTGATTCAGCTGCTGAACTCAGACCAGTCATTCCCCAGCGCAGTGTTAAAACGCTCCTAACATGAACTTATACAGGATGTGTGTGTGAATGTATTTATGTGGTTTTTATTGATGTTTTTAAGCATTTAACTTGCAACTCTCCGTGCTTTTTAATTGCCCCTCGGGGATAAATAAAGTGATTGATTGATTGATTGATTGATGGTGTTTGGTCGGAGGCTTTGATGGACCAGTGTGTTCGGTGTCTTGCTTCGATCATCACCGTGTAGAGAAAGGAACGATATCTGAACTCTGAACAAATGTAAAGCGCTTTGGGTGACCTTGGTCTGTAAATATTGAGCTATATAAATAGACATTACTTACTTACTCATGTACTTTCATTAAATTAATATTGACCAATTTGTGATGGGTTGAAAAGAGAATACATTACAGTAACTACATATTTGTGTAGAGATACTGCTAACACTGCCGTCATGGGTTTACTCAAACAAACATGCAGATTAATATTACTAATGTATGTATTCATATCTGAACTGTCCAGCAGTTACTGTCTGGTGCACATATGTTTAGTCAGTCCAGTCCTTCAGCCGCAACCTGTCCCTCCGGCAACCACAGACACCAGGCCGGGCCCACGACTCTCCTCCTCCTGGTCCAACACCACCGGCCTCGTCCCACTCTGCTGGTTCTGGTTCTGGTTGGGGTTGCTCTGGCTGCTCCACGACTTGCTCCTGCTCCGGCTCGGCTCTAGCGTCTTCCTTACACTGTTTCTGTTCGCCGATTCCTTAACCTTGAAGCAAACCCCGCACACCAACCCCAGGAAGGCCCTCCTCATCTCCCGACTGGCCAGAGTGTAGATCACAGGGTTCATGGCCGAATTGATCACCGCTACGGCGATAAACCAGTCGGCTTTGTACAGGATGGGGCACTTCCATCTCTGCGTACAGGCCACATCCACCAACAGCAAGACGAATATCGGAGTCCAGCAGGCGATAAAGACCCCCACGACGATGATGACGGTGCGAAGTAGCGACATAGCATGCTCTGAGTTGCTATGTTTGTTGACCTTGCGACTACTAGTCTTGACTAATATGTAAATCCTTGCGTATAGAACGGACATGGCTAGAATCAACACCATGAAAACCGTTATGCAGAAAGCTACATACTTCTTTGTGTACAGGGGTAGCACCGTGGAGCAATCTGGCAAGTTGTCCAAGCAGTTCCAACCCATGATCGGAAGAGTTCCAAGAGATATCGCGATCAACCAGCAAGCCCCGATGAGCAAGAATACTCTATAGTTTTTGTTAGCGTCGTACGGCCTCATTTTGATCATAGTCAAGTGTCTCTCGATCGCAATGGCCAGAAGACTGAAGATGGAAGCTCCCAGGGCTACGAACATGCTTCCCTCTCGGACGAACCAAAGGACGGGGGAGAGTTGGAGAGTCCTATCCCCAGAAAGGAGCAGGTTGACCAGGTAGGCCACGCCAGAGAGGAGGTCGCACAAAGCCAAGTTGCCGATGAAAAAGTACATGCGATTGTGGAAGCGGTGGTTTCTCCATATGGCCACCAGCACCGTGAGGTTCTCCAGGACGATGAAGCAGCACAGGACCAGGAAGATGACGGTCTGGATCTTCACGGTGCCAGCGCTGGTGCCGACGTTGGGCCGGTGGTTGAGCTTCCCGGTGTAGTTGTAGTGGAGGTAAATCTGAGGGTTGATCATGGTGAGAGAGACCGCTGGACGTCAGAGGCAGCAGACGGCTCGACTTGTGTGGAGAGCCAGCGTAAGTGACTACAAAGAAAATAAATGTGTTAGTGATACAGGAACTTATGGCTCTGGACCCAGATGTGGCTCTTTTGATGATTAAGTCTGGCTCTAAGACAACACACTCAGTATACAGATCATATTAAACAAAGTAAACATCATACGTATTTGCTGTAAAAAGAAAATGTAGATGGCTCCCAGAGAAATACATTTTGACTTTTTGGCTCTCTTAACTAAAAAGGTTCCAGATCTCTAAACACATGAATAAGGTGTATTCATGTGTTTAGTGTTGCGTTACTGTAAGGCCCATTTAAGTTGGTGTACACAACTTTTATATTTTACACACACAATTAATTCAATACAGTAGAGAAAAGTAGTGTGATATTTCTTTAAATAAGTATCTGTTTCCTTCCTAAATTTGCACTTCAGTTAAAGTGCAAACCAAACTACATGTTTCATTTGAGTTGAGTCTTATTTTCCTTCAATTTCTGTAATGTCTTTGAATAATATGAATCTCAATATATCACAAAATCAAATCACAAAACTTACTGTATCACAAAATGTTAAGAATTGCAATAATATTGAATTGTGAGTTGCCACATTTTTACCAAGTTGATCCGCTTTCAGACAGAAAAGTGAAAAGGAGAGAACCACCCTCATTCATCCAATCAGCTCTCAGCCCAAAGCATCAAATAGTGACTCACAGGGCTCTTTGTTTTTGCAGTTATTATACAAAAGATAATAAACTCTAATGAGGTCTGATTTTTTCACATATAGTTTTACAAGACCCTGGTGGGAAAACTAAAATGTATTCTTGGGACACAAAAAAGTATCCCAGCTTTAATTTCTGTCAAGTACTCTAGTTTACGGACTATTTTTTAAGATGAGGAAAAAGTGGGGAATTGTCAGTGTTGCATCAGTCACAGAACAGAAGGAATGAGGAGCACACGGCACAAGATACATGAATATCAACTTCAAGTGTAGCACAACTCTATACACAAATACAAATCTCTATCTTTGGTAGATTCAGATTCATACTACCTTAACTACCCCACCACCACCAGGGGCAATTCATTAACTACCCCACCACCACCAGGGGCAATTCATCTGAGCAGCATAGAGCATAAAAACACAGGAAATGTCAAAGAGTACACAACTATTAGAAAGTACACACATATAAGGTCTGTAGAGCAAAAAGATATATACTTGTATGTATACACCCGTCGATTAATCTATAACACACACACACACACACGCACGCAAGCACGCACACGCACACACATATATATTTTTCACTGATTAAACTACTGTATATACAACTATACATTTCTTACACTTGAATATACAGTATTTTCAACCTGCTTCTTTACTATACTAAAGCTAGACATTTTGTACTTGCTTCATTATTATGCGAATAGAGATTTTATTTTATTTCAGTATAGAGTTATTGCCTGCTCTGTAACTGCTGATGCAACACTGACATTTCCCCACAGTGGGACGAATACATTATCTCTTAATCTTAAAGTGTTAGCAGCACGAGGTTATTGATGCCTTATGTCTACTACTGTCTGCTCATGCTCAGCCTATAATAAAGCATGTTGTTACTGAATTATAAGACAAAAAGTTGAACAAAAGCCTAAATCTAAATACAATTCAGATCTTGGCACGTACTGTACTGATAAATAATAATGTGAAAAAGACTTACCGAGGGATTTGTGCCCTTTTGACCAAGTCCAAAATACAAAGCACGTGGGAAAGCGCACATTTCATATTAATTTATTTGCAGTATGTGAACATCCAGAGGTTGTGAGGTCGCGGAGCTCCGAGTCCGACAGTTCTCTCTCTGCTGCGGCTGCGGTGTGAGCGCGGAGGGGGCTGGAGGACCGGGACCACGCCTCCTCCCTGGACCCAGCCTCAGGCCTGTCTGTAGGGCTGCAGGAGGACCATGGGAAGTCTATGGTGTATTCTGTCTACAGTCTATGGTCCGTGATGCTTAACGATCTCTGTGGTCATTAGCGTCAATAGCGTCATTTGCGTCATTTGCCTTATTAGCGTCATTAGCGTCTATGGCACGTGGGGGCGTCAATACGGGAGTGAAAATATAGATAGATATAGATCAATTCAATTTGTATTTAGTATTTTTTTTTTTTAATTTTTAGCTCTTAATCACAACAGCAGTCGTGTCGGGGGACTTGGCAAAGTTGTATATTTGCCAACAATAGTTCAGAGAACAGCGACAGTGGCTCAGTTGGTAGAGCATTGGCCTTTGGGCCTGAAGGTCGTGGGTTCAAGCCCACCATAAGACCTACTTCACGACTCCCACTGATGACTGCTGTCGTTGTGTCCTTGGACAAGTCTCTCCATGGCCTCGCACCAAAATATATTAGTGACATGTTAGTCCCATATGAACCAGCCCGGACTCTGAGGAGCACAGGGACTGGACTCCTGTTAGTGCCCAGAGTCAGAACTAAACATGGGGAGGCTGCTTTTCAGATTCATGCTGCTAAAATCTGGAACAATCTTCCTGAAGATGTGAGACAGGCCTCCTCTCTGACAATGTTTAAAACCAGGTTAAAAACGGTGCTGTTTAGCTGTGCATACAACTGAGGGATTTTATATTTTTATCTTTCGTTTTAATGTTCTGTGATTATTTATGATTTTAATGCTATCTTGTTCAGCACTTTGAGTTGCCTTGTGTATGAATTGTGCTATACAAATAAACTTGCCTTGCCTAACCCCACTTTGCCTGAAGCTCCCACTGAAAGATCTCAGCTCCTGTGGACTCACCACCTGCAGGAGGATCAGTGAGGGGCTGGTGCTAAGTGTACTGGGTGCAGCTCTGACTGCCACCCCCCCCCGACCCAGAAATGGATTAAGGGGAAGAAAATGGATGGATGGATAGTTCAGAGAATAATAACTGGATAGGATATTACTAGCTTATAGCTGTCGCACCTATGGGCACAGGGGGCGCCCGTGGTACTGCAAACTAAATTCACTTGGGCTACCCAGAAAAAAGTCCCATAGAACTCAATGTAAATTAAAACAGCACGGCCTCAGCTGACAGAGAACCTACAGCTTTCAAAAAGATCGGATTTTGTGTCCCTTCTCATCCTGAACTTTTTTTCTTCTTAAATCCTTGATTTGAACGGGTTGCTGTGTCGATGGCATGAAGGCCCCAGTACATTTTAGGGATGACCTGTGGCCTTGGCGGGGTATGCGCTCTCCGAGGACACCAGAGAGTGAAAAGTCAGATGACGGCGCCCACACGAGCTCATCATTTATTATGATTTGAAAAGGGTTGAGATGGCGAATGGTGCAGGTCATTCTTTTGTTCTGCGGTGATCTCAGGAAGGATGGGAAGGGCTGACTCAGCGACAGACCCAGTGGTTCATTTTTAAATAGATGTAAGAAATGCACCGATATTGGTCAAATTGGATTGGGTATCGGTTCTACGATGTTGCTTAGCTCATATCCTGAAATGCCCCCTTCAATTGGTACATAATGTTATAATACTTGTATTTCAATTATATTTATTTTTGTCTGTACTGTAGGTGAGGAAGTCCAGGCCTCTGCTGCTTTGACAAAGAAGCGGTTCTGTCCAAATGAGGAGGAGCATAAGTTCACATAACAGTCTTCTCTAGATTTGACTCTGTTATGGCCAATTCTATTCATTAAAGTAGCAATATGTTGGATTTTCATGTCAAATCATCATTAATCTGTCAAAAGGCATTAACTGATACAGTATCTGGCAACCTGAGTCAGGGAGAGTGAGAGAGGCCTTTAATCATTCTATTACATTTAAACTCAAATGTTCATAATTTAGATTTCTCAATAATGTGGCAATGAATTTGGGGCCCGAGTTGACATCTCAAACCTGTTGTCTCTCTACTGTTCACATAAACTCACAAAGAAGTAGGAATGTAGAGCTGTGTCTGAACCCATTCTGACTCTGACAAAACACTTACGTTGGAGGCATCGCTATTAGCTGCAGTTAAAAGAAATACTGTAAAATAACTCTACATTTCTTGAGCCCTGTTACCACCAGCCTGACTTGGCCCCACCCCACTCTACCCCGATTGGGATGGTTTCAACTGACCCTGTTTGATAATGATAACAATAATAATAATGCATCGTTTTTATAGAGCGCTTTTTTGGGCTTTCAAAGATGCTTCACATGTCATTATTCATTCACTCCATAGACAGTGGTGATTAGCAACTAATTTGGCCACAGCTGCCCTGGGGCACGCTGACAGAAGTGAGGCAACCAATATGTGGCATTGGCCCCTCCCACTCCCAACAACCCTTCACACACACACACTCGACTCATTCTAATGTGAGTGAAGTGTCTTGCCTATGGACTTTACAGCACACTGTGGCACCTGGTGTTTCCAGAGGCCTCCCATCACAGTACTAACCAGGCCCTGCTCTGCTTAGCTTCAGAGGTCTGCCAGGATCTGGCTTCACATACAGGTGTGGTTAAAAAACAATTTACTCAGTACCAGGCAAATATTTAGAAGCTACCGAGCCAGTACTAAAGTGTTTTGACTGAAAGTGATTGACCAGAGTTCAGCTGGAAGCCATGGTTACCAAGGAATTTCGGGTAGAGAAGAGTAGGGACCAGTAGGGGTTGGTGGAAACAGGGCTTTACTGTGGCTGTATACAGCAGTGGTCTGGCATAGGACCATTGATTGTCACTGACACAATTCCTATTCTTTTTTTGGTCAAAGTTTGCCAAAAACAGTCTTCGTCTGTGGAGAAAGTAACACACATTGTGGACTCGTAGAAAGCTGGGCCCAGTCCACATGAAGGCAGCTGGGAGAAAAGGGGGAGGAGGAGGTTGACCATGGTCGGAAAAACGACAGTGATGTGGAACTAGCATCTGCATAAACTTGGGCCGAAAGTGAAAGAGTCAGCAAGTCCAAACCTATAATGTGTGGTCGGAGAGGCCGGGTGTATTCATAGACCGATGAAGAGGAGTCCCGGGACCACCCTCATTCAAATATGTTATAGTTTAATGCACTTACTTAAGCGTTGAAAGTCCTTGGGATGGCTTCAGCATTTCCACAATAGCATATGACTTCCTTCTTTTCCTTCTTTACGTCTGGGTGAATTCTGAAATCTCTCTTTCAAAAGCCTAGTGTTGTGTTTTAATGTTTTCTCCAGAGAAGTTTCCATGGCTCCCACATGCCACAACTACTTCTACTCACTTCTCAGCTTGAACCCGGTGAATGCTAGCAAAGGAAAAGACGTCAGATTACTCTCCTGATTGCAATTAATAATGCATCGCAAGTTTATATGCACTCACAGATGCATGCATTAGAAGTAGGTATACAACATGTTACCTTTATGCACTGCTTGTGAAATCACAGTTTAAGCTAACGGAGAAACGAAGCTACGATATACGCCATTATAAGCACGTCATGACTTTCCCAGTTTCGGCTCGTAACCCCCTCATTATTGAGAAGGAGACTGGCTCACGGACACACATATACGTACAATTATATGGCAAAGCATGTCTTTAATTTGCCTCGGTGCAGTTGGGAGTCTGGGCTTCGGTCCCCTTGGCTCGGTGGTTTTTGTGGCGGCAGTATTTCGAGGCCTGGCAGGGTTTTTTTCAGGCAGCTTTACAGAACAAGGTCTCTGAATTGTCGGTGAGGAATGATTCCATCTGTGGTAAAGTTTAGTCTAGGATCTGCCCGGCTGCGAGTGTGAGGGCTAAGCAAACAGGAACGTTCTGTCTTTACACTCTCACGTCAACGGTTTTTATTAATTGTGTAATTTTCCGATTGATAAAGACTCGAGATGAATCCCTGTGATATGCCATAGACGAAGGTATTTGTATTTGAGATGTTTGAGCCAATATAAAAAAAAGTCTCTCCATGGCCTTGCACCAAAGCACATCTGTGACATGTTAGTGCCATATGAACCAACTCTGATGAGCACAGGGACTGGCCTCCTGCTGGGACTCTGAGGAGCACAGGGACTGTTCTCTTGCTGGGACTCTGAGGAGCACAAGGACTGGTCTCCTGCTGGGACTCTGAGGAGCACAGGGACTGGTCTCCTGCTGGGACTCTGAGGAGCACAAGGACTGGTCTCCTGCTGGGACTCTGAGGAGCACAGGGACTGGCCTCCTGCTGGTCCCAGAGTCAGGACTTAACATGGGGAGGCAGCGATTCAGATTTATGCAGCAAAAATCTGGAACAGTCTTCCTGAAAATGTGAGACAGGCTTCTTCTTTGACGATGTCCAGGTGAAGAACAGTTCTCTTTAGCTGTGCATACAACTGAAGGATTGTATCTTGGGTTTTGTTATGAACTTTGAGTTGTGTATGAACTGTGCTATACAAATAATTTTGCCTAAAAGTGAAATAAAACAAGACAGGAAACAGGAGAATATCAAAATAAAACTAGAGTGGTTCTGTGGAGAGGCAGAACTGTCGGTAAAATTGTCCTAAATACTTTTCAAGAGGTTTTGTTTCTCTTTTTTAGGATTTGGGTTGAAGATGCTGAGGATAAGGCTCCGATCACATAAACAGGGGCAGTGAGGAGTCTGTGACTGTCCCAGGTGGACCCAGGTGGACCCAGGTGGACCCAGGTGAGCCACCGTTTTGACTGTTGCAGGTCTGTTGTGGTTTCTTCATGGTCAGGGCCGTCAACATCTTTATATAATATACTATACACACACATTATATAATTTTCTTAAGCACAAAACACTAAAAACAATATAAAAACAAATAATTCAACAGAATAATCATCATCAGCGACTCATATAAATTACTTTCATTGAACCAGGAAAGTCCAGCTGAGATTGTATGATCTTGGGCAGGGAGGGTGTTATGGGGGACTACTGTTCATGTTTTTAGTGATAGTGAAAACCGGAGCAACCGGAGGAAACTATGCAGACACGTGGAAAACATGTGAACCCTGGACCTTCTACTTGTGAAGCACAAACATTAACCACTGCCCCACAGTGTAGCACTAAGCATTCCATTCAAGTCAATGTATTCTTGTATCGCCCTAAATCTCAACAGTAGTTATCTCGAAGGACTTGAGAAAGTTGAGAATTCGCCAACACAGTTTAGAGAATCAAAAAATATGCAATTATGAAAAACACATAGAGCCATTGGTCCATAAAGGGCAGAGACCAATGTCCATAAATGTTGATTGATGTTGATAAATGTCCCTTGGTTTAGTCGAGAGCCCTGAAAGTCAAATGCAAAATAAAAATCAAAATAATATAATAAGCCTTACACACACAGGACAGTAGTGAGAGCACACAGAATACCATATAAGCTACTGTGTGAAATGAAAAACCAGTGAAAGAACGCGGAACATTTCTGTAAAACCACTTTGTGTTGTTCTCTTCCCTGAGACACATTAGGTCCAGGTTCAGTCGGGCCTTGAAACGTTGGAGCCATGAGCTTTAAGTCATTTCCTTTGTCTTTGTCCTCCCAGACAGTTATTGTAAGTGTAGCGTTGGTGCATTTATCAGAGTGAGGCCTCTGTCTCTCTGCTGACCATTATACTACATCCTAAGAGCAGCTGCTATCGATGTGAGGCAGCCATTGACAGTTTGTAGAGTTACTGCTGAATGGACGGCTATTAGAGCGTCATTAAGGAGTCTGGAGACATTACACTACGGTCAGCACTAGATCATATACGGAATCTGGACGGAAGCGGAAGTAAATACAGTGCCTTGCGAAAGTATTCGGCCCCCTTGAACCTTTCAGCATTTTGCCACATTTCAGGCTTCAGACATAAAGATATAACATTTAAATTTTTTGTCATGAATCAACAACAAGTGGGACACAATCGTGAAGTGGAACGAAATTTATTGGATAATTTAAACTTTTTTAACAAATAAAAAACTGAAAAGTGGGGCGTGCAATATTATTCGGC
Source organism: Knipowitschia caucasica (assembly GCA_964034765.1). Taxonomy (NCBI): domain Eukaryota; kingdom Metazoa; phylum Chordata; class Actinopteri; order Gobiiformes; family Gobiidae; genus Knipowitschia; species Knipowitschia caucasica. The sequence goes on along the minus strand of OZ035823.1, from coordinate 4,891,647 downwards.
CCCTTTACTTTCAGTGCAGCAAACTCAGTTCAGAAGTTCAGTGAGGATCTTTGAATGATCCAATGTTGTCCTAAATGACTGATGATGATAAATAGAATGTACCTGTGTGTAATCGAGTCTCCGTATAAATGCACCTGCTCTTTGATAGTCTCAGGGTTCTGTATAAAGCGCAGAGAGAACCATGAAGACAAAGGAACACACCAGGCAGGTCTCGAGATACTGTTGTGGAGAAGTTTAAAGCCGGATTTGGATACAAAAAGATTTCCCAAGCTTTAAACATCTCAAGGAGCACTGTGCAAGCAATTATATTGAAATGGAAGGAGTATCAGACCACTGCAAATCTACGTAAGTAGATAAATAAAAAACTTACTTACTTACTTACTAAATCTACCAAGACCCAGCCGTCCCTCCAAACTTTCATCTCAAACAAGGAGAAGACTGATCAGAGATGCAGCCAAGAGGCCCATGATCACTCTGGATGAACTGCAGATAACTACAGCTGAGGTGGGAGAGTCTGTCCATAGGACAACAATCAGTCGTGCACTGCACAAATCTCGCGTTTATGGAAGAGTGGCAAGAAGAAAGCGATTTCTCAAAGATATCCATAAAAAGTCTTGTTTAAAGTTTGCCAAAAGCCACCTGGGAGACACACCAAACATGTGGAAGAAGGTGCTCTGGTCAGATGAAACCAAAATCAAACTTTTTGGCCACAATGCAAAACGATATGTTTGGCATAAAAGCAACACAGCTCATCACCCTGAACACACCATCCCCACTGTCAAACATGGTGGTGGCAGCATCATGCTTTGGGCCTGCTTTTCTTCAGCAGGGACAGGGAAGATGGTTAAAAGTGATGGGAAGATGGATGGAGCCAAATACAGGACCATTCTGGAAGAAAACCTGTTGGAGTCTGCAAAAGACCTGAGACTGGGACGGAGATTTATCTTCCAACAGGACAATGATCCAAAACATAAAGCCAAATCTACAATGGAATGGTTCACAATTAGACGTATCCAGGTGTTAGAATGGCCAAGTCAAAGTCCAGACCTGAATCCAATCGAGAATCTGTGGAAAGAGCTGAAGACTGCTGTTCACAAACGCTCTCCATCCAACTTCACTGAGCTCGAGCTGTTTTGCAAGGAAGAATGGGCAAGAATTCCAGTCTCTCGATGTGCAAAACTGATAGAGACATACCCCAAGCGACTTGAAGCTGTAATTGCAGCAAAAGGTGGCGCTACAAAGTATTAGCGCAAAGGGGCCGAATAATATTGCACGCCCCACAGTTTCTTTTCAGTTTTTTATTTGTTAAAAAAGTTTAAATTATCCAATCAATTTTGTTCCACTTTACGATTGTGTCCCACTTGTTGTTGAATCTTGACAAAAATTGCAATTTTTATATCTTTATGTTTGAAGCCTGAAATGTGGCGAAATGTTGAAAGGTTCAAGGGGGCCGAATACTTTCGCAAGGCACTGTATAACAAACTACCTATTCATGCCTAAACTTAACCAGCCATTCCCATAAAATAACCCCAACCCAGCCTTAACCCTAACCTTAACCATCTTACTCAGACCCACCTTAACCCTAACCTTAACCATCTTACTCAGACCACCTTAACCCTAACCTTAACCATCTTACTCAGACCACCTTAACCCTAACCTTAACCATCTTACTCAGACCACCTTAACCCTAACCTTAACCCTAACCTTAACCATCTTACTCAGACCACCTTAACCCTAACCTTAACCATCTTACTCAGACCCACCCTTAACCCTAACCTTAACCATCTTACTCAGACCACCTTAACCCTAACCTTAACCATCTTACTCAGACCACCTTTACCCTAACCTTAACCATCTTACTCAGACCACCTTAAGCCTAACCTTAACCATCTTACTCAGACCACCTTAACCCTAACCTTAACCATCTTACTCAGACCACCTTAACCCTGACCATAACCATCTTGCTCAGACCACCTTAACCCTAACCTTAACCCTAACCTTAACCATCTTACTCAGACCACCTTAACCCTAACCTTAACCATCTTACTCAGACCACCTTAACCCTGACCATAACCATCTTACTCAGACCACCTTAACCCTAACCTTAACGATCTTACTCAGACCACCTTAACCCTAACCTTAACCATCTTACTCAGACCACCTTAACCCTAACCTTAACCATCTTACTCAGACCACCTTAACCCTAACCTTAACCATCTTACTCAAACCCACCCTTAACCCTAACCTTAAACATCTTACTCAGACCACCTTAACCCTAACCTTAACCATCTTACTCAGACCACCTTAACCCTAACCTTAACCATCTTACTCAGACCCACCTTAACCCTAACCTTAACCATCTTACTCAGACCACCTTAACCCTAACCTTAACCATCTTACTCAGACCACCTTAACCCTAACCTTAACGATCTTACTCAGACCACCTTAACCCTAACCTTAACCATCTTACTCAGACCCACCCTTAACCCTAACCTTAACCATCTTACTCAGACCACCTTAACCCTAACCTTAACCATCTTACTCAGACCCACCTTAACCCTAACCTTAACCATCTTACTCAGACCACCTTAACCCTAATCTTAACCATCTTACTCAGACCCACCCTTAACCCTAACCTTAACCATCTTACTCAGACCACCTTAACCCAACCATCTTACTCAGACCAACCTTAACCCTAACCTTAACCATCTTACTCAGACCACCTTAACCCTAACCTTAACCATCTTACTCAGACCCACCTTAACCCTAACCTTAACCATCTTACTCAGACCACCTTAACCCTAACCTTAACCATCTTACTGAGACCACCTTAACCCTAACCCTAACCTTAACCATCTTACTCAGACCACCTTAACCCTAACCTTAACCATCTTACTCAGACCACCTTAACCCCAACCTTAACCATCTTACTGAGACCACCTTAACCCTAACCCTAACCTTAACCATCTTACTCAGACCACCTTAACCCTAACCTTAACCATCTTACTCAGACCACCTTAACCCTAACCTTAACCATCTTACTCAGACCACCTTAACCCTAACCTTAACCATCTTACTCAGACCACCTTAACCCTGTTGGTTGAGCTACCCTAGTTTGATATTCAGTATCGGCTCCATTTGACGATTGTGGCAGAATACATGTCATGAGGTGAAATGAGGAAGGAACTGGAAAGAATATCAAGTGTAATATACTTGAACCAGACATGTCCAAACTCAGGCCCGGGGGCCAAATGCGGTGCAGTGTCATTTTATGAGGCCCTCTGCCTTGCTAACCCAAAGTAGGCATTGAGATCATAAACACAAGTTCACTGAGTCATCCATCCAACTTCAGCCCAGCCACAATAGACATGTTGTACCTCGTTCTAAAGCCCAGTACGTCTGGAATTCAGTAGCTGACTTTATTTGCACATACTGTACTTTACTGATGTGGTTTTTGATTGTTTCACTTCTGTTACCCGGTGAGATGGTAAACATGTGTCATTCAGCCAACTTCAGCTGTTCGAGATCATTTTAAAAGCTCAGAACAGACCCGTGATGTCGGCCCTTGGGCTAGACTAGTAAACTAACACCCCTGACTTAATAAAACCAAAACAAGGGGAAAAATAAGGCACAAAAAACTCCAAACTAAAACCAAGCCAGGAGCAAATGTGAGACCGAAAAGTGGAGAAAAGCACAGGTATGAATCCACAGCGAGAGACACAGGTGAGTCATGTCAGGGCGGGGCATCAGTGGGACAGGAAGGAGAACTCCCAAAGACAAGACATTAGATTAGTTCTAAAGATAATAACAACTGCAATGTTATGAAACACAACAAGTAAGAACACCAACTTAAAACTTGTTTTTGTAAAACGTCTTTGAGTGTCCAAACAGCGCTATTTGTTGTATTATTATTATTATTATTATTATTATTATTATTATTAACAGATGTTCTCCTTTGTATCTGGATCATTGATGGTTCTCCATTAGCACCAGTAATATTCAGTCACTGTTAGGCTTCGTTTAGACGGACACGCTGCAAAGCAATCAGCAAAAACAACCAGGCTCCTTATTCAAGAGCACAGCATCTGCACAGTGACGGAAAACAATGTAGTTTTAGCTCCCGGGCCAGTAGGGGGCAGTGGAACTTTACAACACGACACACGGGACCCCCAGGACCCCCAGCAGAAGAACCACTTCCTCAACAACATCCTCCTCAGGCCGCGGCGAAGAAGGGAAAGAACCAACATCATTCTGACTTCAACACTAACAGTGATAATGGAAAGTGAAACTACAGCTGTGGTTTTGTTTAGACAAAGAACGCTCCGTGTAGCGCTTGAAGCTAACGTAGCATTAGCATCGTTATAGGCCATTTACACAAAGACACCGCGACAGTAATTCACTTAATCTAAAATCGTGAATGTGTAAACTCCAGCTTCTTGAAACTCAGTCTGTCCAAATTTAAACGCATATTTATTTTGTCGTATATCGTACAATCTTTGTATAACCAGTTTTTGAGTCGACGCTGACGTGATAAACAACCTTAGTTCAATCAATAAGACAAAGCTCCTGAAGAACACAGGAAGCCATTAGCGTCTGCAGATTAAAGAGGTTTGTGGAGAATGTGATGCCGACCAGAACCTTGTGCAGGTCGGACAGCAGTCACTAATGGGTTTTTATTGGATAATGCACGACTTAGAGCAGGTCTAAGCTGTCGGCTCCTCTGGATGAATAAAGTTGGTTCAATGATCTTGATGCTCTGAGTTCGATGAGAGTTTGATTTTATACTAAAACTGCGCTTGTTTAATACTTTAGCGATAGCATGCTGGCTGTGTTTCCACTGGCCCGACTCTACTCCCTATTTTGCTCTACTCTACTCAGTTCTACTCTGCTCTACTCGACTCGACTCGACTCGACTCGACTCTACTCTACTCTACTCTACTCTACTCTACTCAGTTCTACTCGGCTCTACTCAGCTGTGTTTCCACTGGCCCGACTCTACTCCCTATTTTGCTCTACTCTACTCAGTTCGACTCTACTCTACTCTACTCTACTCTACTCTACTCTACTCGGCTCTACTCAGCTGTGTTTCCACCGGCCCGACTCTACTCTACTCTGCTCTACACTACTCTATTCTTCTCTTATCTCTATTCTGCTTTACTCTACTCAGTTCTACTCTATGCTACTCTGCTCTTCTCTACTCTACTCGGCTCTACTCAGTTTTGCTCTACTCGGATCTACTCTACTCTGTTCTACTCTACTCCGGGGACCAGTCACTGTCAGTTAGGACACTTTTGTGCAAGCTCCTCACAGCCAGGACCAAGCAGGTACTCAAAAAGTACCTGGTGCAGAGCCGGTGTAAATCAGAGTAGAGTAGAGTAGTGTAGAGTAGAGTAGAGTAGAGCAGAGCAGAGTAGAGTAGAGTAGAGTAGAGCAGAGTAGAGCAGGGTAGAGTAGAGCAGAGCAGAGTAGAGTAGAGTAGAGAAGAGTAGAGCAGGGTAGAGTAGGGTAGAGCAGGGTAGAGGAGAGTAGAGTAGAGCAGAGTAGAGCAGGGTAGAGTAGGGTAGAGCAGGGTAGAGTAGGGTAGAGCAAGGTAGAGTAGAGCAGAGCAGAGTAGAGTAGAGTAGAGTAGAGTAGAGTAGAGCAGAGTAGAGCAGGGTAGAGTAGGGTAGAGCAGGGTAGAGTAGAGTAGAGCAGAGTAGAGCAGGGTAGAGCAGGGTAGAGTAGGGTAGAGCAAGGTAGAGTAGAGTAGAGCAGAGCAGAGTAGAGTAGAGTAGAGTAGAGCAGAGTAGAGCAGGGTAGAGTAGAGTAGAGCAGAGTAGAGCAGGGTAGAGTAGGGTAGAGCAAGGTAGAGTAGAGCAGAGCAGAGCAGAGCAGAGCAGGGTAGAGTAGAGTAGAGTAGAGTAGAGTAGAGTAGAGTAGAGTAGAGTAGAGTAGAGTAGAGTAGAGCAACCTGAAAGCTTCTCGTCTCATGATCCACTGAGTTTCTTATCAACTCTCCGTTCTTCTTCTAAAACCTCTACATATTTCATCAGGTTCATTTGCTGCTGGAGTCTCTTTGACCCTGACCGTGGGACTGTGTCTGCTGCAGAGTCAAAGCCAGACCCAGCCGTATAGATGGGGGTTTATAAAAGCCAAACCCTAAATGTTTTAAATGTGTTTCAAAAAATCAACAAACTACGGTAACGATATTTTTGAAGATAAGATACAATTAGACAACCTACTTCAGTTTTGAAACCACAGACTGCAGACGATCGCTCCATAATGTTTGCTCCAGTGGGGGCGGGTCCCGGCTCCAGAATGAGCACGAGCGCTGACATGCTGCAATACCACTCCGGGCTGGTGGGGGTGTACCCGGAAAGAGAATTATCCAATGCTTTTGTATGGCGTCTTCTTTCCTCTCAAAAACTTCTTCACAGGATGGTCCAAAAGTCGCTCTTCGTCCAACACTACGTTCCAGATGCTGTCGATGCTGAGGGGAGTTTATACTGTATTTTTGGACCAGTCTGGTTTAGCTGCTGTGGACTTCAGAAGGCACTCGTTGACGTATGCACAAATGCGTTTCTTCCCCTGCCCCCACGGCCATTTTGAAGAAACAAAACAGAAGCCAAATGTTGTGGCACATCAGTTTGAACGGCAGAGATACATCTGTTAATATTTACAGTCTATGGTCTGCTCTGACAACAGCTCATCTCTACCACGATCAAAATACAGACATTGGCTACATTGTAACACGGTTAAAAGGACTTGAAAAAAGTAGTAGTTATATGTAAAATATATAGTTAAATATAAATGTTTAACTATATGCTATTGTTCAACATTTGAGATGTTTGTAGATGAAGTTAAGTCTCTCCATGGTCTCGCACCGAAGTTCATCTGTGACATGTCGACCAACTCTATAGGAACCACAGGGACTGGCCTCCTGCTGGGACTCTGAGGAGCACAGGGACTGGCCTTATGCTGGGACTTTGAGGAGCACAGGGACTGGCCTCCTACTGGGACTCTGAGGAGCACAGGGACTGGCCTCCTGCTGGGACTCTGAGGAGCACAGGGACTGGCCTTATGCTGGGACTTTGAGGAGCACAGGGACTGGCCTCCTACTGGGACTCTGAGGAGCACAGGGACTGGCCTCCTGCTGGGACTCTGAGGAGCACAGGGACTGGCCTCCTGCTGGGACTCTGAGGAGCACAGGGACTGGCCTTATGCTGGGACTCTGAGGAGCACAGGGACTGGCCTCCTGCTGGGACTCTGAGGAGCACAGGGACTGGCCTTATGCTGGGACTTTGAGGAGCACAGGGACTGGCCTCCTACTGGGACTCTGAGGAGCACAGGGACTGGCCTCCTGCTGGGACTCTGAGGAGCACAGGGACTGGCCTTATGCTGGGACTCTGAGGAGCACAGGGACTGGCCTTATGCTGGGACTCTGAGGAGCACAGGGACTGGCCATTATGCTGGGACTTTGAGGAGCACAGGGACTGGCCTCCTACTGGGACTCTGAGGAGCACAGGGACTGGCCTCCTACTGGGACTCTGAGGAGCACAGGGACTGGCCTCCTGCTGGGACTCTGAGGAGAACAAGGACAGGCCTCCTACTGGGACTCTGAGGAGCACAGGGACTGGCCTCCTACTGGGACTCTGAGGAGCACAGGGACTGGCCTCCTGCTGGGACTCTGAGGAGAACAAGGACAGGCCTCCTACTGGGACTCTGAGGAGCACAGGGACTGGCCTTATGCTTGGACTCTGAGGAGCACAGGGACTGGCCTCCTGCTGGGACTTTGAGGAGCACAGGGACTGGCCTTATGCTTGGACTCTGAGGAGCACAGGGACTGGCCTCCTGCTGGGACTTTGAGGAGCACAGGGACTGGCCTCCTGCTGGGACTATGAGGAGCACAGGGACTGGCCTTATGCTGGGACTCTGAGGAGCACAGGGACTGGCCTTATGCTTGGACTCTGAGGAGCACAGGGACTGGCCATTATGCTGGGACTTTGAGGAGCACAGGGACTGGCCTCCTGCTGGGACTCTGAGGAGCACAGGGACTGGCCTCCTGCTGGGACTCTGAGGAGAACAAGGACTGGCCTCCTACTGGGACTCTGAGGAGCACAGGGACTGGCCTCCTGCTGGGACTCTGAGGAGCACAGGGACTGGCCTCCTGCTGGGACTCTGAGGAGCACAGGGACTGGCCTCCTACTGGGACTCTGAGGAGCACAGGGACTGGCCTCCTGCTGGGACTCTGAGGAGCACAGGGACTGGCCTCCTACTGGGACTCTGAGGAGCACAGGGACTGGCCTCCTACTGGGACTCTGAGGAGCACAGGGACTGGCCTTATGCTTGGACTCTGAGGAGCACAGGGACTGGCCTCCTGCTGGGACTTTGAGGAGCACAGGGACTGGCCTCCTGCTGGGACTCTGAGGAGCACAGGGACTGGCCTTATGCTGGGACTCTGAGGAGCACAGGGACTGGCCTTATGCTGGGACTCTGAGGAGCACAGGGACTGGCCATTATACTGGGACTTTGAGGAGCACAGGGACTGGCCTCCTGCTGGGACTCTGAGGAGCACAGGGACTGGCCTCCTGCTGGGACTTTGAGGAGCACAGGGCCTGGCCTCCTGCTGGGACTCTGAGGAGAACAAGGACTGGCCTCCTGCTGGGACTTTGAGGAGCACAGGGACTGGCCTCCTGCTGGGACTCTGAGGAGAACAAGGACTGGCCTCCTGCTGGGACTCTGAGGAGCACAGGGACTGGCCTCCTGCTGGGACTTTGAGGAGCACAGGGACTGGCGTGAGAGGCCTTTATTGAGATATACGCACAATCTTCCTACATGGCTCCCATTAGAAACCCATGTGATCTCCTTATTATTATTATTATCATCATTATTATTATTATTCTTATTATTATTATTCTTATTATTATTATTATTCCGTACTTTCACACAACATTCCTCAGACATCAGGTTTTCGGCCTCTGCTGTTATGTCACACATATTGTTCCTGCTGCTTTTTAAGGCCCTTTGTCTCGGGCATTTCCTCCTTTGCTCTGAGTCCGCACAGAGAGCATGACCGAGCGCTCCCTGTGCTCCTCTGCTCTGGGGTATTGTCACGCCGTTTCCTCAGAGGATGTCCCGGTGAAAATGCAGCAGGCTTCGTCTTTGTTTGTGTCCTGGCGTTTACACTCGCAGTCTCAACAAGCGCTTCTGTTCCGAGGCAGAGGAGAGCGCTTCAGAACCGGGGGTCACGGGAAGTGGATCACAGGAAGCTTCAGACAAACCTCGGTAACGCTGTGTCGTGGTGAGAACCTTCTAACAAACACCAGACTTTTATAGAAGCGAAAAGCTAATAATAAACGTTCTCTTGTCTTCTATTGTCCATTTTTTTATACAATTTAAACTATTATTATATATTATTTGTATTGTTATCATTGTTGATCTCTGTATGTGTGTCTATGTGTGTGTGTAATGTATATATATTTAGTTGTTTTTTCATTTGTATTGTTTTATTGCTAAAATGTTTTATAGTTTCTCAGTGTTCTGGGTTGCTTCTGTATAATTGGTGCTTTATAAATAAATTTGCCTCTGCTTGCTGTGGATGTGTAGTATCCAGACACGGTTTTCACATGGACTCGATTTGTTTTGATATTATTCTCAAAAATATATTTATTTCAATGTATATAATTGTGGAAAGTAATTCAAATGAGTGGTCTAATTATTAATCAATGTTTCTTCTATCGATTATTATCACTACAATAATCATTCAGTAATTCAGTAATATTCACACGAGAACTTTGTGGACCTGAAATGTGGTCGACTCCCGCTCCCAACTCTCTGCAGCTCCTCGTTACATAAACATAAACAATTGTGGTTTTGAAAAACTCTGAAATTGTGTTTGACAGTTCTCTGACATGTTCAACGGTGTATTTTTATATTTGTAAATAAATGATTCTCTTTCACAAACATTCAACACACAAACCGTCTCAAAATGAGGCTTTGTAGAATATTTGGCCAACAACGTTTGTGCTTCTCATTGAAACAACATCTTTGTGTCTGAGTGGTTAGCACTTTCGCTTCTCAGTAAGGCTTCCTGGGTTCGTTTGCATGTTCTACCTGTGCCTGCTTTGGTTTCCTCTGGGTGCTCCGGTTCCCCCTACGCCTAAAAACATGTACAATTTGTAAAATCCTCCAGCGCTGGTCCTGATCGACCGCTGTACCACTGTCAGGATGGGTCAAAGGATGAAATAAATAAAGTGCACCTTTAACTCTCTCTCTGCTCTCTCTCTGGTCTCTCTCTCTCTCTGGTCTCTCTGCTCTCTCTCTCTGGTCTCTCTGCGGTCTCTCTCTCTGGTGTCTCTCTCTCTGGTCTCTCTCTCTCTGCTCTCTCTCCAGTCTCTCTCTCTGCTCTCTCTCTCTGCTCTCTCTCTCTGGTCTCTCTCTCTGGTGTCTCTCTCTCTGGTCTCTCTCTCTCTGCTCTCTCTCTCTGGTCTCTCTCTGGTCTCTCTCTCTGGTCTCTCTCTCTCTGGTCTCTCTCTCTCTGGTCTATCTCTCTCTGGTCTATCTCTCTCTGGTCTCTCTCTCTGCTCTCTCTCTCTGCTCTCTCTCTCTGCTCTCTCTCTCTGGTATCTCTCTGGTCTCTCTCTCTGCTCTCTCTCTCTGCTCTCTCTCTGGTCTCTCTCTCTGCTCTCTCTCCAGTCTCTCTCTGGTCTCTCTCTCTGCTCTCTCTCTGGTCTCTCTCTCTCTGGTCTCTCTCTCCAGTCTCTCTCTGGTCTCTCTCTGGTCTCTCTCTCTCTCTCTGGTCTCTCTCTCCAGTCTCTCTCTGGTCTCACTCTGGTCTCTCTCTGGTCTCTCTCTCTCTCTCTGCTCTCTCTCTCTGGTCTCTCTCTCTCTCTCTGCTCTCTCTCTCTGGTCTCTCTCTGGTCTCTCTCTGCTCTCTCTCTGGTCTCTCAGGATGTGTCAAATGTAGAGGACACATTCCCCTACAGCATAAAACTAATATATAAAACTTAAATAATGACAACGTCTGTAAGCGCTTGGACCCAACTTTGAATCTTGAGCGCCCCCTGGAGGATCTTTGTAAATGTATTGTCTGCAAGTTAGCAGCAAAAACATTAAATTTACCAAATGAAAGCATCATTAAATATTATAGAGACTAAAATCATGCTCTACTTCAGCAGTTAATAGATAATGATGACTCTTTTATTGACCTTACATTGAAACTGCAGTACTCAGTTTGTCCACTAGAGTTCAGTGTAGAGTCACACATGGGTTTCAGATCAGTTTAAAGGAAGTTAAGAAGTCGAGATTTTAAGGCAAAATATGAAGTTATTCTAAGTAATTAATTATTGTTCTAAGTAACTAATTGGAAAAATATCAGGACAACTTTCTGCTCTCATGTAATCCTTGTTGAGTTTGAAATAAGTGAAAAGAATAGAAACAGATGTAGTTGTAAATGTAAACTTTGAAATGCTGTTGTAAAGCTCCTGCGTTGTTCAGTAGCACTCGACCTATTTGGACATTTAATAAACATTTATCAATATTACAGCATTTTAATTTGCTTTTTTTTCACAGCGGTGGTTAATCCAGTCTAATATGCATATGTTATTGTATTTCCTTACCTACTACTCTGAAATTAAAGTATCATTTAGTCTTGAATTGAGGAATGACATCTGTTTTCATGATGTTGTCATCAGGGTATTTATAAAAAAGAAAAAATCTCAATTAAATCTATTTCAAGTCATTTCAATGGATGAGATGATTTTCCATTTGGTGTATAGATGGACATCGTTAACCTGCTAGCTCAATGAAGCCCGATCGGGAAGTGCTCATGGATGAAGTTTTGCTCAAACTCGCCCTATTGGCTCCTATTTGACTTTCATTGAGAAGTGCTCAGTAACTGTTTGTGTCACACTCACCTTTTTTATCTTAAATATCCGTGGTTTAGTTTTCTTTGTGGTCTTTGTCTTTAGATATGAGACATCCGTTGCCTTCATTCCAGCTTGCCTTAGCAATCATGTTAGCAACACATCTGATCTTGTTAGGGCGCCAAGCTTACGCCATTGAAACACATGCCCATATAAGGAAGTTGGCTCCAGCTAGCTTATGTTCAATATGGCTTCTCCCACATTAAGGCTAACACTGTGGTGACGTCAAATCTGGGTTAGCCTAGCCTTAGCCATCCGTAAACTCTGGTCCATGATCATTTCCTACATGTACGTCTGGGTCTGATCCTAGTGGCTACTGTGACCTCGGTTGAATCCCCTCCGACCAATCAGAGAGCGGGGGAGGCGGGTGTTGTAGGTCGTTGTCGGTGACGTCAAGAGTTTGTGCCAAATTTACTGGTTGTAGTTTGGCGGAGAATGCGATAGTAATATAATCTGTTCTGATTCAGCTCCAAATATAAAAGAAACTGAAGCCGGAGCAAGAGGAATGTTTAGTAAATGTCATTATGTTGTTGTGGCTCTTCTCCCCACGGGCTACGTCAGTGGCAAAGGATATGGCTAAAGCTAGGCTAAATGCTAAAGCTAGGCTTAATACAAAATGCCTCACTCACTCGGGCTCATTACATACGTCACGGTAAATTCAGATCCAATCGTTTCAATCTCCAACAGGAGTTAGCCCCTCCCACCTGTTAACAGAGTCAATGGAGCAAATCCAGACCTTAGTATGAAATGAAATTAGTATGGTGGTATGGTAAGACCAGGTCCTCCTGTGGACTCACCACCTGCAGAGGGTCAGTGAGGGGCTGGTGCTATGAGACTTGGGTGGCATCTCTGACTGCCACCCCCCTGACCCAGAAATGGATTAAAGGGTAGAAAATGGATGGATGGATGGTATGGTAAGACCAGGCTAGAGCTGTGTCTGTCCACTCCTGATATATAATCTAAGGTACGACTGAAAGAATGGAAAAAGTGTAAAATCATGGCCTTAGATAATTAAGTATGATATAAATGAGGTTTAATGTCAACAGGTGTTTGAAGCTGAAGTGCGTCTGAGACTGAAAGTTGAACCATAAATAAATAAAAGACTTTCACACACAAAATGTAACATTTAGTGTCTTGTTTTACAAAACAGTTTTTCAAAATATAGCCAAGGCTCATTCATTTAAATATGCATAAATAGCAAGAAAATATGTTCTCATTTCGATTCAGATAATTCCAAACAGCTTTATACACGAATCGTTACAGAAAAGCATCTGAAAAAGTAGCTTGATCTTGCAGTGAACACAAGCTTATACGACTTAAGCGACTGTTGATTTGATCATAACTGTACATTTCTGTAAAACACTCAAAACAACAATAAACCAAACCTTATTCAAGTCTTTGAAGTAGTACACATCTTTGGATCGAGTGCTTGGCCTCACATCAACAATGCCACCGACAGTATGTACAATAGTGCAGACGAAGTGTTGGAGCAGCAGGACTCCCTCAAAAACACAGACTCCGACAAGAGCCGAGATCACGTTTACAGGTTTTTACATTCAATGCTTGAAGTAAAGAGTTGTCGTCCACTGCATAGGGTGTGTGTCGTCTTTGCATAAGTCTCCACCTCGACAATAATACTACAGCATCATTCACTCAAATGCCTTCGTTGTTAAGTAAACGTGGTGAGCAAACCCGACATCGTAAGCATAAAGTGGAGAATGTTCTTTTCATGAAAACATGTGTCGGGAGGAATCAGACTGGGTCCTCAAAGGGCCGCTGCAGGTTTTCATTCCAACCAAGCAGATTTTTAATTCAACCAAGCAGGAGCACAGCAGACTCCACCCAGGTCTTCAGGTTTTCAGGTTCAGACTGGACGCACTTGATGAAATAGGTGGAGACTGGTGTGCTCCTGCTGGGACTCTGAGGAGCACAGGGACTGGCCTCCTGCTGGGACTCTGAGGAGCACAGGGACTGGCCTCCTGCTGGGACTCTGAGGAGCACAGGGACTGGCCTCCTGCTGGGACTCTGAGGAGCACAGGGACTGGCCTCCTGCTTAGACTCTGAGGAGCACAGGGACTGGCCTCCTGCTGGGACTCTGAGGAGCACAGGGACTGTCCTCCTGCTGGGACTCTGAGGAGCACAGGGACTGGCCTCCTGCTGGGACTCTGAGGAGCACAGGGACTGGCCTCCTGCTGGGACTCTGAGGAGCACAGGGACTGGCCTCCTGCTGGGACTCTGAGGAGCACAGGGACTGGCCTCCTGCTGGGACTCTGAGGAGCACAGGGACTGGTCTCCTGCTGGGACTCTGAGGAGCACAGGGACTGGTCTCCTGCTGGGACTCTGAGGAGCACAGGGACTGGCCTCCTGCTGGGACTCTGAGGAGCACAGGGACTGGTCTCCTGCTGGGACTCTGAGGAGCACAGGGACTGGTCTCCTGCTGGGACTCTGAGGAGCACAGGGACTGGCCTCCTGCTGGGACTCTGAGGAGCACAGGGACTGGCCTCCTGCTGGGACTCTGAGGAGCACAGGGACTGGCCTCCTGCTGGGACTTTGAGGAGCACAGGGACTGGTCTCCTGCTGGGACTCTGAGGAGCACAGGGACTGGTCTCCTGCTGGGACTCTGAGGAGCACAGGGACTGGCCTCCTGCTGGGACTCTGAGGAGCACAGGGACTGGCCTCCTGCTGGTCCCAGAGTGAAGACTAAACATGGGGAGGAAGCGTTTCATATTTATGCTGCTAAAATCTGGAACATTTCATGAACTGTGCTATACAAATAAACTTGGGAATAAAAACCTGCAGCCACACACCCGTCCTGGACCCAGTCTGAACCCCTGACAATGAAAGTCCTTGGTCGTCAGTACAGTTTACAAAAGGTGCACATGTCACTTGGCCTGCTCGGACATGGGAGGAGCCCGCTCCAGACCCATGGCCCAGGGGTCAGAGGGCGTGCTGTAGAACTGAGAGTGAGAGAGAAGATCCGCTCCAGAGATGGTGAAGGCGAACATTCCACTCTGACGCCCTGCTCTGGACTTGTGCTTGTCGGGGCTGACGGCTTTACCCTCTTCCCTCACACTGTCCTGGGGCTCTCGCTCAGACCCTTTGAACCCCAGACCCCTGATGCCGAGTCCGAGCATCTCCCCGAGCGCGTGGGTCTTGACGGGGTAAGAGGAGCTCAGAGCGGCCTCCTCGAAGCGGTTGATGGGGTTGGTGGGCGGACACAGGAAGTTGGTGGGCGTGGTGGATCTCCAGGCGGCGGGTTTTCGGCCTCGTCGGGGGCGGGACACGCGGCAGCTCTGCCTCTTGATGTGGCGGTGCAGGTGGTCGGAGCGAGTGAAGCTCTTGTAGCAGTGTTCGCACTGGTACGGCCGCACCCCGGTGTGGATCCGCAGGTGGTTCTTCAGGTCGTAGTTGTGGACGAACTTGGAGTTACAGTGAAGGCAGATGTACGGACGCTCCCCCGTGTGCTTCCTCATGTGGATCTTTAACTTGTCCTGTCTGCAAACATAAGTGTCAAGTATTAGATCTTACAGATTTTTGAATTGTTTTAAATTGTATTGTAGATGATGGAACAATGGAGCATTCAGTTACAATCAATTATTTAAGAAAAAATGTAAATATATATCTTTTTTTACGTTTTATTTTTTACTTTAAGGGAAAGAAAATCAAGAAATTGTTGCAAAACAGGAAAATAAGGATGATAATAATGATCAAGTATAAAATAAAATAAATAAAAAATAATGGATTTTTTAAGATACAAAAAACGTTCTTGTCAGCTCTTGTTTTACAGATGAAACTCTGAAAATTTGTTTTTTTAAAGTCTATACAATGTGAAACTAATATCATTACAGGCAAAGTGACATAGATTTAGCCTCTTTCGCTAAAATGCTAATATTTGTGACTCTTGGTCGCCGTGGTTACCAAAGAATTTCCACTGTTACTCGTGTGTGGTGGGTAGGTTGGAAACACAACCGAGCAGTTTACAGTAGAGTAGCTTAAAGTAGAGCAGAGGAGAGGAGAGCCAAATAAATAGACTTTTGAGGTTCTAACGATAGTCTAGTTTCACCTACAGTAAAAAAAGATGTGTTTGATATTCAGTTCTCAAATATACATCTTGTTTTAGATCATTAAGTGGCTAAAACTAGTCAGAAACAGGATGTTGATAATGAACTGATGAAACCAAAGTGCGGGGGCTTTCCACCTTCAGTGAGAGATGTAGATAAAGACCGAAAGAGCAGAATCGGAGGTGTATTTTCCATGAACCGTGACGCCGTGTGGCTCAGTACCTGGTGAAGCGGACCTCACAGATGGTGCACATGTAGGGCTTCTCCCCTGTGTGCGTCCGCATGTGGCGGGGCAGTTTCCCGGCGCCCTGGATCACCTTGTTGCAGATGGGACACTGCTGCGACGCTTTCGGCTTCATCTTCCTCTCCTCCTCCAGCTGCCACGGCGGGAACAGCCCCCCCAGGTGCGACGCCGAACTCAGGAAGCTCAGGTACGATCGGAACTCGGCCTCGTCTTTGATCTGACCCATGGCGTGCCCGTCTGCGGACACCGACCCCGGGCTGGGATTGGCGCCACGGGCTACGTACTCTTTCGCGTAATCGCCGTTGAGGATTGTGGGTGGAGCCTCCTCTTTCATCTCCTCTTTGATGATTTCTTGTTTGACGGCGAGGTCCAATGGTCGGGGGTTGTCGTGGGAGATGGCGGTGGGGGGGAAGGGGCTGGCGAGGTGGCTCTGATGGGAGGCCGGAATGTGGCTGGGGTCGAGGAACTGTTGTGAGAATCCAGGGAAGTCCGTGGCCCAGACTGAGGGGTAGAAGCTGGGCAGGAGCGGGGAGAGATGAGGCCGTCGGTCCAGCGTGGGCATGCGAGGGTACAGCCCCTCCTGAAGCAGCGACTCGATGGAGAAGTCCTTCAACGTGCGACTTTCGAGACTCTCCTGAAATCACACCATCATTAGAATTGGTGTTATTGTATTTTCAACGTCTGAGACTCAAATTCAATGATTCTGAATAATACTGACTTCAGTGGCATTTATTATTATTTCTTATTATTATTCTATTCTCAAGGGCTTTTGTTTTTAATTATAATAATGCATGGGTTTTATACAGCGCTTTTCCGTCACTCCAATTACTTCTTCACTCCAATCATGGTGGTGATAAACTACTACTATAGCCACAGCTGCCCTGGGGCAGAATGACAGAAGCCAGGCAACCAGTCTGCACCATCAGCCCACAAGACAGCGTGTTGTGATCTGATTTGTTCACAAAAGAGACTTATTTGGGTGGGGGTGTATTAATGTTTGCATGTGTTAAACAATGTATATAACTTGGCAAAAGTCAGATTGATGATTGACTCAAATGAGTTACCACAATATCAATCTGGGACTTTCCAGGGAAAGGAGGGGCAGGCAGCAGAATACTTCAAGCTGATTGGGCGAAGTTTGCCCGCCTACCACGGTTTGACTTAAGCCAATCACGTTAACAAATGAATATGTCACCATCGGCGTGCGCCCGGGGAGAGTTGCTATGGACTTCTATTTGGATTATAACGGCCTTGGAATAACTGCACAAGACTTCCTCACAGACCGACCCCTTATGAGCATTTTAGTTTGACTCCGGACCAAAGCCTTCAGTTGTGGAGTTGGAGCTGTACCTGTTTTCTCGTTGACTGTGTTGACGGTAACCGCGGTGTCGGCTGCGCGTGGGAGGAGGTGTTGGGAGGGGGGGAGGAGCCAGCCCCCGACGGCGTCTGCCCACGGCTCTCCGACGACCTCACCGACTGGTCACTGTTATCATTGTCGTCCTCGTCGCGCTCGTCTTTCCTACAACCCTCCTCTTCCTCATCCTCCTCCTCTTCCTCCTCCTCCTCCTCTTCCTCTTCCTCCTCCTCCTCTTCATCGTCTCTCGCTCCTCCCCCCCCTCCCTCACTGTCCATGATCTCCAAACACACGTTGACGATACAGGGGATTTCTAACATCTGTGCGGCGGTTAGAATCTCTTTGACGTTGGAGGCGGTGATGGTGAGAGTGGAGGTGTAGGCGAAGTCCAAGATGGCGGCCAGAGAGTCTGGAGCCACAAAGTCGATCTGGTACACGGCGGCGGCGGCGTGGTGCGGCTGTGCTCCGTCCGCCGCCGTGAAGAGCTTCTTGAAGTACTGGCTGCAGGCGGCGAGCACGGAGCGGTGGGTGCGGTGCTCCTGCTCCTGGACGATGAGGACCACGTCGCACAGGAGCCCGTCGCGCCGCTGCTGGTTCAGGCTGCACAGGACGTCGCTGCTGTGGTTCGGGAACGGGATCCCGATCAGGTCCTCGTCCCGGTGGCGCACCATGGCTCCAGGCGGCGAAGGGGAACGTTGGCTGGAGAGAAATCAGGAAAAACACAATTCAATACAAAATAATATAAATACTGCTCGATGTGAGCGACGTGACGGTATTGGTACAGCACGATTCATACACAAGGCAACTCAACAAACAAAAATAAGGGTCGATTCCACCTTCGGACCTTTCTCTGTGGAGTTTGCATGTTCTCCCCGTGTCTGCCTAGATTTCCTCCAGGTGCTCCGGTTTCCCCTACCACTAAACACATGTACAGTACTGTAGGTCTGAATGCATGAACCCGTGTGTGGCGTGAGAGTGGGACATTACATTTCAACAGATGCCATTTGAATGAATACAAAATTAATTAGTAAAAAGTTAGTGTTTAGGTGGCACCTGGAAGACCCCGTCCGACCTCTGAAGCTAAGCAGGGCAGGGCCGGGTTAGTACTGTGATGGGAGACCTATGGGAACACCAGGTGGCACAGTGGGGCGGTTGCAGCTGTAAAGTGCCAAACTGTGGTTGTGTCCTTAGGCAAGACACTTCACTCACATTAGAATGAGTCTGGTGTGTGTGTGACAGGTTGGTGGTGGTGGGAGGGGCCGATGGCACAGACTGGTTGCCTCGCTTCTGTCAGTGTGCCCCAGGGCAGCTGCGGCTACTAGTAGTTTATCACCACCGTGTATGGAGTGAAATAAAAATGAAACACTGTGGAGCGACTGTGAAAAAAAATTCTATTATTATCATTTTATACAAGTCTTTTTTAAGTGTTAAAATCGAACAGTAAGATTAGGCACAGACAACATTTCATACTAATAAAATATATATAAATAAAATATATAAAAATCATATATATTTCTAAACCTGATTCAGAGAATATTTGTTATCGCGGCGTCACGAGACAGAAAGGTTTTTAAAGTATATATTAGATGACAGAGTAGTGAAGTCACAGCTGTGTCTCTGGTTCATTGATGTTTGTGATCGGCAGTTTCTCTCACAGTGAGCAGTGACTGACAGTTTGGGCTTATTCAAATATACTGTGGGTTTGTTACGGCGCCATCTGTGCCCCACACGTGGTAAACACAGCCTGAGCTCACTCTGATGTTGATTCCAAACATACAATCACTCGGTGTTTAGAAGAGGATACATTAAAAATAAAGTAGTATTTTTTATTTAAAGGCATTTTTTGTGTGACAAATTTGGCTCTGGGGACTTTTTAATTATATTCATTATTTTTGTATTGGCCTAAATCACAAAATTGGTCGTTGTTGATTCGCCAACACCAGATCAGAGAATCAAACTGCAGTAATATATGTTTATTTTATCACCTGTCACCCAACCCCAACCTCCCCCGGCCATCACCCCCAACTTTACCCGTTATCCACCCCCGCCCTCACCCATCATCCACCCCCAACCTCACCCATCATCCACCCCCAACCTCACCCATCATCCACCCCCAACCTCACCCATCATCCACCCCCAACCTCACCCATCATCCACCCCCAACCTCACCCATCATCCACCCCCCCTCACCCATCATCCACCCCCAACCTCACCCATCATCCACCCCCTCACCCTCATCCACCCCCACACCTCACCCAACCCACCCCAACCTCCCCACCCCACCCACCCCCCAACCACCCCCCCCCCACCCACCCCCACCCCCCACCCACCCCCCCTCACCCCCACCCCCCCCCACCCCCACCCACACCCTACCACCCCCCCCCACCCCCCATCCACCCCCCCCCCCACCACCCCCCACCCCACCCCTCCCCACCCCACACCCCACCACCCCCCCACCCCCACCACCCCCCACCCCCCACACCCTAACACTCCACCCCCCCACCACCCACCCCCCCACACCCCAACCCCCACCCCCCCCCCTACACCCCCCCCCCCCACCCCACCACACCCCCCCCCCAACCCCCCCACCCCCCCCCCCACCCCCCCCCCCCACCCCCCACCACCCCCCCCACCTACCCACCCCCCCCCCTACCAACCCCACCCCCCCACCCCACCCCCCACCCCCCACCCACCCCCACCCCACCACCCCCCCCCCCCCACCCCACCCACATCCACCCCCAACCTCACCCATCATCCCACCCCCAACCTCACCCATCATCCACCCCCAACCTCACCCATCATCCACCCCCAACCTCACCCATCATCCACCCCCCCAACCTCACCCACCATCCACCCCAACCTCACCCATCATCCACCCCCCCCCTCACCCATCATCCACCCCCAACACCCATCACCCCCCCCATCACCCCATCCACCCCCACCTCACCCTCATCCACCCCCAACCTCACCCATCATCCACCCCCAACCTCACCCATCATCCACCCCCAACCTCACCCATCATCCACCCCCCCAACCTCACCCATCATCCACCCCCACCCCCCAATCCACCCCCACCTCACCCATCATCCACCCCCAACCTCACCCATCATCCACCCCCCAACCTCACCCATCATCCACCCCCAACCTCACCCATCATCCACCCCCAACCTCACCCATCATCCACCCCCAACCTCACCCATCATCCACCCCCAACCTCACCCATCATCCACCCCCAACCTCACCCATCATCCACCCCCAACCTCACCCATCATCCACCCCCAACCTCACCCATCATCCACCCCCAACCTCACCCATCATCCACCCCCACCTCACCCATCATCCACCCCCAACCTCACCCATCATCCACCCCCAACCTCACCCATCATCCACCCCCAACCTCACCCATCATCCACCCCCAACCTCACCCATCATCCACCCCCAACCTCACCCATCATCCACCCCCACCCTCACCCATCATCCACCCCCAACCTCACCCATCATCCACCCCCAACCTCAACCCATCCCCCCACCCACCTCCCACCCCCACCTCCCCCATCACCCCCCTCACCCCACCACCACCCCCCCCCCCACCCCCCCACCACCCCCCCCCACACCCCCACCCCCCCACACCCCCCCCCACCCCCCCCCCCCCCCCCCCCACCCCCCCCCACCCCCCCCCACCACCCCCCCCCCACCCCCCCCCCCCCCCCCCCCCCACCCCCCACCCCCCCCCCCCCCCCACCCCCCCCACCCCCCCCCCCCCACCCACCACCACCCCCCCCCCCCACCCCCCCCCCCCCCCCCCCACCCCCCACCCCCCCCCCCCACCCAACCCACCACCCCCCCCCCCCCCCCCCCCCCCCCACCCCCACCACCCCCCCCCCCCCCCCCCCACACCCCCCCCCCCCACCCCCCACCCCCCCCCCACCCCCACCCCCCCCCACCCCACCACCCCCCCCCCCCACCCCCCCACCCCCCCCCCCCACCCCCTCACCACCCCAACCCCCCACCACCCACCCCCCATCCCCCCCCCCCCATCATCCACCCCCCCCCCCCATCATCCACCCCCCCTCACCCATCATCCACCCCAACCTCACCCTCATCACCCCCACCTCACCCCACCCCCCATCCCACCCATCCCACCCCCAACCCCACCCATCATCCACCCCCCCCCACCCATCCCCCCCCCACCCCACCCCCCATCCCCCCACCCACCCCCCCACACCCCCCCCCACCATCCCCCCCAACCCACCCCCCATCCACCCCCAACCCCACCCATCCCCCCACCCCCCCAACCCCCCACCCACCCACATCCACCCCCACCCCCCCATCACCCACACCCCCCCCACCCATCATCCACCCCTCCCTCACCCATCATCCACCCCCAACCCCACCCATCATCCACCCCCCCCCCCACCACCCACCATCCACCCCCGCCCTCACCCATCATCCACCCCTGCCCTCACCCCATCATCCACCCCCAACCCCACCCATCATCCACCCCAACCTCACCCATCATCCACCCCCGCCCTCACCCATCATCCACCCCTGCCCTCACCCATCATCCACCCCTGCCCTCACCCATCATCCACCCCCAACCTCACCCATCATCCACCCCCAACCCCACCCATCATCCACCCCCGCCCTCACCCATCATCCACCCCTGTCCTCACCCATCATCCACCCCCAACCCCACCCATCATCCACCCCAACCTCACCCATCATCCACCCCCGCCCTCACCCATCATCCACCCCAACCCCACCCATCATCCACCCCAACCTCACCCGTCATCCACCCCCAACCTCATCCGTCATCCACCCCCAACTTTACCTGTCACCCACCCATCATCCACCCCCAACTTTACCTGTCATTCACCCCCAACCTCACCCATCATCCACCCCTAAACTCACCCATCATCCAACCCCCACTTTACCCGTCATTCACCCCCAACCTCACCCATCATCCACCCCCCACTTTACCCGTCATCCACCCATCATCCACCCCCCACTTTACCCGTCATCCACCCCCAACCTTTACCCTTCATCCACCCCCAACTTTACCCGTCACTCACCCCCAACCTCACCTGTCATCAATCCCCAACTTTACCCGTCATCCCCCCCCAACTTTACCTGTCACCCACCCATCATCCACCCCTAAACTCACCCATTATCCACCCCCCACTTTACCCGTCATCCATCCCCAACCTCACCCGTCATCCAGCCCCAAACTTTACCCGTCATCAACCCCAACCTTTACCCTTCATCCACCCCAAACCTCACCCATCATGCACCCCCAACTTTTACCCGTCATCCACCCCCAACCTCACCCATCATCCATCCCCAACTTTACCCGTTATCCACCCCCAACATCACCCGTCACTCACCCCCAACCTCACCTGTCATCAACCCCCAACTTTACCCGTTATCCACCCCCAACATCACCCGTCACTCACCCCCAACCTCACCTGTCATCAACCCCCAACTTTAACCGTTATCCACCCCCAACATCACCCGTCACTCACCCCCAACCTCACCTGTCATCAACCCCCAACTTTACCCGTCATCAATTCCCAACTTTACCCGTCATCAACCCCCTCCCCCATATTTTTATATGACTATATTTCTATCACTCAAGGGTCTATTCTAACACGTGTTTTTGAATTGTCTTTGTTCCCAGTGTGCAGTAAAGTGTGGTTCTTGTTGAGATGAATCTGTACTTGTGTGTGCGTCTGTGTGTGTGTGTGTGCGTCTGTGTGTGTGCGTGTGTGTGTGTGTGTGTGCGTCTGTGTGTGTGTGTGCGTCTGTGTGTGTGCGTGTGTGTGTGCATCTGTGTGTGTGTGTGTGTGCGTCTGTGTGTGTGTGTGTGTGTGTGTGCGCGTCTGTGTGTGTGTGTGCGTCTGTGTGTGTGCGTGTGTGAGAGAGTGAAGAATGAGGGCTGGGTAGATTACTATAACTTGTATTTAAAATGGAATGTCATTGATGGTGTAAACTACAGTATCACTCCTGCTACAACTTGGTACAATAAATCTGTCCCTTTGGCTGTTGTTTATTGTATATCGTCCTCGTCAAAAATAAAAATCATATCAAATGTCGTGGAAAGTGGAAGAAAACAAAAGCAGGTCAAATTGTGCCACTGCGTCTGTGATATCACACGTTTCCTGTGTCATACTGATTTACACACTAATCCTTCATTTTGATAAGACGTGTCTGACTTTCTGTCTTCTCTCTCGTCCACAGCTGCTCTTCTACCTGTTGATTCTGTCTTCTCTCTCGTCCACAGCTGCTCTTCTACCTGTTGATTCTGTCTTCTCTCTCGTCCACAGCTGCTCTTCTACCTGTTGATTCTGTTGATTCTGTTGTTTGTGGCAAAGTGCTGATTCATTCAGGTCTAAGAAAAGAGCGTCAGGATCCAGTCCAGGCTCGGCGGTCACTGAGGCCCGAGGACAGAGACTGGCCACAAGCTGCATTGTTGAGTCGGAATGGGACAGGGTAAGAAACCACACAACTACACGCACACACACACACACACAGACGCACACACGCTCACACACACACACACACACACACACAGTGACACACAAGCAGACAGACGCTCACACACACACATATACAGACGGACGTGCATACACAAATACACACACGCATGTACAGACACACATGCGTGCACACAGGCATACACATGTTAATACATACAGACGCATACGAACACACAGACATGCGCACACACAAACAGACAAAGACACAGACATATACACACAGACTGCACAGGCACGCACGCATACACACACACATACATGCACACATACACACACAATCACACACACAAGATATAATCAACTTTCTTGATCTCACAATGGAGAAATTTACATGCACACACACACACAGACACACTCATACTCACACTTGTACAAACATGAACACACACGTGCACACACACACACATGCTCATACACACACTTGCACCCACACTTACACACACACACACACACACACACACATGCAAAAAAAGAAAAAGATGAGAATCTAGAAAATCCTTTAGTTCACCTGCAGGTATACATCTCAAATACCAATCTCTGTAGTTTATTCTTGTCTGCTCTGTTGCTAGGTAACGGTTGCTATGCCATTGATGCAGAATGGACATAATTAAGATATCTTTACATGAGGCAGTAGTACTTCAACCGGCTACACAGTAAAACTTCACACCAAGGTCAAAGGAAGCTCAAAAATGCAGATGAACGGACACAAAGAGAGGTGGAATATTTGGTTTCTGTCCCTGTGTGAGTTCGATATTATATTATTATATTATTAACAAAACCTCGTCTGTATTCCGTCAAAAATAGTGATTCTCCCGTACCCCGCACCATCGCAAACGCCTGTGTCTAAGGTGCGAGAATTCCCAGATAAAGAGGAGACGGCTGTTAAAGTTCCTGAACAGGTTGCACAAACACAAGAACAGTGGCTCCTCCCTGAAAGAAACTGCCAAAACAAACAATAACGCCAATCTCTGAACGTACAAGAGAAATGGTACAGGACGAACCACCACCCACGGTAAAGTAGGACAGACACGTGCTACTGCTGCTGCTACTGCTGCTGCTGCTGCTGCTGCTGGACCAGTGACCCAGGACCACACCCCCCTCTATCCTGGTTCCCACTGTTTGCTTGCCCCTTAATTACAGCACAGAGAGAGGATCTGAGGAGGATGTGCCACATAGACACAGGGGGGAGGGAGGGGGAGGGGGAGGGTGAGGATGAGGGAGGGTTAGGGAGGGAGGAGGGCACGCCATTCCCACCACAAGGACCTGGAGCGACATTTCGTCAGCCAAAAAAACCCTTAAGTATCTCCACGCCCACCTACACTGTGCCGTCTGGGTGGGGTGTGTGTAGACAGGGCATGACAAAGTACTCTTTTATGTTGTTTTGCGAAGGGGTAAATGATTTGTCTGGCGAAGGCTTGGAAGGTTTGGATAACGAGACAAAAGTGTGAAGAAGCTACTACTGCTTAATTGTCTTAATGTAAAGAAATTAAGGTCAGTTTCTCTACACTTTCGTCTCGTTAAAAGAACTTTCTAAGCCTTAAATGTAAAGATACTTGATGAATTTTATACATATATTGTTTTGATGTTGTCGATTCTTTGAAAGATTTGTCACAGCAAAAACTTTGGTTCGTCTTCCTTTTGTGTTAATTCATTAAGATTAAGATTAAGATTATGACGTTCTCGATTCGTCCTGCGGCGGGGAAATGTCAGTGAGAAATGAGCAATAACTATATGAGATTAAAATAAAATAAAATAAAGAAGCAAAAAGTAAGTCTAAAATCTGTAATTTAACTTAATAATAGTAATACATCTTATCTATTTAGAGATTTTTGAACATATATGATCAAAGTTGCTTCACACGGTGGTGGTGAACTACTACTGGAGCCACAGCTGCCCTGAGGTCGACTGACGAAAGTGAGGCGGCCAATCTGAGCCTTCTGACCCTGTAACCGCCATCTATCCTTCACACCTCAGTCTGATGATGTATGTCATGTATAATCCTGGGTCTACAGCCTCAGTCCTGGGTCTACAGCCTCAGTCCTGGATCTACAGCCTCAGTCCTGGATCTACAGCCTCAGTCCTGGATCTACAGCCTCAGTCCTGGGTCTACAGCCTCAGTCCTGGATCTACAGCCTCAGTCTTGGATCTACAGCCTCAGTCCTGGATCTACAGCCTCAGTCCTGGATCTACAGCCTCAGTCCTGGGTCGACAGCCTCAGTCCTGGGTCTACAGCCTCAGTCTTGGGTCTACAGCCTCAGTCCTGGATCTACAGCCTCAGTCCTGGATCTACAGCCTCAGTCCTGGATCTACAGCCTCAGTCCTGGGTCTACAGCCTCAGTCCTGGGTCCATTGGTGAATCCACAACTTTGTAAAGTCCTCCGAGACGTCTGCTGTTGTGATTTATTTCCATAAACACATGAATTGAAATTAAAATTAAAATCAAATATTCTGTCTGGTTCTGTCCCTGGTCAGTTTTCCTTCCTCCATCGCCTTATGAAGTGAACGCCTGTGTTAAGGTGCAAGAAACCTCAGATTGTTGTGATTTAGGGCCATACATATATACATTGAAATGATAATGTAGCTGAATGTTATTGTACAAGGTCACACTGCAAAACGTGATGAGAAATGAGTCAAAAATGGCTCAAATTAGGCAAAAAAGTATCTTAATTTTAGTTCATTCTGACTGAGTCTTTAAACAAGATTTTCCAACGAGACAAAGCAAAATGATCTTGTTTGAAAAAGATACAGAAATGTCTTCTTTGGAATGAGAAAACAAAGCATTAGTTCTTGAAATCAGACTAAATGACTGAAAATCTAGTTTTAACACAGCCAGAATGAACTCAAAATAGGACAAAAACCACTCGAATCAAGCAATTATAACCTCATACTTTATCATTTTGTGCAGTGCAGGTCATTTCCACACCACCCTCATGTGAAATAGGCCTTAATTTACTAATAATAAGCCTTAATTCACCTGCTGCTGCTTATGCTAGAGGCTGAAAGTCTAACGGAGGTCTCTCTTGTGCCTCTGTCTTCTCTCACGCCGCACTTAGTCACCAACACTTTCAACTCCGCACTCCCACCCCGAAATTATGTGTCACCTCTATTCAACGTCCTCTTTTGACCGAGGACTGGACACACACACACATACACACACACACACACACACACACACACACACCCTGCTCCTCTCCCTAATAATGGGACGCACTCCTTTTCGCCGCGGCCTGGATCATTATGCCCCAAGTGCCGGCTGTACCTCGTCCCCGGCCTTGACCGCTCCTGGCCACAAATCAGCGGCTAATGTCCATCTCGGGCCCTTGTCACAGACAGACACTCATTTGGCCTGTAAGCTGTAACGGCTAAAGCTAGTTTCTCCTCCCTGTCAGACCGTGGCGTGCACCTGACCCACATGGTAAATCACCATCGGCGCAAAGTTTGGCCCTGTCACCCACTGCCCATCGCAAAAAAACACCTGCTAGCAAGTTGTCACACGCCCACAATTGCTAATAATTTACAATATTGACAGCCGAGACTCAGACCCTTATTAGGCAGCGATATTGCTATTTTCGCCGGTTAATTATCGGCCGCAGACCAATGCGACTTCACTAAGGATACATTCTGTTAAGTGTGTTTTAAATTGAGAGAAAGTGCTGGGGTCATATGGCGCTAATAGCCAAAGTTTAATGCTAACTTGCTGCCAATTAGCGGAGCCAAAAGCAGGTTCTATCAATGTCTATAATAATCGTATACAGTGCAATGTCCGGGGTAAATTGCAGCATTTAAAGTCGCTGCAACAGTGCTGTGTCGTCCTGAGAGAGCGGCGGCCATCTCAGCACTGACATTCGCCGTCTATAATAAGAGTTTATTTGTCAGTATTGATTGTGTCTCGTAAATGCGGAAAGTCAAAGGCAAAAGCGACGTATTGGGTTTCGGTTGTAGCGACGAATACGCGGCGAGAAGTGGTCGAAAACCGCTCGAGATTTGGTAAAAATGTGGATTAGTTTGAGGATATTCTGAGTGACTTCAAACTTTATATTATGTTTTAAAAGATGCAAGAAAATGTGCCTTCATCCAATCAGATTTCTCAGTGCGCTTCGTTCAGTCCTAATATTATATCAGTCAATGCAAAAAACTTTCACACTTTTGCAAAATGGAAGCCACAGAATCATTATTGAACTTTTTTTTTGATTATTTTGTTTTTTTAAATTATGTATTGCTGCTTTGTTTTGTTCTGTAACTTGTGCTCCGTGTCATGTATATGGTCAGGAGCAATAAATAATAATAACAATAAAAAAGAATGACTAGAAAATAAACCCAGTCCTTACAACAGGCATGTCAAACTCAGGCCCGAGAGCCAAATCCGGCCGAAAATCATTATTGGTGGCCCCTAACGTCATTTTTATCATCATAGTGGCTAGTAAGTGGGCCATAGTGGCTCAGTTGGTAGAGCTTTGGCCGTTGAGCCTGAAGGTCGTAGGTTCGAGCCCACCACAAGACCTTCCCACTGATGTCTGCTGTCGTTGTGTCCTTGGGCAAGACACTTAACCCACTTTGTCTTTAAGGAGCGCGGAAGTAATGTTCGCTGCTTGCCTTGATGTGTATATGTATGTGTGTATATGTGTGTATATGTGTATTTATATGTGTGTGTATATGTGTGTGTATATGTGTGTATATGTGTGTGTATGTGTGTGTATGTGTGTGTATGTGTAAATGTATGTGTATATGTATGTGTATATGTATGTGTATATGTATGTGTATATATATGTATGTGTGTGTGTGTATATGTGTGTATATGTATGTATGTGTGTATATGTGTATATGTGTGTGTATATGTGTGTGTATATGTGTGTGTATATGTGTGTGTGTATGTGTATGTATATGTGTATGTGTATGTATATGTGTATGTGTGTGTATATGTGTGTATATGTGTGTGTATATGTATGTGTGTATATGTGTGTGTATATGTGTGTATATGTATGTATGTGTGTATATGTGTGTGTATATGTGTGTGTATATGTGTGTGTATATATGTGTATGTGTATATGTGTGTGTATGTATGTGTGTATATGCATCAAACTGAAAGGACCTTCTTCTTCTATGAACCTGCAGCATTGATGGTAATGGTCCAAGACACGTTATACATCATCTTATATCCACGGTTACCAAATTTAATGTATTCTAAAGTTTTTACCCAACGCATCCGTCAAAGTTGTTTTCAGGAAATAATAATGTAACTCATGTCACATAAAACTAATTTTAAAAAACCGTCAAATCCCATTAATTCTATCGGCCGCCGACCAGAATGAGTTTGCCGCCTCTGCCTTTAACGAACAAACCGCTCAGGACTTTTAAACGCACATTGAAAACATGACTATTGGACAAATCAAGCTGTTGACCGCTCAGATTTAAAGTTTAGTATTGTGTTTTATCTGTATATGTTTGAATGACCTGTTTTAAATCGTAATGTTTTAACTCATTCTTTTCATATCGTGACGTTTGCTGCATTTTTACACCTTTCCTCTGGGACCACAGTTGGAAACTCGCAGTCTGTCCCTGTTCATATAAACTCATTCTTAAACAAATACCCAAGAAATGTCGCCTTTGGAACGAGAACATTGAAATCAATCTAAATGTCTTTGCCTCATTGGAGAATCTGTTTTAACACAGTCAGAATGAGCTCGGATTCAGATAAAAACACCAGATTCAAGCAAAAACAACCTCATATTTGATCATTTTTTGCAGTGTATGGAGTGGTTTTATTCAGCACTTTCTCCACGTTTGGGAGCGATAATTGTGTTGTAATTGTAGTAACTTAGACTTTAGCCACACGTGTGATTACGGTCGTTAGGCTGATGGCAGGAGCAGATCTGGGGCCCTTTAGAATCCTGTCTCTCGGAGCCTCCGGGGCGGCCCTCAGCGACGTATCATTATCTCCGGCCATAAAATAAACACAAAACTTCACCTCTTTTTATTAGCACGAATTTTTATCTATTTGTGTTTTTGTCACACCGGTAAGAACAGTACACTCAGAATATATTTAGTATTTTTTAAATGTGTCTTTGAAGGTTACACACACTGCCAAATGGAGGAAAAATTAGTCAAAAATGGCTCAAATTTGGGGGAATAAGTGTCTTAATCTGAGCTCATTCTGACTGGATTAAAACTATAGATTCTCCAACGAGACAAAGCAAAACGATCTTGTTTTAAGAATATACAATAAATGTTTACTTTGGAATGAGACAATAAAGCAACAGTTCATGAATTAAGACTAAATAACTTAGAATCTGGTTTTAAAACAGACAGAATTTGCTCAAAAAACCACTCGATTCAAGCATTTATTACCTCATATTTGATCTTTTTTTGCAGTGTTTTATGCAGGTGTGCTTAAATAGTAAGATTGTATAAAAACACAATTGTTACATTTTAACCCATTCTTCTTCATCTTTATGAAGTATTTATGAACTTCTGATTCGTTGGCTCTGTTTTGCTGTTTTTGGGGTTTGTACTTGAGTCTGCAGCACTTTGAGGTTTCCTGCTAATGTAAGGTGCAATGTATTATTATTATTATTAGGTGTCGGGTCTAACTTCTTATAACGCATCAGAGAAATCGAGCAAAACATTACGACTTATTGTGATATTTAGATATTTTGGCGCACACATAATTAGACGTGAGAAACACACTCTAAAAACGGATGAAAACAGTCTGTAATTGTGTGTGTTTTGTGCGTGAGGCTCGGTGTCTGTGAGATGAAAACACACTTAGCAAGCAACAATTTAGAGCTTCAGCCTAAATCCTAAACATGTTTTGATTATTGAGGCCACACTTCTTTAATACAAAGGTTGTGTGTGTGTGTGTGTGTGTGTGTGTACAGTATATAGACACACACACAAACACACACACAGTCTATACATATGTTTTTGTTTCATATTCAACTTTATATTAGGTATAGATTTTGGACAGGTCTTGTGCCACTGCAAAAAGTGATCAAAAATTAGTCAAAAATGTCTGAAATTCTGCAAAATGTGTCTTAATTTGAGCACATTTTGACTGCTTTAAAACCAGATTTGCCAGTGGGACAAAGCAAAATGATATTGTTTTAAAAATATATTAGAAATGTCTCTCTTGGAATGAGAAAATACAGCAGCAGTTCTTGAAATGAGACTAAATGACTTTGTCCCATTAGAGAATCTAGTTTTAAAACAGTCAGAATTCACTCAAATCAAGCCAATATTACCTCATATTTTATCAATATTTTTTGCAGTGTGCCTTTGACATCTCTTGCAAAACACTCCTCCACAAATCAAGCACATTTTCGTCTGTATTTGACAAAACTTGCCAACTTTTCCCCGGTTCTCTGTGTCACGTTGCGCTGCTCACACGCCACACACCCTCATGCGCGCTCCCCCAAACCGTGCCGTCGCGTCTCATTCATGTCTTGATACGTTTCTCTCTCTCAGCATTCCTCAGCTTTCAACAGGCTGCACTCGCCTCACCTCGACTTTCTCTGCTTCCTCTTTCCACGCGTGTCTCCGTCTCTTTATAGTCCCGATCCTTCTGCGCTGCTCCGCCGGGTCTGACCTCTCACCATCCTCAACCCGCTTCTTATAGAGTCTGTATATAGTCTTCAGTGGCAAAAACACACACACACGCGCTCTTGTTTACCCGCTCCTGGTCACGGCTGAAGTCTCATTCATTCATAAAAAAGAGAAAAATGAAAAAAATCTGCAAAGAATTGGGGTTTTTGGTTTGTTTTATCCAGGAGTAGGTTGGATTCTTGTCTCTGGTTCGCCCGAGCGCACCTTGTTGTGTGAGGATCATGAGGCACGCGCAGAGAGAGAGAGAGAGAGAGAGAGAGAGAGAGAGAGAGAGAGAGAGAGAGAGAGAGAGAGAGAGAGAGAGAGAGAGAGAGAGAGAGAGAGAGAGAGAGAGAGAGAGAGAGAGAGAGAGAGAGAGAGAGAGAGAGAGAGAGAGAGAGAGAGAGAGAGAGAGAGAAAAAGAGAAAGGGAGGGAGGGAGAGAGATGTCGCACCACTAGTTTTTTTAGCAGGGTGGGTATAGCTCAAAGATAATAATACCCCATCCTCCTCCACAACACAAGTTTAAGCGCAGGGTGTAATAAGCCCATGGCGCAGACACCCTCTGATTTGGGGTCGGACAAAATGAATTTTTAGTTGTGTTTTTTTGGTGTAAAAGGGGAGCGGGGTGAGGAGGGGGGAGTGTGGGGGGGGGGGGGGGGGGAGAAAGGAACGACATGGGGTTGTTTGGGGAGAGACGGAGGGAGGGTGAAAATGGACATGGAAAAACAGAAAAGTTAAGGCGATTTTTGTTTTCTCGTGCACTGCCCAGAGACGAGACGCGAAAAGTAAAAAAAAAAAAAACGTGTGGATCTTTGTTGGTAACTGTTACACACTGCAACAAATGATAAAAAATGAGGTAATAATTGCTTGAATCGAGTGTGTTTTTTATCTTAAGTTGATTTTCTCATTCCAACACTGCAAAAAGTGACAAAATTAAGCAGAAAATTGCTCACATTTGGTAAAATGTGTTTTAATCTGAGCACATTTGGACTAGAATCAAGTCATTTGGGGCCAGTATTATTTTCTTGTTTTCAGAAATCTTGTCAAGTTATATTTTCTCGTTCTGGCCTCCTGCTGGGACTCTGAGGAGCACAGGGACTGGCCTCCTGCTGGGACTCTGAGGAGCACAGGGACTGGCCTCCTGCTGGGACTCTGAGTCAGGACTAAACATGAGGAGACAGCGTTTCAGATGTACGCCGCTAAAATCTGGAACATCCATCCATTTTCTTCCCCTTAATCCATTTCTGGGTCGGGGGGTGGCAGTCAGAGCTGCACCCAGTCACAGAGCACCAGCCTCTCACTGATCCTCCTGCAGGTGGTGAGTCCACAGGAGCTGAGATCTTTCAGTGGGGGCTTTGGGCAAAGTAGGGTTAAGTGTCTTGCCCAAGGACACAACGACAGCAGTCATCAGTGGGAGTCGTGAAGTAGGTCTTACGGTGGGCTCGAACCCACGACCTTCAGGCCCAAAGGCCAATGCTCTACCAACTGAGCCACTGTCGCCCCAAAATCTGGAACAGTCTTCGTGAAAATGTCAGACAGGCTTCTTCTCTGACTAATGCCAAGTTCATGTTTTGTTATCCTTTTGAGTTGCCCTGTGTATAAACTGTGCTATACATATAAACTTGCCTTGCCTACAACAGCCTTCTATAGGGTATAAGACACAAAAAAAGTAAGATTGACAAAAGAAGCAAAAAGAGGAATGGTTTATGTTATGATTTTTTTTTCTACAGAAGTTAAAGGATGAGACCGACTGATAAAAGCCAGGCTCACTTCCTGTATGACATCACTAAACCACGCCCCTTTTTAGACGAGGTGCCCACAACAGGAAGTCCTTCTTCTGATAAGTTCTGCACATTTTGGGTGCACTCAGAAGACCGGAAAGAAGGGACATTTCTTAAATTATCAGCTCAGATTAAGCAGCCATTCAACTCAATTCAATTCAATGTGTTTTATGTATAAGTAGGTCAATAATCTTTAACTATATAGTGCATTTTTACAGACCAAGGTCACCCAAAGTGCTTTATAAAGTTCAGATATTGTTCCATTCTCTCCACACGGTGATGACAGACCATTAAAGCCTCCGACCAAACTCCATCCATTCATTCACTCTCTACATTCAGACTATTGTGCATGTTTTTAGTGGTAGGGGAAACCGTAGCACCTGGAGAAAACCTACGCAGACACAGTTACATGCAAACTCCAATCAGCCACGGAGTCGCAATAATTGTTTTTTGTTTTTAAGACTGGTATTTAAGCATTCACAGCTAGCTAAGAAACATGCTTATTTTGCATATTTTTAGTGTGCTCCCTGTGTCTCTCCCTACTGTCCTGTCTGTGCGCTGCAACATTGAAATTTCCCCATTGCCAGACGAATAAAGGATCTCTTATCTTATCTTTATCTCGGAGGACGACAAAACTGTCAATTCGCCAACAACAGATCAGAGAATCAAACCGTTCAAACTCAAGAAATGCAGTGATAAAAACACATAGAGACGTTGGTTCATAAATGTGGTTAAATGGAGCGTCCTGGATCATCACCTCTGTCATTAGAGCCTCCTGGATTAGCAAAGAACAACTTTTAAAAACCCGATGGGAGAAAATTAACTTTCATACATGACGGTGGCGGGGTCAGACCACCATTGTTTGCCCGACGGTTGGCAGGTTTTCTAATCCGAGCCGAAATATCTGTGCGCGAATATAAAAACGTAACTTGACAATCACAACTGTGTGACTTCAACAAACAAGTGGACATCAGAGCGAGAGGCAGACGGCTTTGCCCACTTTTCTCGGGGGGAAAAACAGGGACCAAAGGCGACCGCAGCCCGAGCCCTTGTGGTTTACACTGTTTTGTGCCGGGTGAGAGGCCGAGCCAACTCACTCTGGCATCCCGTATATATAAACAGGGTCAGCCACTAACTGCTGCAGCTCGGCCAGACATCCAGAAAACAACACTTGCTGCACTGTACCAGGGTCGAGCTAAAGATGTCCCGCCGGCGCTAGCAACTCGCTCAAAGTGGAGCCGACAGGGAAATCTATGTGTTTGAATGTTATAGACAAATTACTTCTGTCCTTGAATAATAATAATAATAATAATAATACTAATAAAAATACGGATGCATCGGTTTTATGGACTCGTCTGGACACTCAAAGAATCTTCACATGTCATTATACATTCACTATATATGCACAGTGGTGATAAACTACAACATTAGCCACAGCTGCCCTGGGGATGTGATGAATCTGTCTGTGTGTGTGTGTGTGTGTGTGTGTGTGTGTGTGTGAGAGTGTGTGTGTGTGTGTGTGTGTGTGTGAGTGTGTGTGTGTGTGTGTGTGTGTGTGTGTGTGTGTGTGTGTGTACTGTGTGTGTGTGTATACTGTGTGTGTGTGTGTATGACTGTGTGTGTGTGTGAGAGTGTGTGTGTGTGTGTGTGTGTGTGTACTGTGTGTGTGTGTGTATACTGTGTGTGTGTGTGTGTACTGGGTGTGGGTGTGAGAGTGTGTGTGTGTGTGTGTGTGTGTGTGTGTGTGTGTGTGTGTGAGTAGAGTGTGTGTGTGTGTGTGTGTATACTGTGTGTGTGTGTGTACTGTGTGTGTACTGTGTGTGTGTGTGTACTGTGTGTGTGTGTGTACTGTGTGTTTGTGTGTGTGTGTGTGTGTGTGAGTGAGAGTGTGTGTGAGTGTGTGTGTGTGTGTGTGTGTGTGTGTGTGTGTGAGAGTGTGTGTGTGTGTGTGTGTATACTGTGTGTGTGTGTGTACTGTGTGTGTACGTGTGTACTGTGTGTATGTGTGTGTGAGAGTGTGTGTGTGTGTGTGTGTGTGTGTGTGTGTGTGTGTGTGTGTGTGTGTGTGTGTGTGTGTGTGAGAGTGTGTGTGTGTGTGTGTGTGTGTGAGAGTGTGTGTGTGTGTGTGTATACTGTGTGTGTGTGTGTACTGTGTGTGTACTGTGTGTGTGTGTGTACTGTGTGTATGTGTGTGTGTGTGTGTGTGTGTGTGTGTGTGTGTGTGTGTGTACTGTGTGTATGTGTGTGTGTGTGTGTGTGTGTACTGTGTGTGTCTGTGTGTTCTGTGTGTGTCTGTGTGTGCTGTGTGTGTGTGTGTACTGTGTGTGTACTGTGTGTGTGTACTGTGTGTATGTGTGTGTGTGTGTGTACTGTGTGTATGTGTGTGTGTGTGTGTGTACTGTGTGTCTGTGTGCTGTGTGTGTGTGTGTGTGTGTGCGTGTACTGTGTGTGTGTGTGCTGTGTGTGTGTGTGTGTGTGTGTGTGTGTGTGTGTGTGTGTGTAGTGTGTGTGTGTGTGTGTGTACTGTGTGTGCTGTGTGTGTGCCTGGCATGTGCTAGTACCTGTTTACAGACACCTGCTGGGCCCTGGGTGCTCTGCGTGTGCGGGCGCCAGATTGGAGCTGTAGAGGGGGCTGTGGTGTGAACAGTCATTAGATCAAGTTGATATCGCGGTGACTTTGGTGCTGGGCTCAGCGTGCGCCGCACAAACCAGAACATCACAGTCTGAGAGCGGACCGACCACACGTCTGTTCACCTCAACTCTCTCTGTGTTTGGCTCTAAAGCACAACCGCAGTCGTCTCGGAGGAACTTTACAAAGTCGAGGGTTTGCCAACGACGGATCAAACCGTTCAAACACAGGAAATGCAAAAACAACACTGCAAAAAGGGATGAAAAAAAATTGTCAAAAATGGCTCAAATTTTGCAAAATGTGTCTTAATTTGACCACATTTCGACCTTAAACAAGATCCACCAACGGGACAAAAGAAAAATCATCTTGTTTTAAAAAAGATACAAGAAATGTCTCCCTCGGAATTAGAAAATAAACAGTTCTTGAAATAAAACTTTAACACTTTTTTTATAATTATTATTTTCAAGATAGAGATTTTATTCTTGTTATTGAAGCTAAAGTTAAAGATATTGTTTTATTTATTTGAATGAGTACAGCTTTTGTTCATGTCTCCTCTTTCCTACTGTTCTAAAACTTGTGGTGCAACACTGACATTTCCCCGCTGTGGGACGAATACAGGATCTCTTCATCTTAATCTTAGAATCTTGTTTTAACACAGTCCGAATGTGCTCAAACTAAGATAAAAACCACTCGATTCAAACAAATATTGACCTCATATTTCATAATATTTTAAATGTTTTAAACCGGGTTAAAAACAGTTGTGTTCAGCTGTGCCACAACTGAGGGATTTTATATTTGTATCTTTCTTTTTAAAGTACTGTGATCATTTTAATGTCATCTTGCTCTGTCTGTGCAGGTGACGGTGAGAATCAGATTAAGATAACAATTTGTTTTCATTTATTTATATTTTCTATGTATTTGTTTTACACTTAATCCTTTCATTTTTACAGCTTGTAGTTTAAAATGTTGGCTGCAACACTGACATTTCCCACTGAAGCTTCTCTAATCTCCGTTCTGACATCATAAATTGAGACATCTACGTTTTAAATGATCTGAAAGTGCGGCTGAGGATGTACAGACTGTAGAGAAAGTGCCGAGTTCATTATCGGTTGTTTTACGGTTTTGTGCAGAAGAAAAAAGAATAAAGCTTTTCCAGAACGTACGAAAGAAAGTGCTTTTGAGGCCGCTTCTGTTCCTTCTGCCGCTTCTGTTCCTCCTGCCGCTTCTGTTCCTCCTGCCGCTTCTGTTCCTCCTGCCGCTTCTGTTCCTCCTGCCGCTTCTGTTCCTCCTGCCGCTTCTGTTCCTACTGCCGCTTCTGTTCCTCCTGCCGCTTCTGTTCCTCCTGCCGCTTCTGTTCCTCCTGCCGCTTCTGTTCCTCCTGCCGCTTCTGTTCCTCCTGCCGCCTCTGTTCCTCCTGCCGCCTCTGTTCCTCCTGCCGCTTCTGTTCCTCCTGCCGCTTCTGTTCCTCCTGCCGCTTCTGTTCCTCCTGCCACTTCTGTTCCTCTGTTCCTCCTGCCGCCTCTGTTCCTCCTGCCACTTCTGTTCCTCCTGCCGCTTCTGTTCCTCCTGCCGCCTCTGTTCCTCCTGCCGCTTCTGTTCCACCTGCCGCCTCTGTTCCTCCTGCCGCTTCTGTTCCTTCTGCCGCTTCTGTTCCTCCTGCCGCTTCTGTTCCTCCTGCCGCTTCTGTTCCTCCTGCCGCTTCTGTTCCTCCTGCCGCTTCTGTTCCTCCTGCCGCTTCTGTTCCTCCTGCCGCCTCTGTTCCTCCTGCCGCTTCTGTTTCTCCTGCCGCTTCTGTTCCTCCTGCCACTTCTGTTCCTCCTGCCGCTTCTGTTCCTCCTGCCACTTCTGTTCCTCCTGCCGCCTCTGTTCCTCCTGCCGCTTCTGTTCCTCCTGCCGCTTCTGTTCCTCCTGCCGCCTCTGTTCCTCCTGCCGCCTCTGTTCCTCCTGCCACTTCTGTTCCTCCTGCCGCTTCTGTTCCTCCTGCCGCTTCTGTTCCTCCTGCCGCCTCTGTTCCTCCTGCCGCTTCTGTTCCACCTGCCGCCTCTGTTCCTCCTGCCGCTTCTGTTCCTCCTGCCGCTTCTGTTCCTCCCGCCGCTTCTGTTCCCTCTGCCGCTTCTGTTCCTCCTGCCGCTTCTGTTCCTCCTGCCGCTTCTGTTCCTCCTGCCGCTTCTGTTCCTCCTGCCGCCTCTGTTCCTCCTGCCGCTTCTGTTTCTCCTGCCGCTTCTGTTTCTCCTGCCGCTTCTGTTCCTCCTGCCGCTTCTGTTCCTTCTGCCGCTTCTGTTCCTCCTGCCGCTTCTGTTCCTCCTGCCGCTTCTGTTCCTCCTGCCGCTTCTGTTCCTCCTGCCGCCTCTGTTCCTCCTGACGCTTCTGTTCCTCCTGCCGCTTCTGTCCCTCCTGCCGCTTCTGTTCCTCCTGCCGCTTCTGTTCCTTCTGCCGCTTCTGTTCCTTCTGCCGCTTCTGTTCCTCCTGCCACTTCTGTTCCTCTGTTCCTCCTGCCGCTTCTGTTCCTACTGCCACTTCTGTTCCTCCTGCCGCTTCTGTTCCTCCTGCACTTCTGTTCCTCCTGCCGCTTCTGTTCCTCCTGCCGCCTCTGTTCCTCCTGCCGCCTCTGTTCCTCCTGCCACTTCTGTTCCTCCTGCCGCTTCTGTTCCTCCTGCCGCCTCTGTTCCTCCTGCCGCCTCTGTTCCTCCTGCCGCTTCTGTTCCACCTGCCGCCTCTGTTCCTCCTGCCGCTTCTGTTCCACCTGCCGCCTCTGTTCCTCCTGCCGCTTCTGTTCCTCCTGCCGCCTCTGTTCCTCCTGCCGCCTCTGTTCCTCCTGCCACTTCTGTTCCTCGTGCCGCTTCTGTTCCTCCTGCCGCCTCTGTTCCTCCTGCCGCTTCTGTTCCTCCTGCCGCCTCTGTTCCTCCTGCCGCTTCTGTTCCTTCTGCCGCTTCTGTTCCTCCTGCCGCTTCTGTTCCTCCTGCCGCTTCTGTTCCTCCTGCCGCTTCTGTTCCTCCTGCCGCTTCTGTTCCTCCTGCCGCCTCTGTTCCTCCTGCCGCTTCTGTTCCTCCTGCCGCTTCTGTTCCTCCTGCCGCTTCTGTTCCTCCTGCCGCTTCTGTTCCTCCTGCCACTTCTGTTCCTCTGTTCCTCCTGCCGCTTCTGTTCCTCCTGCCACTTCTGTTCCTCCTGCCGCTTCTGTTTCTCCTGCCACTTCTGTTCCTCCTGCCGCTTCTGTTCCTCCTGCCGCCTCTGTTCCTCCTGCCGCCTCTGTTCCTCCTGCCACTTCTGTTCCTCCTGCCGCTTCTGTTCCTCCTGCCGCCTCTGTTCCCTCCTGCCGCCTCTGTTCCTCCTGCCGCTTCTGTTCCACCTGCCGCCTCTGTTCCTCCTGCCGCTTCTGTTCCACCTGCCGCCTCTGTTCCTCCTGCCGCTTCTGTTCCTCCTGCCGCTTCTGTTCCTCCTGCCGCTTCTGTTCCTCCTGCCGCCTCTGTTCTGTTGTGACAATTATACAAAATTGACTACGTTCCAAGAGAGACATTTTAAACAAGATCCTTTTACTTTGTCCCATTGGAGAATCTTGTCTAATGGAAAATGAAGATACTTTTAGCCAAATTTGAGCATTTTTTAGATTTATTTTTCGTCACTTTTTGCAGTGTTCAAAAGCTGAAGCTGCTTCTCCCACCGTTGGCAAACTTCAAACATGATTTCATTTGGTTTTCAAACTATTTTGATATCTATCTTAACATATTGTGATACATGTCTCTTACATTATCCAAAGAAGAAGAAGTCGCTCTTGGTCCAACGTGGCTTTGGACCAAGAGCGACTTCTGGACCGTGCTGTAAAGGTTTTCCAGAAGATGCTGTACAAAAGCATTGGGTAATTCTCTTTCCAGGTACACCCCCACAGGCCCAGAGTGGTATTGCAGTATGTCAGCGCACGTGGTCATGGACCTTTTGGAGCCGGGACCCGCCCCCACTGGACAGGACTCTAGTCTGTTGTATATAATGTGAGTTTGTGCTGGGAGCTTCACATGAGAGTCGACTTTTTGCTTTTCCGTCCTTAGTGTTTTCTTTAGTTCATGTTCAGACCATAAAAAAATCTGACATTTGACTTGAGTCTTATTTTCCTCCATTTCTGTTAAGTCTTTGGATAATGTAAGAGACATGTATCACAAATATATCGCAGAATTGTATCGCAATAAGTTAAGAACCGCAATAACATTGAATTGTGGCCCAAACATCAAATGTTTTCCTTCCCTAAAAACTACTAAAGCTTGTAATCCGCTGTCACCAGGTCCAGACCTTTGTGAATAAGGTTTATAAAGAGATGTCGAGGTTATACAGCAGGAGAAAGGGTCTTTATGATGTCTCTCCTCGGGCCTCCTCCTGGTCTCCTCCTGGTCTCCTCTGTCCAAGGCCAAACCATGAACACCGTAGTCCACTGTCGCCTTTATCTCTGAACGACGGTTGCTGCTCTGTCAAAGCTTTTGCATTTTCTACCACCGGCTGCTTTCAAAACACACTCTTTCACTTTGGTTTATGTATATTTCTGTCTCTCTCTGAGGCAGGGGCTTTGTCGGGGCTCGAGTCATGGATCACTTGGTTTCTATTGGACTTTATGCTTTTCCAAGGTGCAGCTTATGGCACAAACCCCAGCGTCACAAACAACACTGATGCACAGACATTTTATCCAGGATCTAATTTTGAGATTAGATTTTTGAATTAATTTTATCATATTAGATGTTGTCCACTCTCACTTGTTGTTTGACTGTTGGAGGATCTGGGACCTGGTCACCGCTGATTATTCCTCCCACTAGTTTTGGAGGTGAAGTAGTTGTAGCGTTGTACATTATTCACAGCCTGCGTGGTTTTCATCACTAAATGTTTGGACGGTTTTACAGAACTTTGAAAGCTGCTTCGACATAAATATGCAGTTTCTTCCGTCTCTGTTTTTCTGGATAATTCACCTGTTCATGATCTGTTGGAAGTCTTTGTTGGAGCAGTGGTCTTGGAGAGGAGGATGGAGCCCCTGAGATCTCCTCCTCCTGAGACCTCCTGAGACTTACTGAGGCCCCCTCAGACCTTCTCAGACCTCTTCAGACATTATGACACCTCCTCAGACCTCTCTGTCTGTTCTGCAGGTGCCGTGGTCTGGATGGGTCTGGTGTGAGCATTAGTGGGTCATGGCTGATGGAGGACACCTCCTGGTGGTGATAACGAGGAGAGGCCTTGGTGGGACAGCCTGTGTCTGCCCTCAGGTCCTATGTGTGTGTATGTGTGTGTGTGTGTGTACGTGTGTGTGTGTGTGTGTACGTGTGTGCGTGTGTGTGTGTGTGTGTGTGTGTGTGTACGTGTGTGTGTGTGTGTGTGTACGTGTGTGTGTGTGTGTACGTGTGTGTGTGTGTGTGTACGTGTGTGTGTGTGTGTACGTGTGTGTGTGTGTGCGGAGCAGAGCCTGCGGCGCTCTGGCACCTCCTAATTAAAAGCAGTCAGGCTGCAGGGCAGGGGAGACAGATGCCTGTCATGAAGCACTACACACGGAGACACACGTGCAACACTTCAGCCACACGCACGACGCATGATCCAGACACAGCCTCCTGATCCGTGTCTCCCGCCCACTCAGGTACCGCTCAGGTATCACAGGTAACTGTGACCAGCTCATGACAAATTGGGAGTTAGTGTTAATGTGCTCGCTCTGCCTCAGCTGCGAAGCTGCAGAATGTTTTGTTGCCTGGTTTAAAATTGACCAGGTTCATGAAAATATTAATGCTTTTTTGGGACTTGCCCCAGGTTAAAACAAATTTGACTAATTAAAGTTAAACTAGTCAATAATCTCCACAACTTTAGCTTGAAAACCTGAATGATGTCCAAGTCGTGCCCAGAGCCAGTCTCAGCTCGCTCCTGCTCCTCTCTGCTGCAGATTGACACGTCTCTCTTCCTCCCAGCACAGAATGAGACATAATTGTCCTGAATGTCTGTTACCTGCAGACTCTGTCACTTTGTATGTGCCCCCCCACGTGCAGCCCGGGCTGGAGGCAGCCACATCTAGTACTTATTTGGCTAACCGCTGTTTGTCTGGGGTAGGTGGGTGGATCAAGGCTCTCTGCTCTCCTTTCTCTCCTAGTGATTAGATAGCATAAGCAGGCCAACTAGCCGAACCCACACACTCATGTGTCTAAAACTGTGTTCTCAGAGCTGCCTCTCACGCACAGGTGGGTGGACCCACTTATTCAACCCAGATCTTTTCTCAGACACTGCAAAATCGTGTCCTTTTTCCCCCCTTCATTCTCGCCTTTATCTATTCTCTCACGGAGATTGACATTTGACTGTACAGAATGTGTGTGAATGTGCAGTTATATATGTGTGTGTGTGTGTGTGTGTGTGTACTGTACTGTATGTTTTCACTGTCTGAAGGTAACATAAAGACAGTAAAGCAATGGCCTCTGTCAGTATTGAGTTTATAGAACTAGAGAATTAGAGGCTCAATGCCAGGATTATTCTGGCAACAATGACTGACCTAAAAACATGAGAACTTTTTACATATCGGCTCAATATTCACACAATCGTTGTCGTCATTGGTTTAAATGACTATTGTGTTTTTGCCTTGTTGCTTTCATTTTCACTTTCCTCTGTTGTTGTTTGTTGTTTATAATAAAAGTTGAAAAAAGCCATCTGTAAAATCATCTCCAATCCACCTGTGTGTGAAAAACTATATTGTTAGAAATAGTTTGCCGTGATCTGTGTCCCAGACGGCTGCACGCTCAGCTCAGGACAAGAGAGTTTTGAATGAATAGTTGGTTAGAATCTGTGGATTTCTATCAGAACATGTCGCGACCTGCAGCGATGAGTCTGACGCACAAACACTGATCCCTGCAACGTCCTGCTCTGGGTCAGTTTTAGCCAAATCTGTAATCTGTCCTTTCACCAGCTTCATATCACTCTCTTTTCCCTCTGGTTTCATTGTGTCCTCTGTGAAGGATGGACTCTGCACTAAACTTAAGAACAGAGCCTGGTCGTACCACACCATCGTACTCATTTCATTTCGTACTAAGGTCTGGATTTACTCCATTGAGCTTCGTGAACAGGTGGGAGGGGTTAACTCCTTTTGCAGATTGAAACCATTGGATCTGGACTCCGAGTGAGTGTAGCATTTAGCCTAGCTTTAGCATTTAGCCTAGCTTTAGCCATCTGCTTTGCCACTAACGGAGCCCGTGGGGAGTAGAGCTACAACATCTTTGCCAACAATGACATTTGCTAAACATTCCTCTTGCTCCGGCTTCAATTTCTTGATATTTGGAGCCGAACCAGAACAGATTATTTTACTATCGCATTCTCCGCCAAACTACAACCAGCAAATTCAGCCTCTATAGGATCAGACCCAGACGTACGTAGGAAATGATTATGGACTGGAGCTTAAGGATGGCTAAGGCCAGGGTACATCTATGCACTAAAGCTGTGTTTTTCAACAAGTGGGCCGTGGTACGTTAGTGGGCCTAGAGAGGATGTTTGGGGAACCTTTAGAAATGATCCAATATCACTGAAATGGTCAAAATACTGTGAAAAGTTAGAGAAGGAGAAGATTAGAAAGACTGTTTGATTTTCTTCATAAACAGTTTGATGAGAAGGACTTGTAATGTCGATACATGTAAATGTGGCCGTATTTCATGAAATATATCAGTTTGCTGGAGAAGTATGGTAACTTGAGCACTATCCTCTCCTCCTTCCTACTTTATCTGTTTAGCATTATTAGGATTTTGACTGTAGTTTGTTCATTGCTATTCACCCGTTGTCCCATTGTCTGTTTCATGGTACGATGACGGGATCTCTGAGCCTGGCCTCCTGCATCTACACCTGCGGACTGCCCCGCCCGACCCGCCTGGGAGTGCTTCAGTCCTGCACCGGACCTGTCCACGTTCAGCGTCCACTGGTCCACGTTCTGTAGCTAGCTTAGGTCCTGGATCATTAGTCTGTCCGTCCGGAGGAG
The DNA here is from genome assembly GCA_964034765.1 of Knipowitschia caucasica. Taxonomy (NCBI): domain Eukaryota; kingdom Metazoa; phylum Chordata; class Actinopteri; order Gobiiformes; family Gobiidae; genus Knipowitschia; species Knipowitschia caucasica. The sequence continues at coordinate 4,847,599 of OZ035823.1, read as the reverse complement.
CGGATCCCTTTCTCATATGGGTCTCCCTCCCTGTGGGTTTCCCTAGTTCTCCCCAAGGTTTCTCACTTTTTCCCACTGGGTTTTTTAAGAGTTGTTCCTTGTGGATGCAGGAGGGTCTTGTTGGACAGTTAGTGTCCAACAGAAAGGATTGGTGATGATCAGGACACTTTAGCATTCTACAACATGTATGGACATTTTCTTCTGTGTGTGCTTTATATTCTTCATGTGTTTTAACTGTTGATTCTCTGACCTGTGTTGGTGATTTCAATGGTTTTGTTAAGTCTCTGAGGGTGTATTCAGACCTGCACATTTGCTCCACTTTAAACGGACCAGGATTCGTTTGGAACTCTGATCCGAAAGTTTTTATGCATGTCTGAATACACACAAACGAATCCAGGTCCGGACCAAAGAACCGAACCGAGACCCACTTTTTTAGGTGGTCTCGGTCCGCTTCCAAACGAATTCTGGTCCAAACCGAATCAGGTTTGAATACATCCGGTGTCGATCCGACACAACTCCAAGATACGTGCGCATTTTTTGGGCTTAACAAGCCGCAGACAGAAACTGTGAGGAATTAGCCATGCAGCGGCTAACAATGCAGCTAACTATGATGCTAACGCTACACAACAACACTGAGCCGTGTGCAGACCTGGAGCAGTGAGGAGACGCTGTGCAACATGAGGCTTATGGAGTTACAACTGTTCACAGTATACATTGATGTTAATGGCAGCATCTTCAAATACTTTGCATTATTAAAAACCTGACACTGTTTGACTCACGTCTCAAAAAGCAATATCCCGCATCATGTAGTGAAATGTGTTCTTTGGTTCATACCTGATCCTCAGCATCTGTTTGTCCCGTGGTTATTATAGATCCATGGTTTATCCACATGCTGAACAGGGCCGTTATCATAATAGATCCATGTGTGGGACAGGACACGGAGCGCACAGACAGTCTCCTTCGGCTTTCTCCTCACGCATTCTCCGACGCTGTTCCAATATTTAAAACAACGTGTTTGGCCTGTGTCATATGAGCTGCTGCTGTTGATGTTGAAGGTGGTTTTGCTCTAAAAAGAGCAAACATAGGCAGAGCAGACATGCTGCACATACGAGCTCAATGTTTTCTGCCGGTTCCGCGTCTATCCTCCGTGAGCTCTCTCTGTCCAATAGGAGCCGATCGTCACACGTGTCGATATGTTTATATAAAAAAGTTCACTTGCAAAAAGGACAGTCCGAATACGAACCGGAGCAAAAGAAAAAAGTTTGGTCCGCTTTTGATTCGGATCAAGCAAGCGGAGCAAAGGACTTTTCAGGTCTGAATACACCCTGAGATGACTTCTGTTGTGACCTAGGGCTATACAAGAATAAGTATTGTATATGTGTCACTTTCAGCTGGTTCTGTGCCGCGGCTCAAAAAGGTCAGGAAACACGGCATTAAAGTTCTTTCATAGATTTTTTTGATGACCAGGAATCAGTGATGGAATCTACAGCAAGTACATATTATACACGTTAGAAAGAAACATGCATTTAAGGGTTTCCTTTTTCACGTCTGTCAAAGCTCAAAAAGGAGTGGGAAGAAGTCAAACTTGTACGCTCCAACCTCATACACTGTGTATCTGAATTCACCTTATACGGTTACACACACACACACACACACACACACACACACATATACATACAGACATTCAGATTCAGATTCAGAGAGACAGAGGGGATCCCAACAGCACTCGTCTCGGAGGACTCGCTCAACCACAGTCTGAAAACAGGAAATGCAATAATAACAAACGCAAAGATAAAGACATTGGTTTGTAAGGAGCAGATGAGCTCTGTCTGTTCAGGTTAATCATGTCCTGGATCATTACTGTCCTTAAAACCTATGGCATCGGCGAGGAACGGACCCAAAACCGATCCAGGACTGAGGCAGTATAGGACTGGGACTGTAGGACTTGGACTGAGGCTGTAGATCCAGGACTGAGGCTGTAGACCCAGGACTGAGGCTGTAGACCCATGACTGAGGCTGTAGATCCAGGACTGAGGCTGTAGGAATTGGACTGAGGCTGTAGATCCAGGACTGAGGCTGTAGGAATTGGACTGAGGCTGTAAATCTAGGACTGAGGCTGTAGATCCAGGACTGAGGCTGTAGACCCAGGACTGAGGCTGTAGACCCATGACTGAGGCTGTAGATCCAGGACTGAGGCTGTAGACCCAGGACTGAGGCTGTAGACCCATGACTGAGGCTGTAGATCCAGGACTGAGGCTCTAGATCCAGGACTGAGGCTGTAGATCCAGGACTGAGGCTGTAGACCCAGGACTGAGACTGTAGATCCAGGACTGAGGTTGTAGATCCAGGACTGAGGCTGTAGATCCAGGACTGAGGCTGTAGATCCAGGACTGAGGCTGTAGACCCAGGACTGAGGCTGTAGACCCAGGACTGAGGCTGTAGACCCAGGACTGAGGCTGTCTGGGGCAGGACTTCCTCATTTCCTCATTTCTTGCATCTTTTTAAAACATAAGATATTATTGCTTTTTCCTCAATTTGCTGTCATAACATGCTCAAAAAACTACACATTTTACCAAATTTTAGCAATTTTTGACCCATTTTTCATCACTTTTTGCAGTGTATGGATGAATCAACAGATGTAAACCCATACATTTATCGTGATGAGAACGTTTTCCAAAGCCTGTGTGTGTTTCATCAAACCAAACCCAAAAGATTCTGAAGAGGCTGGTCCTGCCTTGTGCTCTGTGGGATTTTTGTTTCTTTTTTTTTGCCAAGACGCACTGTTTTTTTTTTTTTTTTTTTTGTGAGGAACGCAACAAACAGCAATCCCACAGAAGGAGGTTTTTTTGGCAGGGACCAGGCCTCCCACCCGCTGCAGCCTCCTCCAGCCTCCTCCCTCCTCTGAGTGTGTGAGGGCGGCTTACTCACTCACTCACTCACTGCACCGACGAGCAAACCCTTCCACACGCAACACACAACCTGCACCAGCCGCTCTGGAGGAGGCACAGCAGACCCACACACATGTACAGGGCTCGATATGACACGACAACTTCATCGCAACCTCCACACGACCTCAACACAACCTCAACTGAGCCTCAACACAACCTCAACTGAACCTCAACGGAACCTCCACACAACCTCAACACTTTCTCAACACAACCTCAACACAACCTCACACAACCTCAACACAACCTAAACACAACCTCAACACAACCTCAACACAACCTCAACAGAACCTCAACAGAACCTCAACACAATCTCAACACAACTTCAACACAACCTCAACACAATCTCAGCACAATCTCAACACAACCTCAACACAACCTCAACAGAGCCTCAACACAACCTCAACACAACCTCAACACAACCTCAGCACAATCTCAACACAACCTCAACACAACCTCAACACAATCTCAACACAACCTCAACACATTCTCAACACAACCTCAACACAACCTCAACACAACCTCAACACAACCTCCACACAACCTCCACACAACCTCAACACAACCTCCACACAACCTCCACACAACCTCAACACAACTTCAACACAACCTCAACTGAACCTCAACACAACCTCAACACAACCTCAACAGAGCCTCAACACAACCTCAACACAACCTCAATACAACCTCAACAAAACCTCCACACAACCTCCACACAACCTCAACACAACCTCAACACAACCTCAACACAATCTCAACACAACCTCAACACAATCTCAACAGAACCTCAACACAACCTCAACCCAACCTCAACACAACCTCAGCACAATCTCAACACAACCTCAACACAACCTCAACACAATCTCAACAGAACCTCAACACAACCTCAACCCAACCTCAACACAACCTCAGCACAATCTCAACACAACCTCAACACAACCTCAACACAACCTCAACACAACCTCAACACAATCTCAACACAACCTCAACACAACCTCAACACAATCTCAACACAACCTCAACACAACCTCAACACAACCTCAACACAACCTCACACAACCTCAACACAACCTCAACACAACCTCAACACAACCTCAACACAACCTCCACACAACCTCAACACAACCTCAACACAACCTCAACAGAACCTCAACACAACCTCAACACAACCTCAGCACAACCTCAACACAATCTCCACACAACCTCAACACTTTCTCAACACAACCTCACACAACCTCAACACAACCTAAACACAACCTCAACACAACCTCACACAACCTCAACACAACCTCAACACAACCTCAACACAACCTCCACACAACCTCAACACAACCTCAACACAACCTCAACACAATCTCAACACAACCTCAACACAACCTCAACACAATCTCAACACAACCTCAACACAACCTCCACACAACCTCAACACAACCTCCACACAACCTCAACACAACCTCAACAGAGCCTCAACCACAACCTCAACACAACCTCAATACAACCTCCAACAAAACCTCCACACAACCTCCACACAACCTCAACACAACCTCAACACAACCTCAACACAACCTCAACACAAACTCAACACAACCTCAACACAATCTCAACAGAACCTCAACACAACCTCAACACAACCTCAACACAACCTCATCACAATCTCAACACAACCTCAACACAACCTCAACACAATCTCAACAGAACCTCAACACAACCTCAACCCAACCTCAACACAACCTCAGCACAATCTCAACACAACCTCAACACAACCTCAACACAACCTCAACACAACCTCAACACAATCTCAACACAACCTCAACACAACCTCAACACAATCTCAACACAACCTCAACACAACCTCAACACAACCTCACACAACCTCAACACAACCTCAACACAACCTCAACACAACCTCAACACAACCTCCACACAACCTCAACACAACCTCAACACAACCTCAACAGAACCTCAACACAACCTCAACACAACCCTCAGCACAACCTCAACACAATCTCCACACAACCTCAACACTTTCTCAACACAACCTCAACACAACCTAAACACAACCTCAACACAACCTCACACAACCTCAACACAACCTCAACACAACCTCCACACAACCTCAACACAACCTCAACACAACCTCAACACAACCTCAACACAACCTCAACACAATCTCAACACAACCTCAACACAACCTCAACACAATCTCAACACAACCTCAACACAACCTCAACACAACCTCCACACAACCTCAACACAACCTCCACACAACCTCCACACAACCTCAACACAACCTCAACACAACCTCAACACAACCTCAACACAACCTCAACACAACCTCAACACAACCTCCACACAACCTCAGCACAATCTCAACACAACCTCAACACAACCTCAACACAATCTCAACAGAACCTCAACATAACCTCAGCACAATCTCAACACAACCTCAACACAACCTCAACACAACCTCAGCACAATCTCAACACAACCTCAACACAACCTCAACACAACAGCGAATAGACCCTGGGTTCAGTGAGAACCTTACTCCCACTTAACTGATAATAGTGACAATGACAATAGGCAACATTGTTTTGGCAGCACACACACACATATACATACACAAACACACACATATAGATACACAAACACACATATAGATACACAAACACACATATAGATGCACAAACACACATATAGATACACAAACACACATATAGTGCTAAGTATTATTAATAAAATGTTTTTTTTCAATATTAACATTTTACAAATCAATTTCTGGAAAGGGACAAGGCTACAAAAAACAACTTAGCTTTCTCCAAACATATACATAGCCCTAAATCACAACACAGATCAGAAAATTCAAACACACTACATGAAATGATAGAAAAACATTGGTATTGGTCCATAGAGGCCGATGATGATTATGGAAAGGGACTGGCCCAGGCTTTCACTAAAGGTCCGTTCTCGTAGTTTACAAGCAGACAGGCAACAACATAAAGCTGATTAATATTTCCAGTTGAAGACGAGGGGAGCACTGTCCTGAACAATTTGTGTTCCTTCACCCTTCTGATGACATGCTCCACGTGACCTCTAAGCCTGGCAATGGACTGAGTCTTCCTTACTGCGGCTCCAGACAGCGGTTTCTGTTTCTTCAGGAAGGCGGGTATGTGGACTTTGCAGGGGACCAGGTCTTTCACAAGGAAATCCTTGTCCACCATAATAGCCATTGAGGGCTTCAGCAGAGGTACAAGGCCTGACTGCTTGAGAATTTCCCGGTCACTGACACAGCCTTCATAAAGTGGAGAGATGAATGTGATAGCGCCATGAGGAGCCATTCCAATCAGTCCCTTATAAGTGCAGTGCGATTTGTAGCTGGAGTACAGCTCACTTTGCAGCAAGAGGGAGTCAGGTGTTTGACAGCGCAGCTCTGTGCAGTCCAAGATGACTTCTGTGTCACTGTACTCTGAGAAAACCTCTGGCATATAATGTTGTACGGCCTCCTCATCCAGCCAAATACCAATAGCTCCCAACACTTGATATAAAAAATTGGCCCAAGTGGTGATGATGCGGCTCACAGTGGACTGGTGAATAAAAATCTATTAGCCAGATCCTTCTGCACCAGATCCAAAGCTAGATAATTCATAAAAAGAAAAAACTCATCAATGGGTTGAAGTGAGGTTGGAAAAGCATGGCGAACATCTTGTCCAGAAGTTTCTGCCTGACTGCTGGTCACGCGCACGGCAAGGCTGGTTCTATCTGGCTCCAGAAAGACATCAGGTGGGCATAACTTGAAAACCTGAGCAAGGGGCACAAGATCCTCAGTTAGTAACATCTCATTTATATGGAAAAAGGCCATAAACCAGTAGAACTGCAGCTATCAAATATTTTAGTAATTGAGAATTCAATCAAATAAATCATATTTTTGCTTAAATAAAACTTAATAAATATACAATATCAAATGACAACATATTTCTTGCACTATATACAGTATTTTACCATACATTCACCATACAGTATTCTATACTTGCTGTTTTACAATGCTAATAATTATTACATTTTGGATTATTCAAAACTTTCTAGCTTACCTCGTGTACAACCTGATCTTCATCGGAGCCAGCAAAGCGTTGCAGACCGAACCTGCAACTGATGGTCATTTCTTCGACCCTTCTCTGGAGCGCCTCTACTTGAGCCTGGGACTCTGCTGCTTTGCTAAGGGCTAGCTGTGTTAAATCCAGAGCAGCTGGTTCAGAAGTGGTGGAGCAGTAGTCGTGGTCAGAGCAGGCCACCCCCAACTCTGGATCCTCTTCAGGGTCTAAACCGGGAGGATTTGGCCGCTCCGTTCGCTCCCAAACACCCGGTCGTGGAGCAGGGAGGCTATACCCGTTCCAGTCAAAAAGCAGCGGGACAGCACCTTTCCTCAACATACGACGTCCTTGTGGGTTGGTGGGCTGGATCATATCTTCAGCCTCAAAGTGGCGAGAACAGACCCGTGTGTTTGACGTAACCTTAAACTGGTCCCTTCTTATTTTCACGATCCACTTTTTTCGCAGTAAAGCATCTCCAGGGAATGTGAAAAAACTTAAAGCAGAGTTAAATCTGGCCGAATTTGAGCATCATGGAACACAGCAGTGATAACCAGACGTACTGTCCTGTCTCCGTTGAAAAGTAAACGTTGAAACTTTCGACGTCATCTCACACTAAAAACACGATACAACAAAAATAGTCTCTGTAATCAGTAGTAGTCATGGATCTATTATATTAACGGTAGTAGTAGACCGGGTATGACGCGGCGCCGGAAGTGACATCTCATCTGACGCATTTGTGGGCACAGTTTAACAATCTGTGCGCACAGTTTAACAATCTGTGCGCACAGTTTAACAATCTGTGCGCACAGTTAATTAATCTGTGCTCACAGTTTATTTATTTTTTTACCCCTGGCCCTTGCAGGGCTCTGTAGTTCTCCAACACTAGATTTGCTAAAAAATTTCTTGTTTTGGTAAATTTGCAACTTCTTTCAACATCCAGCCGTGTATTAGACCTTTAAAACTAACTTTATAATGAAACCAAGTTAACGGTCTGTGCTCAATGCTATACGTTACTATGGCGACAGCTCAGACTGTAATGGGACCTTCACTGACCACAGGATAAATGTGAATAAAAACATAAAATAATCTTAAACGGGAGCAAAACCAGGACTAAACCAGGACTAAACCAGGACTAAACCAGGACTAAACAAGGACTAACAATGGGGGACACTGTGCTTGTGAACATATGCCTCCAGTCTGAGTTCTCATTCCCCTGTGACTAAATATGTGCTGCTAACGTGTGTTAGCCGACACGACAAATGTATTAAGGTGTTTTTTTTTTTTTAAACGATCGATAACTATTGATCGATATGAATAACTTATATTGTGATATCGTTTTCAGCCATATCGCCCCAGCAATACAAAAACGTATACAAACATGAAACTCTAGCCTTTATCAACACCGAAAGTCATTCACAGTGTATTATAAAGAAATCAAACAAGCACAAAACAGTCTAATCTTCTCACATTCTTTTCTTGTATTTTGACCAAATAGGGCAGGGGTCGGGAACCCAAAATGTTCAAAGAGCCATAATTGACAAAAAAAACTAAAAACAACATCTGTCTGGAGCCGCAAAAAAATAACAGCCTTGTATAAGGCTTTTATGAAGTTAACACAGGCTGCAAGATGTATTAGCTATATTAGCCTAATATCTAAATGACAAAGTAAAGGCTACAAATACATAATAATCATTCATGATTATCAAATGTGTATTTTCACTGCAGCGTGTCGCACCACGCGTGTCGTGAATGACGCAACACGTGACGACTCTGCTTTAGTTTAACTTCCATTTTTTTGCCTTCATGCAATTGTAGAAATACAGTAAATCAATCTGCTTTGGGCTCAGAGGTCACACACCTACATCACTGTCTGCTCATATCCATCACGTCACAGGCTGAAGTTTGCTGGAGCTGAATTAAAATCCTTAATGGCCTTTTCTTTCACCGTCTTTGAGAAGGTTTTGAAGTCTGAAAATAGGTGCTCTGAATTTTTGATGAATGAATCCTTCACGTAATCACCGTTTACGGTGTTTTTCGCGTCATTGTTCCTCGTGTTGCAACAAAACTTCTCATTACAAACATGAAGCAGTCCTTCCTCATTGACTGAAATAAAATGTTCATTCTCATTCTTAGTCCAGTCTTGTTATCGACTCTTTCTCGTTTTAGCTTTGGGATCCATGTTCACTTATGCACACACGCCGGTTTGTTTACAACAGCGGCCGCATGGGGCGGGGCCGCGTGACCGCGCGTCATAGGATATGACGCACTACGTTGACAGAAATGTTGAAATTAAATATTACTTATACACATTTTTACAGCATTTAAAAACGTAAAGATTGTGTTTCCTTCTACAGAAACCACATTCAAACTAGAAATAAAATATAGCCCTCACACTCCATTTTCAGACATGTTTGAAAAGGCTCCAGGAGCCACTCCAGGAACACTCAAGAGCCGCATGCGGCTCCGGAGCCGCGGGTTGCCGACCCCTGAAATAGGGGATATTGGACCACTTCCAGACGACAACTGAAGGCACACAGACGTTCCACGGCACACTAGTTGAAAAACACTGGATTAGATTGTTGATGTGATAAAACATAATTGCAACCAAAAGAGGAATAGGCAGAAGCAGCTTATTCGAGCCTTTTCCACACCAGCTTTAACCAGATTTTAAACTTCATATGTTCACATTAACAAACAAGTCACTTTTCATATTCTTTAAATACTTGAGACTTAAGATGCGTTTTTAATTGCAAGAAAGACGTACATTTTTAAAAATCTTCTGCTGATTCATACCATAATGACTCACGGACCTTGATTTTATTGCTTTAGTTTAGATTCAAAATAAATACACCTCAGATTAAAAACACCTCTCTCTAAAAGTAAAAGATTCACCTGGTTCTTAGCTAGCTATAAATGCTTCAATATCAATGCATCATTATAGCTCCATCTATATATATTGTTTAAAGTTATATACAGATGTTTATTCTATGACTTGGATCGCACAAGCGCTCTGATTGGTTGATTTGCGGTCTGATATTTTCCCATCTCGGACCGTTACCATGACAATTGGTCCGCAGCGCGTATCAAATTTGATATCTTTCCTCGGTAAAGAAACAATGTGCGACGAGTTCGAAAAGCCAGAGGAAGTAATAACAGCAAATAACGACGAAAACACAACTCCTAACAGTCAAGAAGAGATCGACAACTTTGTTACAGACCAGAAAGGTAAAAACCAAGTCGGAGATCGATATTTGCATAAATTAAAAATAGTCATATAATAAAACTATGGCAACAGTATCTCAGTTGGTAGAGCATTGGCCTTTGAGCCTGAAGGTCGTGGGTTCGAGCCCACCTCAAGACCTACTTCACGACTCCCACTGATGACTGCTGTCGTTGTGTCCTTGGGCAAGACACTTAACCCCACTTTGCCTGAAGCCCCCACTGAAAGATCTCAGCTCCTGTGGACTCACCACCAGCAGGAGGATCAGTGAGAGGCTGGTGCTCTGTGACTGGGTGCAGCTCTGACTGCCACCCCCCCGACCCAGAAATGGATTAAGGGGAAGAAAATGGATGGATGGATATAATAAAACATTTATTAACCTCGCTTGCTCAGTCTGTACAGAGAAATATCAGACTGCGGCCTTTTTGTACAGAAGGACCAAGTACAGACCTCGCGCTCGTTTAATAAGCCGTTAATACGCAAAATAACTTAAACAAAACATAATTCCAGTTTTTATTTGGCTTTATAACTGACAACAGCAGTAGACCTTAAATCTCCAAACTTACATAGACTATGGACCTAAAATTTACAAAATAGTTAAAACAAGCCTGTACATGATATACATTTTTTTTCTTTTTAATAAAAAACATTCAAACATATACATACAGGGCAGGATAATATGTGGATAAAGTTACATTCAGATGCTGACGTTAAGGTTGGAATGTCTACAATGTTGGACGGATATAAGGGACGTTTGTTGCGACGAATTCTTTGTTTGAATCTTAAGTAGCCCCATGCAGCGGAGGGGGCTTTGTTTGCTTCCACTGTTGAGAGAAAGTCCTCCAACTTTTCCCCTCGTTTAGTTTTGAGCGTCACATTTATCATTCTCCGCGGACGGACAATCATCCCTCTCGATGAACTAGCATGGCGCGCACAATACCCGCCCGCCCCTCTGCCTCTCTGCGTCCCGTGTTGCTTGGATACTTTTCAGCACGGCCGGGTTGTTTGACATCACATGCTTGGAGACTTCTGGCTTTAGCTTGAACTTGATTGCCTTGTGTGGGTGTGTGTGTGTGTGTGTGTGTGTGTGTGTGTGTGTGTGTGTGTGTGTGTGTGTGTGTGTGTGTGTGTGTGTGCGTTTGTAAACGGTGACATATGGGGACGTCCACCTGAATACACACAGACATATGGGGACCCGAAACACTGCGGGGACCTCATCCGAGGTCCCCAGAGGCACAATGCTATTATTCAACCAGGAACAGCCCAGGGATGCTTCCCAACTACTTATCTCCAAAGACCCCTTAGTGCCCAAAACCTGACAAAGTGTATCCTCATGCGACCCTAGTGGATACACAGAGGTACTGCAGTCCCCTTATGTACTCATGTGTTTGTTGTGTGTATCATCAGGTCCCACTCGAGAGCGCCCCCACATGGAAGTTGCTGGTACTGCAGCTAAATAATGTTTATACTGGTTTTCGGTGGATTTAGTTCACTTTGTATATATTTAAATATGAGATTTTAATTAAAAAATATACATATATATATTCATGTAATTTAAGTAAAAAATAATACAATAGTGTTCAAACAAGGCACAAGTAACACCAGAACCATGTTATTTTCACACAAAGATGCTTTATCTGCAGCTTTGAAAAGTAGGAAAGTAAGTAAATGAGTCAGTACTGGTAGGACACTAACTAATACTGTAACTGTATGGTGTATGTTTACAGAGGTATATGTATAAATAAATATTTTATATATTTTTTGATAATAATCTATGTATATATTTTTTACAGAGCAAGAATGTGCATTAAGAAGAAATAGTTATATTTCAATTAAGACAATAACAATTTAACGTTTAAAAACAAAACCAATATTGAAAGTTATTTGCAGAAGTAATCTTCTCATAAAAGAATAGTTCAAAGTCAAACATTCTTTATGTATGTAATCAAAGTATGAATATTGAAAAATGTGATCTATTGTCATTACATTCACTTGTTATATTATATTCACTTTATTTAGGATAAAACTGCATTAAAGCCTCATGCTTTAGGCTCCTTTGGATTACATTGATTAGCTTAGCATAGCATACACAATAGGACAGGGACTTAAGCTAACACTAAGCTAATGGCTAGCGTCACTCACCAGTTTAGAAGCTCTGAACTATGAACAATTGTAAAGTGCTTTGGGTGATCTTGGTTTGTTAAACGTGCTATATAAATAAACATTACTTACTTACTTACTAGAAGTTCAGAAAAATAGCTGCTTAACACAGCTCACATACCTGCTAGCTCCTCTCCTGGTGCAAACCCCAATGCACTGCTATTATTAATGAACCAAGCCCCAATATAGAGTGCTAGCACATAAAAACATGATCTAATGTTATCATCATAATAATAGCATAGAATCTTAGTTTTTCCATTTAGCGTAGACATAGTAGTTAACTCTTTAGGTTCCAGAATCCATGAAACAATTCAATTTGAATTGGCTTACATCCATGTGAGACATGTTTGGCAACCCTGGTCTTCATTCATTTGAGGACCTCTGTATGTACTTTACATGGTCTAAAAGGTCATTTCCAAACTGTCTTCTCATATTTTGGGACAGACATATGTCAGAATCAGAATCATTTTTATTGCCACGTAAGTAACAGGAAGTCACAAACTTGGGAATTGCTTTGGCTCAGTGCAACAGTCAGAGAGAGAGGTAAGAGTAAAGAAGGCACAATATAAAGAATAAAGAGCACTTCTAAGGAATACATTTATTATAGAATTATTATGATTACAATTACTATTTACAATATACAGTGCACATGGTGCACACCATGTAAGGTGACAGCAGTAAAGTGAAGTAAAGTGACGTATGATGGGCAGTAAAGTGACTTTATAAAGGGCAGTAAAGTGACTTTATAAAGGGTAGTAAAGTGTGACTTTATAAAGGGCAGTAAAGTGACTTTATAAAGGGTAGTAAAGTGACGTATTATGGGCAGTAAAGTTACTTTATAAAGGGCAGTAAAGTGACTTTATAAAGGGTAGTAAAGTGACGTATGATGGGCAGTAAAGTGACTTTATAAAGGGTAGTAAAGTGACTTATTATGGGCAGTAAAGTGACTTTATAAAGGGCAGTAAAGTGACTTTATAAAGGGTAGTAAAGTGACGTATTATGGGCAGTAAAGTGACTTTATAAAGGGTAGTAAAGTGACGTATTATGGGCAGTAAAGTGACTTTATAAAGGGCAGTAAAGTGACGTATTATGGGCAGTAAAGTGACTTTATAAAGGGCAGTAAAGTGACGTATTATGGGCAGTAAAGTAACTTTATAAAGGGCAGTAAAGTGACGTATTATGGGCAGTAAAGTGACTTTTTAAAGGGCAGTAAAGTGACTTTATAAAGGGCAGTACAGTGACATTATAAAGAACAGTAAAGTGACATTATAAAGGGCAGTACAGTGACATTATAAAGGGCAGTAAAGTGACTTTATAAAGGGCAGTAAAGTGACTTTATAAAGGGCAGTAAAGTGACATTATAAAGGGCAGTAAAGTGACTTTATAAAGAGCAGTAAAGTGACATTATAAAGGGCAGTAAATTGACATAAAGGGCAGTAAAGTGACTTTATAAAGAGCAGTGAGGGGACTTCTAAAGGGCAGGGGACAGGTTATGAAAGTGTTCAAGAGTCCAACAGCAGAGGGGAAGAAACTGTTCTTGTGGAGGTTCTAGTCCTGATGGACCGCAGCCTCCTGCCTGAGGGGAGTGGTTGGAATAGTCCATGTGCAGGTGAGAGGGGAGTGGTTGGAATAGTCCATGTGCAGGTGAGAGGGGAGTGGTTGGAATAGTCCATGTGCAGGTGAGAGGGGAGTGGTTGGAATAGTCCATGTGCAGGTGAGAGGGGAGTGGTTGGAATAGTCCATGTGCAGGTGAGAGGGGAGTGGTTGGAATAGTCCATGTGCAGGTGAGAGGGGAGGGGTTGGAATAGTCCATGTGCAGGTGAGAGGGGTCGGCTGTGATACGACCAGCCCGGCCTCGAGCTTGGGCGACGTACAGGTCCTGCAGCGATGGAAGGCTGCGGCCGATCACTTCCTCTGCAGAGCGCACAATGCACTGTAGTCTCTGTTTGTCCCTGACTGTGGCTCCAGAACCACACGGTGATGGAGGAGGTGATGGAGGAGGTGATGGAGGAGGTGATGAGGAGGGAATGGAGGAGGTGAGGATGGACTCGATGATGGCCGTGTAGAACTGCAGCTTGGCACCCTCTGCTTTGAAATCAAGGTGTAAATTACTCCAGCAAGTAGGCCGGCCACTCGAGAGAAGTATCGGAGCTAGCCTACGCTCAGTAGAAACGCATAGACCTAACAAAATTCAACACATTTAAATGTTCAACAGAGAATACATATACAATAAATTTCGTAACACACTGGCACAGAGTTTTAGAATTATCTGTTAACGTTTTACATGACAAATTACAGTTTAAATGTGATGAAAAGGGATAGCGGTAAACCCGTAACTAAACCATCAACATAATTAAACATATTTAAGTACACATCAGCAGAGGATCGAATTAATGTTTAGGGTCGTTATCCTTGGTCCACTCATCGCTGATTGTCAGAATTCTTTGTTCCTTTTTTTTCATGGTATGTACACACCTGCCATGGAAAAACCTTTGTAACTAATTTATTTGCAGTCATTAAATCAACCACCTTTCACCATTCATAAAAGGGTACTGAAGCTTATTTTGTGTGTGTTTGGTTGGTACAAAGCCTAAGTAAGCGGACCCTTCAGGGCGGAAGCAGACCCCTCCTGCGTGCCGGGGGCCGCTCTGACCCCTTGTCGTACTTATTATCCGACACGTGACCTGCGTACTATACATTATCCCTTACATATTATATTGTATATATTAATTATATTATATTTTAGATTTTTTTTTTTTTCTAAAAGACCATAAGAACAGCTGAAGTGAAAGGAAAAAATACTTGATTTTGTAATTTATTTAAAACACAATCATACGGAAAATGAATCATGATAGGCTTGGAAATTCCTAATCCAGCAGCTTTCCAGATTTGTTAATCAAATCACTCAATTAACTTTTTTGGTTGTTCATGTCTTTCCAGCAAAAGGCAACACAAAGCGACACACAACCACATCACGAATCGATCAGGACATTCAAATCTACATAAACATTAAAAATGCAATTAACACCCAAAGAGCATAAAAATCACACAATGATATGAAAAACATAAATAAAATCACACAAGTAATATAAAAACATTTAATCACACATGGGATTAAAAGTCATAAATATCCATAGTGCAGACTATAATAGCAAAAAAAGATGTATTCACATGTTTGCGCTGCAAAATTGTATTTTAACTCCATTCACTTTCCCCATGAACTCCACCACTCTTTTCCTGTCCCTGCTGAAGAAAAGCATGACCCCCACAGCTTGATTCTGTCTCCTCCATATTTGACTCTGGGGGGATGGAGCAGGGTTGGTTGAGTTCAACATACCATTTTACATTTGGGCATTTGTGACCACACAGCTTTCTTCCCACATGTCGGATGTGTTCCCTGATTGCTAGCTGTGGCTTTAAAACCAGAAACATATGAGCCAAAATTAATGGCTTAAAACAACCAATAAGATAAAGATAACTTTATCTTTATTATTTATTTATAGACTATTGATCTCACACTGGAGAAAGTACATGCCACATTTGACATTGAATAGAAGACCAGAATGTGCAACAATGTTAAAGGTTTAACAATAAGTCTGGGCAGGATATATTACATAGTACAAACAAAAAGTGGCAATTAAAGAAAGAGTGGCAATAGCTGTGGCTGGTGTTCTTCATCTAGTGGACTTAGTGACTTGTTTGTACATCCTGACAGCGGGAATGAGGTGACTTTGGACTAGCATCCCCTGTCCCTCACCTCCTCCACAGAGTCCAAAGGAGCAGCTCAGAGTGAGATGCCCTCCTGACCAGCTTTTCATTCAAGGCAAGGGCAAGACTTAGTTTTATTTATGAAAGCATAATTCATAACACAAGTCTATGCCAAACTGCTGAACAAAACAAGAAAGCATTAAAAATCATAAATTAATCACAGAACATTAAAAAGAAAGATAAAAATAAAAAATCCCCTCACTTGTAGGCTACCGTTTAAACAGGAACTGTCTTATCCTGTTTTAAACATTGTCAAGAGGAGGCCTGTCGCCACATCTTCAGGAAGACAGTTTTCCAGATTTTAGGCAGCATGATCAAAAAGCAGCCTCCCAATGTTTAGTTCTGACTCTGGGCACTAACAAGGAGTCCAGTCCCCTGTGCTCCTCATAGTCCGGGCTGGTTCATATGGACTAAAACATTGTACTATAATATATTCTGTGGGCCGAGGCCACGGAGAGACTTTGTACACAAGCAGAGCTGTTTTAAAGTCTATTCTCTGAGCCACAGGATAGCCAGTGCAGAGACCTAGGACTCGTACTAATGTGGTCGTACGTTCCTGTTCTAGTTCAGACTCGAGCTGCTGGCAAATTTGAATGGTACGGCAGCGTTTTAACCACGCCTTTTGGACAGACCTGTGAGCTGGCCATTCCATATCTAACCCTACTGGTAGAACAACTCATGGATAAGAATCTCCAGGTCTGCTTTAGACACTATGTTTTTTGATCCGGTCAAATGTTTTTTAGATGGTAAAAAGCTGCTGATGTTACTGATTTTGAGGTGGCTATATAAATTTAAAGTCCTGAGGTTCCAGTATACCCCTGAGATTTCTAGACCTTGTTTCTGAAGGTTTTAGGGTAGAGAGACGGAGCGTGACAGATGACACTCTCCTCTTGTTTCTGGGGACCAAAGACATCATTTCAGTTTTTGTCTGCGTTTAGAGCTGAAGAAGTTGGTTTATGCATCCACTCCACTGATCTGTTGGATACAGTGATGGAGTAGTCCACTGGTCCATGTTCTCCTGCATCCAGTGAGACATAGATCTGAGTGTCCTCTGCATAGTTTATGATAGGAAACTTTGTTTCTGCGTATTAACTGACCTAACGGCAGCATGTAAGATTGAACAAAGAGGTCCCAGGATCGACCCCTGAGGTTACTCCACAGGTCAGGGCCATATGATCTGATACACAGTTTCCAAACTCCACAAAGTACTCTCCTGTCTTCAAGGTAAGACCTCTAAACCAACTTAGGGCGGTGCCAGCGACGCCAACCACCCAGTCCTCTAATCTCGTAATAGGATCTCATGCAGCCAGTAAAGGCAAGGCACTTAGATCTAACAAATTAAGATCCAGACTTTGCCGGGTGTCAACAGGCAGCCGACGTTGTAACCTTAACAGAGAGTCTCATGCTGTGGTGGGGGTCTAAAAGCCGGACGAAACATATCAACTGCCTTGTTGATTAAAAAGACAGTAAGCGGTAGTATACAGCCTTTCCTCAAGGCTTTCCCCCATAAATGACAGTTGTTTTAATACCCGTAGCATCGAGACTAGCTCTTTTTAGCAGAGGGCCTGATGACTGCAGTTTTCAGGCCTTTTGGAAATATTCCAGAATGAAGGAACATGTTTACTATCTGTGTGAATGCAGGTATACAGACTGCTCCAATCCGACTTCAGAAATCTAGTGGTTATACAACCAAGCTGCAGTGAGGAGCTCAAACTGGAGATTGCTCTGGCAGGTTTTATCTTGACATGTGCAAAGTGAGTTACTCTGAGAGCCGTTCTGGCTGTTGGATGGTATCTGTGGATTGGAGACAATGGCGTTTTTGTTGCCTTGAACCTTGACATTGAAAAAATTACAAACTCATTGCATTTACGGCGACAGTAGCTCAGTTGGTAAGCATTGGCCTTAAGGCAAGAAGTCGGGGTTCAATTACACCATCTGCATCTTCACCACCGACTCCCAATGATGACTGCTGTCGTTTGTGTCCCGTGGCAAGACATTAACCCCACTTTGCCCAAAGCCCCCCTGAATGAATCAAGGCTATGCCACACTCAGAAGCAGCCGTCCTCCTGTCGAACTCCCCCACCTTCTGAGGTCAGTGAGGGCTGTGGCTATGAACATGGGGCATCTCTGACTGCCACCCCCCTACCCAGAATGGATTAAAGGGTAAAAAATGGATGGATGGATGGATTGGCCATTACTTTGGAAGTAAGCCTCTACATGGCAGTTGAACAGGGGGGTTTGTTAATCTATTAACTGTTGAGAACAAAACAACGGCAGATTGTTGCTGCCAACCTTCACTCATCTTTTCAGAAAAAAACTTTCTCGCCAGAGTGAAAGAGGGGGTGCGGCCTTGTGCAGGGGCATTTATAGAGGAAGGTGGCTGGTGATTGGAGCAAATTATTTTGATCTCTCTGGCGTCTGTGACCTGGGGGTCACGTGATATCCCACTAGCGAAGTCCTAAGGGACGTAGCACCATGACGTAGAACTCCTCTGGCTGTAACTGCAGACACGGCAAAACAGCCCAAACCACACAACAGTTGTGTCTTCCTCACTTAGGGCTGGGCGATATGGCAAAAAAAAAAAAATCTCCGATTTTTTCACACCAAATCCGATTTTCGATTTTAATCGATTTATTTTTTTCTATTTAAAAACAAACTACAACTGACAAAGAAATAGATTTTCCTTTATGCAGTTTAATCTAAATCCCCATGGAGCATAAGTGTAACAGGAATTAAGCCTTAAAACATGCTTGTAAACGAGATGGCTCTGCCATTGTAAACAGTGAAAATGTAGCTTAACAGTTTTATAATAACTTCACTTACAATGACACTATGCACCTTCAAAATAACTTAAATCACACAAACAAGGCCCATCGCAAATATATCAATCCTATTAAACACATGCATTATTTACATGAAATATCACATTTTTAAAACTGATTACTCAAAATAGAAATGTTGTAACAGTCTTTTCCAAAAGCCTCCTCGGGTTTTCATGCTTGTTCTTTCAACTGTGCCTGAGTAACTGTGCTGTAGTACAACGCTCGGTCCAGCTGGTGGCGCTAATACTAACTTCAGTGACTCCCGCATTGTGCGAGCTTCCTGTTTACATTCTGATGCTGTAGCTAACAGCTACTGTAGCAGCTACTGTAGCTAACAGCTACTGTAGCTAACAGCTACTGTAGCAGCTACTGTAGCTAACAGCTACTGTAGCAGCTACTGTAGCTAACAGCTACTGTAGCAGCTACTGTAGCTAACAGCTACTGTAGCTAACAGCTACTGTAGCAGCTACGGTAGCTAACAGCTACTGTAGCAGCTACTGTAGCTAACAGCTACTGTAGCAGCTACTGTAGCTAACAGCTACTGTAGCAGCTACTGTAGCTAACAGCTACTGTAGCAGCTACTGTAGCTAACAGCTACTGTAGCAGCTACTGTAGCTAACAGCTACTGTAGCTAACAGCTACTGTAGCTAGCAGCTACTGTAGCTAACAGACAGTGGGGAACACGTTGTTTGTATCAGAGCAATGAGAGCAATGTGTGAGACGTGTCTTTCCCCAAAGTGCAGCGGCTCAGTGGGACACGAGTGTGTGCGCGCCACGGACACGGGAGTGCGCTTTGGAATAACGAGCGTGAGAGAGCGTGAAAGATGTGGCGTACGAACATGGCGTACAAACATAGCGACCGGAGCCTGCGTGCGTGTGTGTGTGTGTTCTGGCGATTTAAATAAAGTCTGATTCTTGACCGTTTGAAGTGTTATTGCAACAGCACCAACTGTGAGAGCGAGCATCAGGCCAGAGGGAGACTGTTAGCATTAGGTTAGCTTCAAAAGGACTGCTCAACACCATAGACCCGCGGTTAGCGCGTTAGCACTGTAGTTCTGCGATGGAGAAAATAAAAATCGAATTTTTAAAAAAAGAAATCGCCCTAAATGTAAAACTCAAATTAATGATTAAAATCGATTAATCGCCCAGCCCTATCCTCACTGTTGTGTCGTTTGGGCTGATCATTTTCCGGAAGCCAAAAATTATCAAAGAAGAAATCAAGCCCGGGTGAACATAGCTAGCTTACATCGTATCCTCTGGAGCAGGGGTCACCAACCTTTTTGAAACCAAGAGCTACTTCTTGGGTACTGATTAATGCGAAGGGCTACCAGTTTGTTACACACTTAAATAAATTGCCAGATATGGCCAATTTGCTCAATTTACCTTTAATTCTATGTTTTTACTAATAATTAATTATATTTATTTTGTGGAAAAACTTTTATATTTTCTCTAAGTGCACATTTTTCAAATTTAACAAATGATCACTTCTAAGACAGTCCCATTTAATCGCAATTAATCACATTTTAATCGCATATAAATATTTGACCTGAGAACAGTGAGAAGTAATTTTTTTCACATGGATTTTTAGTTTACCATTGAATAATGACTGAATACATGAGGCTTAAGCAACACATGTTAATATGGAGTTTAAGGGATAACTTCTAAACATCAAATAACGTTTCTGTCATTGCCTCCACACTCTGACGACAACATATGCTCCTCCTCCTCCTCCTCACTCTGACGACAACATATGCTCCTCCTCCTCCTCCTCACACTGACGACAACATATGCTCCTCCTCCTCACTCTGACGACAACATATGCTCCTCCTCGTCACTCTGACGACAACATATGCTCCTCCTCCTCACTCTGACGACAACATATGCTCCTCCTCCTCACTCTGACGACAACATATGCTCCTCCTCCTCCTCCTCACACTGACGACAACATATGCTCCTCCTCCTCACTCTGACGACAACATATGCTCCTCCTCCTCCTCCTCACTCTGACGACAACATATGCTCCTCCTCCTCACTCTGACGACAACATATGCTCCTCCTCCTCACTCTGACGACAACATATGCTCCTCCTCCTCCTCCTCACACTGACGACAACATATGCTCCTCCTCCTCCTCCTCACACTGACGACAACATATGCTCCTCCTCCTCCTCCTCACACTGACGACAACATATGCTCCTCCTCCTCACTCTGACGACAACATATGCTCCTCCTCCTCCTCCTCACACTGACGACAACATATGCTCCTCCTCCTCCTCCTCACACTGACGACAACATATGCTCCTCCTCCTCCTCCTCACACTGACGACAACATATGCTCCTCCTCCTCCTCCTCACACTGACGACAACATATGCTCCTCCTCCTCACTCTGACGACAACATATGCTCCTCCTCCTCCTCCTCACACTGACGACAACATATGCTCCTCCTCCTCACTCTGACGACAACATATGCTCCTCCTCCTCCTCCTCACACTGACGACAACATATGCTCCTCCTCCTCCTCCTCACACTGACGACAACATATGCTCCTCCTCCTCCTCCTCACTCTGACGACAACATATGCTCCTCCTCCTCCTCCTCACACTGACGACAACATATGCTCCTCCTCCTCCTCCTCACACTGACGACAACATATGTCCTCCTCCTCCTCCTCACACTGACGACAACATATGCTCCTCCTCCTCCTCCTCACACTGACGACAACATATGCTCCTCCTCCTCCTCCTCACACTGACGACAACATATGCTCCTCCTCCTCCTCCTCACACTGACGACAACATATGCTCCTCCTCCTCCTCCTCACACTGACGACAACATATGCTCCTCCTCCTCACTCTGACGACAACATATGCTCCTCCTCCTCCTCCTCACACTGACGACAACATATGCTCCTCCTCCTCACTCTGACGACAACATATGCTCCTCCTCCTCCTCCTCACACTGACGACAACATATGCTCCTCCTCCTCCTCCTCACACTGACGACAACATATGCTCCTCCTCCTCCTCCTCACTCTGACGACAACATATGCTCCTCCTCCTCCTCCTCACACTGACGACAACATATGCTCCTCCTCCTCCTCCTCACACTGACGACAACATATGCTCCTCCTCCTCCTCCTCACACTGACGACAACATATGCTCCTCCTCCTCCTCCTCACTCTGACGACAACATATGCTCCTCCTCCTCACTCTGACGACAACATATGCTCCTCCTCCTCACTCTGACGACAACATACTCTTTTTAAGCCCAAAATGGGGCATGCGCTGTTTGCTAAAGCTTTTATAATACGTTTTTGATGTGTGCATTCGGAGTAAACATCAGCATTAGCAGCTCACACACCTGTGTCTCGCTCCTCCTTCTCCTCCTCCTCCTCCTCCGCTCACACAGGAGTCACTGCTCCTCCTCCTCACACACAGAGTCCATCGCTCCATACACAGCGCTCATTCCCGTCTAATTTACTCGAATTTAAAGTTGGTCTCTGCTTGTAATAATGTACTTTTGAAAGAGAAAAGTCACGGAGCTCCAGTTGGTGCGTCAGTTCAATTGGTCCGTCTGAAACTTATTCAGTGAGGAACGTTCCGCGGTGCAAAAATACATACGATTAAAATGCGTAATTTTTTTAACGCGCTTTTTTGTGTGTAATTAATTAATCTTTATTAACTTCTTAAAGTCCCGGCTCTAGTTTATATGCCATTTGTAAGTTGCATGTAAGTATGATTTAAACAAGAATAGCACTGGTAAGTGCTGCCATTTGAGCTATTTTTAGAACAGGCCAGCGGGCGACTCATCTGGTCCTTGCGGGCGACCTGGTGCCCGCGGGCACCGCGTTGGTGACCCCTGCTCTGGAGAGACGGGTATAGCTCCTTTAAGATAATAAACCCCTAAATTCAAGCATTTATCACCTCGTATTTTATCATTTTTTGCAGTGTAAAGAGTGTTAGCCTGAATGCAGAAAAAGATGATTTGAACATAAGCTAGCAGTAGCCCGTTTCAAAAATCAATGCTAATTTCTTTCGTTAAGTTTGCACCGTCACGGGGGCAGACAAGTTGCTAAGACGGTTGCTAAGGAAAACTGTAGTTTCACCCGCAAATGTAGGCGGATCCTGATTGGTCAATCCTTATATGGCTCATATCGGGATTTACAAAGACAATATCACAATGTAAACACCCGGATCACAGAGAGAAGTAAAACACAGATTCTTTTTTGAAGCCCAAAAATAGTGAGTAGGACACAAACTAGAGGAGATTACTTTTCTAAATGGCTTTCTCCCACTGAAGAACCTTGAGTCAGAATGTGCTCAAATTAAGATAAAATAACACATTATTTGAACATTTATTACTCATATTTGAAATTTTTTTGCCGGGAGACATTTCTTGTAACTTTTAAAAACAAGACTATTTTTGTTGCCAGAATCAGCTCAAATTAAGATACATTTTCTTCACATATTTAAGCCATTTCTGATTTGTTTTCCATCACCTTTAGCACAGTCTCGTCACGCTTCTAAAGCTGTCAAACTGACTGTTCTGGGAGTCGTTAAAGAGCACAAACTCTCCCCGTCATCAGAGCGAGGTGTGGTGGACGTTACATGGAAATACCAGAAAAATAAATCCCTTCAACAATGTGTGTCTGAATCATATTAGCTCAGGCCAAAGCAGGATACTCCCCCTCCCCTCCCACACACACACACAGCAAAGAGAGAGAGCTGCAAAAAGGAAAAAGTCAAATTTGGCAAAATGTTTCTTAACTTGAGCACATTCTGACTGCATTAAAACAAGATTTACCAAAAGGTTTTTTACACTGCAAAAAGTGAAGCCATACAAAGAAAACAAGAACAGCTGAGTCTGAACAAGTGTCACTGATAATAATTCACTGGTGACTATTATTATTATTGTCACTAGGTCAAGGTCAAGTTTATTTATATAGCACATTTTAAAAACAGACAGGACTGTCACAAAGTGCTTACCAGACATTGTAAAAATACAAGACACAAATAACATTCAGCATAAAATAAAATGCAGGACACCATCATAAATGTTTCAACATTGCTTGTGTTAAAAAGCCAAAGCAAAGAAATGTGTCTTTAGCTGCGATTTAAAACTCTCTACAGAGGGGGCAGCTCTGATGGAGTAAGGGAGAGCGTTCCAGAGTTTAGGCCCTGCCACAGCAAAGGCTCGGTCTCCTCTGGTTTTTAATCTAGACCTGGGACAGTGCAGAAGAAGCTGGTCAGAGGACCTCAGTGCTCTTCCCGGGGTGTGCAAAGTAAGCAAGTCAGTCAGATATGACGGAGCCAGGTCATGCAGAGATTTAAATACTAACAATAACATTTTAAACTTAATTCTAAAAGCGACAGGAAGCCAATGTAGAGACGACAGCACAGGAGTGATGTGCTCGTGTCGTCTGGTGCCAGTCAGCATCCGAGCTGCTGCATTCTGTACCAGCTGCAGTCTGTGGACTGAGGACTGGTCAAGGCCATAGTATAAAGAGTTACAATAGTCCAGCCGTGTGGATATGAGGGCGTGGACAACCTTCTCAAGGTCATTTGGTGGAAGATAGCCTTTAACTTTGGTCAACAGTCTCAGCTGGAAGAAGCTGGCTTTGACAACTGAACTTATTTGTTTGTCCATTTTAAAAGCACCATCAAAATACACACCAAGGTTTTTTGCAAGTGGGCGGCAGTAGGAAGACAGGCTAGACACACCGTTGAAAACAGACGGATCAGGTTCACCAAACAGTACAATTTCTGTTTTTGTGTGATTCAGGTTTAAAAAATTGATTGACATCCAGTTTTTTACATCGTCAAGACATTTCTGCAGTGCTTGGACGGAATCGGAATTCACATTCAAAGGCAAATAGATTTGAACATCATCAGCAAAGCAGTGAAATGAAATGTTATGCTTTTTGAATATCGAGCCTAAGGGCAACATGTACAGTGAAAATAAAACTGGTCCTAAAACGGAACCCTGCGGTACACCACTGTCAAGGGAGGCTTTCTTTGAGCTGCAAGAGCCGAGATATACAGAAAACACCCGATCGGACAGGTACGAGTGGAACCACTTGAGTGCTGTGCCTTTAATTCCAGCACAGGACTCAAGGCGGGAGATAAGAATGTTATGATCAACAGTGTCGAATGCTGCCGTCAGATCTAGAAGCACTAACACCGAGGGGCTTCCGGAGTCAAAGATTAAAAGAAGATCATTAAAAGTTTTCAACAGTGCAGTTTCTGTGCTGTGCAAGGATTTAAACCCAGATTGAAATTTTTCTAAAATATCTAGTCACTATATCACTAGTCAGATACTAGTGATATAGACTAGACTAGACATATCACTAGTCACTTTACCTGTTATTATTATTACTGTATTATTACTGCATCATTACTGTATTATTACTGTATTGTAGGGGCGACAGTAGCTCAGTTGGTAGAGCATTGGCCTTCAGGCCTGAAGGTCGTGGGTTCAATTCCCACCTCTACACCTTCTCCACCGACTCCCACTGATGACTGCTGTCGTTGTGTCCTTGGGCAAGACACTTAACCCCACTTTGCCCAAAACCCCCACTGAAAGATCAAGGCTGTGCTCACACTCAGAGAGCAGCCGTCCTCCTGTGGACTCACCACCTGCAGAGGGTCAGTGAGGGGCTGGTGCTATGAGACTTGGGTGGCATCTCTGACTGCCACCCCCCTGACCCAGAAATGGATTAAAGGGTAGAAAATGGATGGATGGATGGATACTGTATTGTTACTGCATTATTACTGCATTATTACTGTTTTATTACTGAATTATTACTGCATTATTACTGCATTATTACTGCATTATTACTGTATTATTACTGCATTATTACTGCATTACTTTATTATTACTGCATTATTACTGTATTACTGTATTATTACTGTATTATTACTGCATTATTACTGTATTATTACTGTATTATTACTGCATTATTACTGTATTATTACTGCATTATTACTGTATTATTACTGCATTATTACTGTATTATTACTGCATTATTACTGTATTATTACTGCATTATTACTGTATTATTACTGCGTTATTACTGCATTATTACTGCATTATTACTGCATTATTACTGCATTATTACTGCATTATTACTGCATTATTACTGTATTATTACTGCATTATTACTGCATTATTACTGCATTATTACTGCATTATTACTGCATTATTACTGCGTTATTACTGCGTTATTACTGCGTTATTACTGCGTTGTTATTACTGCGTTATTACTGCGTTATTACTGCGTTATTACTGCGTTATTACTGCGTTATTACTGCGTTATTACTGCGTTATTACTGCGTTATTACCGCGTTATTATTACTGCATTATTATTACTGCATTATTACTGTATTTTGTTTTATCTTATTGTAATTATATTGCCTTATCTTAAATAATAGACTCTTTGATGAGTCTTATTTCCTTCTTTCTCTGCTGTAACGATGACGCTGACATTTCTCCACTGTGGGACGAAAAAAGGACTATCTTATCATATATAAGTTAAAAAAAATGGCTAAATGTGTCTTAGTTTGAGCACATTCTGACAGTCTTAAAACTACAGTCAGTGGTTTTTACAGTTGCCCCAAATAAAAAAAAAAACATGTAAACAAATCACAAATGTTAATATTTACCTCCACCATGTTTTTGAATTGTTGTTATAGGCTTAGAATCCGACCAATGAGAGCTGGAAGGCGCTCCGTGTCAATGCACCATCTTCATCGGTGACAAAATGTCTCTCTTGGAACGAGAACAAAAGCTACAGTTTTTTAAATAAGAAATGTTTTGCAGTGAGAGTTTTACACTGCAAAAAGAGATGAAAGTAAAAATCTCCTCAATTTGGCAAAATGTGTCTTAGTCTGAGCAGATTTCTTTAAAGGTTTTTAGGAGGATTTTGTTAAAGAACCGCTTTCTCCACTTTTTGAACCAAACTCTCTGGTCTTATTTAACATGTATCTCCAGAATCATTGAATATGGAACGACCAATAGTTTTGATGCTCCACCAGGAAGTTGAAAATCCACTGGAAAACAAACCCCTTGAAATTGATAAACATTGTTCTTCTTCTGCCTCTGATCTCTCACTTTGTGAGGGACTTGCTCCGCGGAGTCTACCAACACACCCTATCGCTGGCCCTGCTGGAGTACATTTTCCACGCGGCCTCCGCGTTGTGTCCACTAGCGAAGTACACTAAGGGACGTAGCACCATTACGTAGAATTTATATCTTTTACGTATAATGTAACTTCTAAGTTCTACAATAGGTGCGTAGTCCTTAGCTAACAGCCCATCAGGCCAGCCCGGCCTTGGCAGAGTTTCAAAGGGGGCTGCGGCCTTGTGCATGGGCTATTTATAGAGGAAAGGTGCTGGTTATTGGAGCAAATTTATAGAGGTTACCTGTGGTTCACTAGGCTGGTCTATACGCACCTATTCCGAGTAACTTAAAAAAACAGAAAACTATTATTTATATGATCTCTCTGATGAGTACGTGTGACCTGGGTCACGAGTGATATCCCACTACGAAGTCCTAAGGGCTGCTTACTACGCACACATCCGACAGATGATGAGTACTATATATGTCAAAGCACAGATAAGAGTTTATATGTCCACAAACACAGATATGAAGTACTTTATATGTTACAAACACCACCGCATCCAGACATCTTCAGTTGCTTGTCC
Source organism: Knipowitschia caucasica (assembly GCA_964034765.1). Classification (NCBI taxonomy): domain Eukaryota; kingdom Metazoa; phylum Chordata; class Actinopteri; order Gobiiformes; family Gobiidae; genus Knipowitschia; species Knipowitschia caucasica. The sequence goes on along the minus strand of OZ035823.1, from coordinate 4,819,895 downwards.
CTATTTTTTATAAAAAGTCTATAAGCGTTGCATGTTTATTCTTGAGCAGCCCTTGCTAGGCCCTTTTGGTGATCCATGAGCTTGTCCAGATTACTAACTTTAATAACATATTTCTTAGTCACGAAAGTCTTACACATATAATTTGGTCATAGAGTAAAATAAAAAGCAACATAGGCTCTATCAGGGTCTGGATACGTACTTCCCCCCAGGTCCTGAGCACATAAGTACAGCCTTGAAGTCTGCAATAGCTTCCGTGTCGATGTCTATAACAGTTTGAAAGTATCTGTTTGGCGGATCTTGCTAAGTTGTAACTGTAAAAAAAAAAAAAAAAAATTTAGGGGGAAAAAAAAAGGATGGTCACCATAATTATCATTAATAAATATAACCTGAAGTAATTGATCACTATATGATAAATTACTCTGTTTTAACGCATAGACTCCCAGAATTGTAAAAAAAAAAAAAAAACATGCAAACTTTCTAGCTCCAACTTGCTCTGGCTCCTGTTGATTTACAAGTAAAAGTTCTACAGTCTCAGTCCTGGGTCTACAGTCTCAGTCCTGGATCTACAGCCTCAGTCCTGGGTCTACAGCCTCAGTCCTGGATCTACAGCCTCAGTCCTGGATCTACAGCCTCAGTCCTGGGTCTACAGCCTCAGTCCTGAATCTACAGCCTCAGTCCTGGGTCTACAGTCTCAGTCCTGGATCTACAGCCTCAGTCCTGAGTCTACAGCCTCAGTCCTGGGTCTACAGCCTCAGTCCTGGATCTACAGCCTCAGTCTTGGATCTACAGCCTCAGTCCTGAATCTACAGCCTCAGTCCTGGGTCTACAGCCTCAGTCCTGGATCTACAGCCTCAGTCCTGGATCTACAGCCTCAGTCCTGAGTCTACAGCCTCAGTCCTGGGTCTACAGCCTCAGTCCTGGGTCTACAGCCTCAGTCCTGGATCTACAGCCTCAGTCCTGGATCTACAGCCTCAGTCATAGATCTACAGCCTCAGTCATAGATCTACAGCCTCAGTCATAGATCTACAGCCTCAGTCCTGGATCTACAGCCTCAGTCCTGGGTCTACAGCCTCAGTCCTGGATCTACAGCCTCAGTCCTGGGTCCACAGCCTCAGTCCTGGATCTACAGCCTCAGTCCTGGATCTACAGCCTCAGTCCTGGATCTACAGCCTCAGTCCTGAATCTACAGCCTCAGTCCTGGGTCTACAGCCTCAGTCCTGGATCTACAGCCTCAGTCCTGGGTCTACAGCCTCAGTCCTGGATCTACAGCCTCAGTCCTGGATCTACAGCCTCAGTCCTGGGTCTACAGCCTCAGTCCTGGGTCTACAGCCTCAGTCATAGATCTACAGCCTCAGTCCTGGATCTACAGCCTCAGTCCTGGATCTACAGCCTCAGTCCTGGATCTACAGCCTCAGTCATAGATCTACAGCCTCAGTCCTGGATCTACAGCCTCAGTCCTGGGTCTACAGCCTCAGTCATAGATCTACAGCCTCAGTCCTGGATCTACAGCCTCAGTCATAGATCTACAGCCTCAGTCCTGGGTCTACAGCCTCAGTCCTGGGTATACAGCCTCAGTCATAGATCTACAGCCTCAGTCCTGGGTCTACAGCCTCAGTCCTGGGTCTAAAGTCCTGCTGCTGGGATTTTGGCCTGTTCTTACAAATACATACAAATGAATGAAATGAGTTGAATACTTCACATAAACAACACTGTCAAGAGTTCAACCGCGCTCAATGTCAAAGAGAGAGACCACATGATCCAGACCGAAGCACACAGCATTGATACAGGACAGGAGGGGGAGAGAGGGGGGAGGGAGGGGGAGGACAGGGCCCCTCCGGCTTTTTACAGGCATCGATGAGACAAATAAGTGCTTTTGGCCTAAATGCGGTTAATGGAAGGTCAGCGGCGAACACACAGGCGCTTTGTTCAAAAAGTTAGTTTAGCATCACCTCGGTGTTAGCGGCATGTGACAGATTTCACCTGAGAGAGAGACCAGAGAGAGACCAGAGAGAGACCAGAGAGAGACCGGAGAGAGACCGGAGAGAGGCCGGAGAGAGACCAGAGAGAGGCCGGAGAGAGAAGAGAGAGACCAGAGAGAGACCAGAGAGAGGCCGGAGAGAGACCGGAGAGAGGCCGGAGAGAGACCAGAGAGAGGCCGGAGAGAGAAGAGAGAGACCAGAGAGAGACCAGAGAGAGACCAGAGAGAGACCAGAGAGAGGCCGGAGAGAGACCGGAGAGAGGCCGGAGAGAGACCGGAGAGAGGCCGGAGAGAGACCGGAGAGAGACCAGAGAGAGACCAGAGAGAGACCAGAGAGAGGCCGGAGAGAGACCAGAGAGAGACCAGAGAGAGACCGGAGAAAGACCAGAGAGAGACCAGAGAGAGACCAGAGAGAGACCAGAGAGAGGCCGGAGAGAGACCAGAGAGAGACCAGAGAGAGACCGGAGAAAGACCAGAGAGAGACCAGAGAGAGACCAGAGAGAGACCAGAGAGAGGCCGGAGAGAGACCGGAGAGAGACCAGAGAGAGGCCGGAGAGAGACCAGAGAGAGGCCGGAGAGAGACCGGAGAGAGGCCGGAGAGAGACCGGAGAGAGACCAGAGAGAGACCAGAGAGAGACCAGAGAGAGGCCGGAGAGAGACCAGAGAGAGGCCGGAGAGAGACCGGAGAGAGACCAGAGAGAGACCAGAGAGAGACCAGAGAGAGACCAGAGAGAGGCCGGAGAGAGACCAGAGAGAGGCCGGAGAGAGACCGGAGAGAGACCAAAGAGAGACCAGAGAGAGACCAGAGAGAGGCCGGAGAGAGACCGGAGAGAGGCCGGAGAGAGACCAGAGAGAGGCCGGAGAGAGACCGGAGAGAGACCAGAGAGAGACCAGAGAGAAACCAAAAAGAGAGATTTTATTGTCACTCTTTTTGTGACAGATTTCACTGGTGTTCAACTCTCTGCTGGTGTATTGCACAGTTCATACACAAGGAAAGTCAAAAGTGCTGAACTAAACAAGATAGAAACAGTCACAAAATTAAAAGTTAAAATCACAAGATAAAAATATAAAATCCATCAGTTGCAGCAACAGAAGAAGACTGTCTCACATTTTCAGGAAGACTGACTGAGGCTGTAGATCCAGGACTTAGCCAGATTGATAACAGACTTGATGGATTAATGTGGGTCTAGTTCAGAAAAGTTTGTCTTGTCTTTGTGGTAGAAATAAAAGTATTTGCTTCTTCTGTACCAGACAGAAGTAGGATAGGGATGCTGTTGCCGTGACGACGGAAATAACATTGCTATCCTACTACTGTCTAATATGTAAGGGATAATGTATAGCCTACAGGTCATTATCGGAAAATAAGTACCGACAGGGCGAAGCGGACCCCGACGCGCAAAATAAACTTCAGATCACTTTTATGAATGCCAAAAGTTTATTTAATGACTACAAATAAAGTAGTCCCAAAAAGTTTTCCCGTTGCTCGGCAACCGCGGGCAACAGTTAGGCTGGCAACTTCCAAACTAGAACTCTCTGGAACTGCATGAAAACTGAACAAAGAATTCTGAACATCAGCGGTGAGTGACCCATACATAAACCTAACCTAAATCCATAATTCGATCCTCTGCAAATGTGTCCGAAAATGTGCCGGTATCTTAAAATGTGCCGGTATCTACTTCCGGGTTTTTCGGGATCGCCTTTTCTCGCATTACATCAGTGTTTTTGTCATGAAAACGTAAACGGAAAATTCTGAAAACTTCCGTGCACTTGTATTAAGACTGGATATGTATAAATTACTCTCCGATTAACATTTCATTGCGTTGATTGATTGGCATTTGCGTTTATTGAGCGGCCAGAACTACTTCCGGGTTTTTCACGATCGCTTTTTGACGCAGAGAAATAGTATTTTTGTCATGAAGACAAGACCAGAAAATTCTGAAAATTTCCGTGCACGTGTGTGAAGAATGTATATGTATAAGTATTCTCCGATTAACATTTAAGTGTGTTGATTGAGCGTGGCTAGCTCCGGAGTGGCCGGAACTACTTGCGGAGTTATCCACGCATTTGAAAGACAAGCAGAGAGTGCGTTGCCATGGGCAGCGGTCATTATTGTTTTGAGAGGTCCGTTATAGAAAATAATGACCGGTAGAACGTTTTGAAATTACATTCAAATCAATGGAGCATTCTACTGCTGCTGTGAGGAGCCGTATAATAAAGAAGAAACAAATACTTTTATTTGCGGGTCTACTTTAAACTGTGAGAAGGCAGCATTTCAGATTTATGCTGCTCAAATCTTCCTGAAAATGTGAGACAGGCTTTCTCTCTGGGGCTTCCTCTCGTTCAAATCCAGGTTCATAACAGAGTGACCAGAGAGAAAGACCAGAGAGACACTAAAGAGAGAGAGGCCAGAGAGAGAGAGACCAGAGAGACACTAAAGAGAGAGACCAGAGAGACCAGAGAGACACTAAAGAGCAGAGGTGGGACAAAGTCATTGTTTAGCAAGTCACGAGTCAGTCTCAATTCATTGCCCTCAAGTCCCGAGTCAAGTCACGAGTCAAGACAGGCAAGTCCCGAGTCGAGTCCAAGTCAAAGGCCAACAAATCTCAAGTCAGTCCCAAGTCCTACGGTTTGACTTTCGAGTCCTCTCGAGTCTTTTTGACCGCGATTTGTTTCTTGTTGGTCTCCACGTACTTTTGTAGGCAAACAAAATAATGTTAGGAATCATTTTGCTGATGCATTCTCGTTGGTCTCTGACCCATGGACTAACAGTTTGTTCCATGTCGTTGTCTGCTGATAAATCAAAACTATCTACGTGATCTAATTGGATGTTGTGCCAGATGCAGGCTCAGTTACACATGCACAGACCACACATAAAATCAGAGCAGTCCGTGTCAACATACTTTTTATCTTTGGGGTTTTTAATGGGAAGTAGCAAGTGCAGCATATATGAATATGAGTATTGGGCTAGGACCTGTATCTATATAATCAGTTTAATGTCCGTAGTGGTTATTGTTCCAAATGTCCTACTGTAGAATAGGGGTAGTATGAGGGGTCTAGGCTTTGGACCTGGGGCAGCTCGCCATCAACTGGACCAGCATTAGCAATATCTCATAATTACCAATATATCATTACATAATAAAATGTCTCATATAAATTAATTCAATCAGTCAAAGCACTGATTCTCATATCAATGCACCATAAACAATAGTGCAAATATTAATCTAGCTTAGTGCACATAATCAAAACAACTATCTAATGTATGCAAACTTTAGCAGGAGGAGCACAGCAAAAATATACTCATAATAATAGGCCTCGGCGCCCACACAGAAAAATATAAGAAAGAGCCAACAGAGCAGCGCAGGCTAGCGCTAGTTTGACTCACCAGTTCCTCTTTAAAACACGGCACACAGTGTGACAACTGCGTCGATTCAATTGTATGAGGCGCCTGTAGTGAAAGCATATCAATTACGGTTTGTAGAACAAAATATGACGTTAGGTCGCGATAAATACCTGCAGCTCGCTCATTTCCAGCTCCCCTAGACAACACACCCACCGGTGAATGCAGTCCGCTTGTTTAGGGAAGTGTTGCTGCGCGAACTGCGGGGAACTCACGTTCGAACTCTCTCGCGAGCGCTACAACTACCGCGAGGCTTTGTTTCTTCAGAGACGGCATAGATAGAAAGAAAGATGCGGAGAAAGGTAAAAATGGCCCGGGTTACGCAAGTCTTTACAAGTCAATTGGCGCAAGTCCAAGTGAAAGTCAGAGTCATTGATGTTAAAGTCCAAGTCGAGTTGCAAGTCTTTTTATATTTGGTCAAGTCGAGTCTAAAGTCATCAAAATCATGACTCGAGTCTGACTCGAGTCCAAGTCACATGACTCGAGTCCACACCTCTGCTAAAGAGAGAGACCAGAGAGACACTAAAGAGAGAGAGGCCAGAGAGAGAGAGACCAGAGAGACACTAAAGCGAGAGAGACCAGAGAGACACTAAAGAGAGAGACCAGAGAGACACTAAAGAGAGAGAGGCCAGAGAGAGAGAGACCAGAGAGACACTAAAGCGAGAGAGACCAGAGAGACACTAAAGAGAGACCAGAGAGAGAGAGACCAGAGAGACACTAAAGAGAGAGAGAGACCAGAGAGACACTAAAGAGAGAAAGACCAGAGGGAGACACCACAGAGAGACCATAGAGAGGCCAGAGAGAGACCAGAGAGACCATAGCGAGAGACCATAGAGAGAGACCAGAGAGAGACCAGAGAGAGAGACCAGAGAGAAAGACCAGAGAGAAAGACCAGAGAGAGACCAGAGAGACCAGAGAGAGAGACCAGAGAGAGACCAGAGAGAGACCAGAGAGACCATAGAGAGAGACCAGAGAGAGACCAGAGAGAAAGACCAGAGAGAGACCAGAGAGACCAGAGAGAGAGACCAGAGAGAGACCAGAGAGACCATAGAGAGAGACCAGAGAGAAAGACCAGAGAGAGACCAGAGAGACCATAGAGAGAGACCAGAGAGAAAGACCAGAGAGAGACCAGAGAGAAAGACCAGAGAGAGACCATAGACCATAGAGAGACCAGAGAGAGACCAGAGAGAGACCAGAGACCATAGAGAGACCATAGAGAGACCATAGAGAGACCAGAGAGAGACCAGAGAGACCAGAGAGAGACCAGAGAGACCATAGAGAGGCCAGAGAGAGACCAGAGAGAGACCAGAGAGAGAGAGACCAGAGAGAGACCAGAGAGAGACCAGAGAGAGACCAGAGAGACCAGAGAGAGACCAGAGAGAAAGACCAGAGAGAGACCAGAGAGAAAGACCAGAGAGAGACCATAGACCATAGAGAGACCAGAGAGAGACCAGAGAGAGACCAGAGACCATAGAGAGACCATAGAGAGACCAGAGAGAGACCAGAGAGACCAGAGAGAGACCAGAGAGACCATAGAGAGGCCAGAGTGATTATTGATGATTTTATTCCTTGTGTGACTGTTCCTATCTTGTCTTGTGTATGAACCGTGCTCTACAAATAAACTTGCCGTACTTTGCAAAGACATTTCTAAGAGTTTTTTTTTCTACTTTCTACGATCATTCACTTCATCCTTCTCCTCCTCACTGCCAGCAACAAGTAAGTCAGTAAGGAAGATGTTTTTATTTATATAGCGCCTTTCACAGAGTCACTTTACTTTTGGTTGTTTTTGGGAATTCGTCTCGGACTCCACCGAGAAATGGGAGCCGGTAAACCCAGGTCAATTATTATTATTATTATTATTACATAGATATAGCTTTAGTTTAAGGGCAGACATAGACCAGGACACTCAACAAATATGGTCAAAAGTGAAAGAGAGTCTTTAGAGAGTGAGATATATTATGTACAATAACATTAAAAAACGACTAGAGCTGCGCAAGTTTTTCCGGTCTTTGTGCAGGTTGTTAAAGTGACTCATTGTACAGTCTGACAGCGACATTTATGGACATTGGTCTTTGCTCCTTATGGACCTATGAATGTGTTTTAAATCATTTAATTTCTTGTGTTTGCAAAGTTTGATTCTCTGATCTGTGATTCAACAGTTTAGTCAAGTCCTCTGAGATAGAACTGTTGTGATTTAGGGCGATATAAGAATAGATTGAGAGACTAGAGAGAGACCAGAGAGACTGGAGAGAGACCAGAGAGAGACTAGAGAGAGACTGGAGAGAGACTGGAGAGAGACCGGAGAGAGACTGGAGAGAGACCAGAGAGACTGGAGAGAGACCAGAGAGACTGGAGAGAGACCAGAGAGAGACCGGAGAGAGACTGGAGAGAGACCAGAGAGACTGGAGAGAGACCGCAGAGAGACTGGAGAGAGACCGGAGAGAGACTGGAGAGAGACCAGAGAGACTGGAGAGAGACCAGAGAGACTGGAGAGAGACCAGAGAGACTGGAGAGAGACCGCAGAGAGACCGGAGAGACTGGAGAGAGACCAGAGAGACTGGAGAGAGACCGCAGAGAGACCGGAGAGACTGGAGAGAGACCAGAGAGACTGGAGAGAGACCAGAGAGACTAGAGAGAGACCAGAGAGACTGGAGAGAGACCAGAGAGAGACCAGAGAGAGACCAGAGAGAGACTGGAGAGAGACCAGAAAGAGACCAGAGAGAGACCAGAAAGAGACCAGAGAGAGACCAGAGAGAGACTGGAGAGAGACCGGAGAGAGACCAGAGAGACTGGAGAGAGAACAGAGAGAGACCAGAGAGAGACCAGACAGAGACTGGAGAGAGACTGGAGAGAGACCGGAGAGAGACCAGAGAGAGACCAGAGAGACCAGAGAGAGACCGGAGAGAGACCAGAGAGAGACTGGAGAGAGACCAGAGAGAGACCAGAGAGACTGGAGAGAGACCAGAGAGACCAGAGAGAGACCAGAGAGAGACCAGCGAGAGACTGGAGAGAGACCAGAGAGACTGGAGAGAGACCAGAGAGAGACCAGAGAGAGACCAGAGAGAGACCAGAGAGAGACCAGAGAGACCAGAGAGAGACCAGAGAGAGACCAGAGAGACCAGAGAGAGACCAGAGAGAGACCAGAGAGACTGGAGAGAGTTGATATAAGAATGAATTGAATTTAAGACTTCCGTTTTGGTTTCTTGTTCTAGTTTTCTGTAAGCAAACATACAACATGCAGCTGAACATCCAAACCATCCTCACCTTAACAATGTAAGTCACTCCTGGGCCTGAGATCTTGTCGCTGGAGTGGAGCCACCCTCGGGGGGGCTTGCTGACCAGTGCCCCCCCTCCGCCCGGGTTCCAGTCCTCAGATCCCGGCTGCGGCTCGTCCATGCGGGTCTTCTTGCTCATGTTGACCGTGGTCTCTGGCTGCGAGCAGGGGGCAGGCTGGGAGCTGCTCTGTGTAGCTCCCACCCCAAAGGCTGTCACCGCTGTTGTTGTCACAGCGGGCCCCGAGCCCGATCCCCCACCCCCCTGCAGCTTCGACACAGCCAGGTCCTTGACAGCGGAGGGCAAACCCTTGATGCCCAGCAAGCTGCCGGAGTTGGAGAATTTTAGGTTGGACACCTTGTTGATGAGCGTGCACAGGGTCCCTCCATCCTCCAGGTGGTCGGAGCCGTGGCTGGTGGCGGCGCTGGGGGCACTGGGAGCCTGGACCTCGGATGGGGGTGTGTATGGAGTCTCGGCTGCAGGCTGGGGACCGGCCGAGATCTTGGGGTTTATGGACAGACCGTGGAGCAGATCATCGACGGATGTTACTGACTCATTCCTGAAGCGGTTGTATTTGGTACGGTGAAGCATACCCTTCTCTCTCTGCTCTCTCTCCGCTCACAGCCTCTTTCACAAGCCTGCTGCTGACAGATGTGGCTGTGCACCGCTCATTAGCCTCCCTGGTAACATAGCAGCAGCAGCAGCAGCGGTGGAGGCGGTGGAGGCGGTGGAGGACTCACAGGCCACCGGAGCAGAATGGTCTCTCTTCAGATCACAGCGATGCCTGGGTATAATAGAACCAGCCTTTGCCTCTGCTGCTTCAGTCCAGTTTGTCAAATCCAGTCAAATCCAGAGATGCAATCCAACCTGTCAAACAAACAATCCATTGAAAACCCAGCACTAGGAATGTGCTGGATCAGAAAAAGCATCTATCGCCTCAAAAAAATCCCAAAAACGGAGAGCAGAGCAGGTTGGATGTGGCTGAGCCTGGGCACAGAGGGAAGAGCAGAGACTGTGAGGCTCGGAGCTAAAGCATGACTCACTGATCTGAGAAAACCTCCTCAACAAAAGGCTTGCTGAGCACTGCAAAACACTTCCTGTTGCAAGGAGAAGGAAAACCTCCCACTTACAGCACACTGGAACCAATCAATGTTTTAATTTTCCAGTGAGACATTGGATCCGAGTCATTTTTAGCATCACACTTGATTATCTCAGTTAAAAAATGGAGAAAATAATACTGAAAGAATTCTCAAGAGCCTCGTCCAATAATAGAGAATAAACAATGTTGGTGGGAAAATGTTTAAGAAAAGGAGAGTGACTTTGTCTGGCTTTTAAAATATGTTTTTTCATTCACACCTATGACAGTTATGTGCGTCTATTGCGATGTGTTGGATGATAAACGGATTTGTGTTTAATCCATGCTTTAGCCCACAGAGATTTCGTTGTAAAATATGACTCTAATTATATATTTTATCAGATTAAATGCAAAGCAAACCTGGCAGCTGCCTACGGAACTACAACATGTCGCGCTCTGTAATGTAGTCTCAGAATGTAAAACGAGGAGAAGGCGCAGAAAGCATGCGTCAGGCAGGAGGCTGAGGTGGAGAGCAGAGACAAGAACCACCAGAAAAAAACTCTCCTTTAAAGCCAGAGTGTGTGATGATGCGCGGGTTCCTACAGTCTCCGGTTCCTCCAGAGAAGAGACAGGGCTCGGTCAGACATCATTCACCAAACACGTCCGTGAAGCAGTGAACGGCTCATTCATAAGCAGCTTCCGCTCTCACCCTGCTGCAGATTTCGCACTGCAGTCCCTCCCAACATCTTCCTCCTGCCAGGCAAACATGGAAACAAGAAACCAGGCAGGATTCTTCTCTCCGCAGACACAAAAGGCACAGGGTCGTCCGCGTACGTGCAGCCGCGACGCGAAGGGAGAGAGACCGAGAGACCGAGAGAGCGCGCGTAAAGGTCGCTCAGAGATATTTGGTGTTTTGTTTTATGTGAATGAAAAGCAAGCTAGTTCAGCGCAGTGTTTCTGTGAATGAAAGCGAGGCCCGTGTGCCTCTGCATCTGCAAGGCAATCCCTCGGGATGGGATGGTCTTGTCCAATCAGGAGCGAGCTGGATGACTCATTCAGAGGAGGCTGTGGATAGTGGAGCAGACCATTACGCAGACAGGAGCCGCTTCAATTCAGTATGATTTATGTTTGCATCGAAATGTTTTCTTCATTACAACAGCAGCAGTCGCCTCGGAGCAGTGTATGAAGTTGTGGATTAACCAACAACAGATCAGAGAATCAAAAACACTGAATGCAACAATAGCAGTGCTAGCATAACACATGGAGGCACTGGTCCATAGCGAGCAGGAGGACCACTGTCCAGAAATGTTTATAAATGTTCTTCAATGTCCTGGATCATCTCTGTTCTTTGATCCGTGGTGGGCAAACCCCGGCCCGTGGGCCAGATGCGGCCCTTTGGACGTTGCTATCAGGCCCCTGAACCCTCCTCATTTTATATTGTGACTCTGGTCTGTGAAAGGCAGTATATAAATAAAGATTACTAACTTATATAGAAGCTGTATGAAGACTATAACACCCCTCTCCTGCTGAGATGCCTGAGCAACATCAACTAACTCCCCTGAGGTGGACATGGATTTTAATTTAAATTATTTTAATGTATTTTAAGGGCTTTTTAAACCAGTCAACATGTGTCATTGGAAGGTTTGAGTGGTTTAGAATTCTGGGAGTCTAAATACTAAACTAAACTTGTTCCAAAACATAGGCTCGCTCTCTGGTCTCGCTTTCTGGTCTCTCTCTCTGGTCTCTCCCTCTGGGTCTCTCTCTCCGGGTCTCTCCCTCTGGGTCTCTCTCTCCCTCTGGGTCTCTCTCCCTCTCTGGGTCTCTCCCTCTCAGGTCTCACCCTCTCAGGTCTCTCTCTCTGGGTCTCTCCTTCTCAGGTCTCTCTCTCTAGGTCTCTCCCTCTCAGGTCTCTCTCTCTGGGTCTCACCCTCTCAGGTCTCTCTCTCTGGGTCTCTCCTTCTCAGGTCTCTCTCTCTGGGTCTCTCCTTCTCAGGTCTCTCTCTCTGGGTCCCTCCCTCTCAGGTCTCTCTCTCTAGGTCTCTCCCTCTCAGGTCTCTCTCTCCGGGTCTCTCCCTCTCACTTCTCTCTCTCTGGGTCTCTGCCTCTCAGGTCTCTCTCTCTGGGTCTCTCCCTCTCAGGTCTCTCTCTCTCCGGTCTCTCTCTCTGGGTCTCTCCCTCTCAGGTCTCTCCCTCTCAGGTCTCTCCTTCTGGTCTCTCTCTCTCAGGTCTCTCCCTCTCAGGTCTCTCTCTCTGGGTCTCACCCTCTCAGGTCTCTCTCTCTGGGTTTCTCCCTCTCAGGTCTCTCTCTCTGGGTCCCTCCCTCTCAGGTCTCTCTCTCTAGGTCTCTCCCTCTCAGGTCTCTCTCTCTGGGTCTCTCCGTCTCAGGTCTCTCCCTCTCAGCTCTCTCTCTCTGGGTCTCTCCCTCTGGGTCTCTCTCTCCCTCTGGGTCTCTCTCCCTCTCTGGGTCTCTCCCTCTCAGGTCTCACCCTCTCAGGTCTCTCTCTCTGGGTCTCTCCTTCTCAGGTCTCTCTCTCTAGGTCTCTCCCTCTCAGGTCTCTCTCTCTGGGTCTCACCCTCTCAGGTCTCTCTCTCTGGGTCTCTCCTTCTCAGGTCTCTCTCTCTGGGTCCCTCCCTCTCAGGTCTCTCTCTCTAGGTCTCTCCGTCTCAGGTCTCTCCCTCTCAGCTCTCTCTCTCTGGGTCTCTCCCTCTCACTTCTCTCTCTCTGGGTCTCTCCCTCTCACTTCTCTCTCTCTGGGTCTCTCCCTCTCAGGTCTCTCCCTCTCAGGTCTCTCTCTCTGGGTCTCTGCCTCTCAGGTCTCTCTCTCTGGGTCTCTCCCTCTCAGGTCTCTCTCTCTCCGGTCTCTCTCTCTGGGTCTCTCCCTCTCAGGTCTCTCCCTCTCAGGTCTCTCCTTCTGGTCTCTCTCTCTCAGGTCTCTCCCTCTCAGGTCTCTCTCTCTGGGTCTCACCCTCTCAGGTCTCTCTCTCTGGGTTTCTCCCTCTCAGGTCTCTCTCTCTGGGTCCCTCCCTCTCAGGTCTCTCTCTCTAGGTCTCTCCCTCTCAGGTCTCTCTCTCTGGGTCTCTCCGTCTCAGGTCTCTCCCTCTCAGCTCTCTCTCTCTGGGTCTCTCCCTCTGGGTCTCTCTCTCCCTCTGGGTCTCTCTCCCTCTCTGGGTCTCTCCCTCTCAGGTCTCACCCTCTCAGGTCTCTCTCTCTGGGTCTCTCCTTCTCAGGTCTCTCTCTCTAGGTCTCTCCCTCTCAGGTCTCTCTCTCTGGGTCTCACCCTCTCAGGTCTCTCTCTCTGGGTCTCTCCTTCTCAGGTCTCTCTCTCTGGGTCCCTCCCTCTCAGGTCTCTCTCTCTAGGTCTCTCCGTCTCAGGTCTCTCCCTCTCAGCTCTCTCTCTCTGGGTCTCTCCCTCTCACTTCTCTCTCTCTGGGTCTCTCCCTCTCACTTCTCTCTCTCTGGGTCTCTCCCTCTCAGGTCTCTCCCTCTCAGGTCTCTCTCTCTGGGTCTCTGCCTCTCAGGTCTCTCTCTCTGGGTCTCTCCCTCTCAGGTCTCTCTCTCTCCGGTCTCTCTCTCTGGGTCTCTCCCTCTCAGGTCTCTCCCTCTCAGGTCTCTCCTTCTGGTCTCTCTCTCTCAGGTCTCTCCCTCTCAGGTCTCTCTCTCTGGGTCTCACCCTCTCAGGTCTCTCTCTCTGGGTTTCTCCCTCTCAGGTCTCTCTCTCTGGGTCCCTCCCTCTCAGGTCTCTCTCTCTAGGTCTCTCCCTCTCAGGTCTCTCTCTCTGGGTCTCTCCGTCTCAGGTCTCTCCCTCTCAGCTCTCTCTCTCTGGGTCTCTCCCTCTGGGTCTCTCTCTCCCTCTGGGTCTCTCTCCCTCTCTGGGTCTCTCCCTCTCAGGTCTCACCCTCTCAGGTCTCTCTCTCTGGGTCTCTCCTTCTCAGGTCTCTCTCTCTAGGTCTCTCCCTCTCAGGTCTCTCTCTCTGGGTCTCACCCTCTCAGGTCTCTCTCTCTGGGTCTCTCCTTCTCAGGTCTCTCTCTCTGGGTCCCTCCCTCTCAGGTCTCTCTCTCTAGGTCTCTCCCTCTCAGGTCTCTCTCTCTAGGTCTCTCCGTCTCAGGTCTCTCCCTCTCAGCTCTCTCTCTCTGGGTCTCTCCCTCTCACTTCTCTCTCTCTGGGTCTCTCCCTCTCACTTCTCTCTCTCTGGGTCTCTCCCTCTCAGGTCTCTCTCTCTCAGGTCTCTCTCTCTGGTCTCTCTCTCTGGGTCTCCCTCTCAGGTCTCTCTCTCTGGGTCCCTCCCTCTCTGGTCTCTCTCTCTGGGTCTCTCTCTCTGGTCTCTCTCTCTGGGTCTCTCTCTCTGGTCTCCCTCTCAGGTCTCTCTCTCTGGGTCCCTCCCTCTCTGGTCTCTCTCTCTGGGTCTCTCTCTCTGGTCTCTCTCTCTGGGTCTCTCTCTCTGGTCTCCCTCTCAGGTCTCTCTCTCTGGGTCTCTCTCTCTGGTCTCTCTCTCTGGGTCTCTCTCTCTGGTCTCCCTCTCAGGTCTCTCTCTCTGGTCTCTCCCTCTCAGGTCTCTCTCTCTGGGTCTCTCTCTCTGGTCTCCCTCTCAGGTCTCTCTCTCTGGGTCTCTCTCTCTGGGTCTCTCTCTCTGGTCTCTCTCTCTGGGTCTCTCTCTCTGGTCTCCCTCTCAGGTCTCTCTCTCTGGGTCCCTCCCTCTCTGGTCTCTCTCTCTGGGTCTCTCTCTCTGGTCTCTCTCTCTGGTCTCTCTCTCTGGGTCTCTCTCTCTGGTCTCCCTCTCAGGTCTCTCTCTCTGGGTCTCCCTCTCTGGTCTCTCTCTCTGGGTCTCTCTCTCTGGTCTCCCTCTCAGGTCTCTCTCTCTGGTCTCTCCCTCTCAGGTCTCTCTCTCTGGGTCTCTCTCTCTGGTCTCCCTCTCAGGTCTCTCTCTCTGGGTCTCTCTCTCTCAGGTCTCTCTCTCTGGGTCTCTCCCTCTGGTCTCTCTCTCTCTGGTATAAGACAACATGTTGCTAACTGTATCGTATCATTGTGTTCAGTCTAGTTTATGTTTTTATATGTTTCAGAAAAGTGACAAGAGACGAGACACAACTCTGTGAACAAACTTTTAAAGAGATTAAAGTTAAAACAAACCATGGCTCAGTGAAATTACACATCAACAAACTCCCACTGTTCCCAAATGTACTGAACTCATTGACTGCCAGTCGTTTTCGATGATTTCACGGATTGTCAAGGCCCACAGAACATTATGGGCTCTGACTATGTGGAAGTTTGAAACTGGATTCTGAAAGACTGGTTTGTCTACTTTCATCAGCAAAAATAAGTTGGTTTCAAGCAATTTTTTTCTCCTTTAATCCCCAGTCAAATAGAGGGAGTGAAGAGTCTGTCTGTGAATGTTATGTCCCTTTTCCTCATGAATAAACTATTTTTGCTTTCCTTTGAAATGTTGCTTCTGTCTGAAGTCTGAGGTCATACTGAACTCTAGAACTCTCAGAGCAGTCACTTTGACGGCTTGTAGTTTAGGAAGTTAATTGCTCAGCGTATGTACATTTTGGCCATAGCTAGCGACACACTGTTGACAAACCAGCCGTTAGCATTAGCCTTTCAACAAACTGTTTTTACCGTATTTAAAGCTAAAATAACTAGGTTTAACAAATCGTAAAAGTGGGTAAAGAAGAAAAAAATAACTTATAAATAAATGATTATTGTTGTTAGTATTAGATAGCAATATGGCCTACGTGCAGGACTGTACAAGGACTCTGATTATTTTGACTATGATGTGACTGTCTCTGTGTGACACGTCTTTCCATGTGTGACGTGACAATGACTATATAAACTGTGTACTGACTTTATTCTGTCTGAGAGAAAGAAACAATTGAAGCCACTGGAACTTGAGAGAAACTTAAATAAACTTCCAGAGTTTGGCGCACCACGATCCGTCTCTGTCTGCTTCATCCCTGACAGATTTGGTGGAGAATGCGCGGCTCAGTGTGCGCCATTCTCTGAATTGTTTTGAGGGAGTTTCCCTTGTTTTCTTTTTCTCGGCGTGGGAGAGCTGAGAGTATCGGGGGCCTGGGAGCGGTCCAGCAGGCTGGAGAGGCGACCGGCTCCGGGACTTTTTTTGCTCTCTCACTATATTTTTTTGTGTCCTGTTTTTTGGACTAAGCGTTTAAAATTGTTTTCCCATGTCCACATTCCGGGGATTTCTGACGTGTGATTGGTCTCTGCCGGTGGAAACTAGTTCCCGGTACTAGTGAGCGCTGGTTCATGATCTGGAGACCTGGTTGGACGTGGAAAAGCTGATATTTGGTGGACCTCTGACGGTGCCTGGGCTCTGTTCGACAAAAGGTAAGAGCGGACACCTGTTTATTCAAAGTCTGCTAATTGAGTGAACTAAATTATGGTCTGTTTTGAGGTCCACCAAATGTCATGTATCTATAGATCAGATTAGATTAAAAACAGGTTCGCTACCTGATAAGTGTTGGCCATAAAATAAGTGAGGATCCATAAGTGAAACCATGGGCGGCACAGTGGCTGAGTGGATAGCACTCTCGCCTCTAAGCAAGAAGGTCCTGGGTTCAAATCCCGGTTGGACCAGGGCCTTTCTGAGTGGAGTTTGCATGTTCTCCCCGTGTCCGGGTGCTCCGGTTTCCCCTACCACTAAAAATATGTACAATAGGTCTGGCATGTGCCTCCTGTACTGGCGGCCCCACTCCCAAAAAAACAATTGTAAACCGCTTTGAGACTCCAACGTGCAGTGAAAAGGCGGTATATAAATAAAGATTACTTACTTACTTACTAACATAAAAGCAATAAAAAGGGAAATGTGTTAAAGAGGCCTTTGTTACAAAAGCTTTGAAATTGACAAATTTCAGGCTGATAAATGACAAAAGTACATAAGCAACAATATGTTACATTCAGTGATCACGGTTTAAATTACAGACAGAAAAAGGGAGTTTTTGTTTTTTAGTTTGTTTTTTTGGCGTGACACTACTTTCTGCCTGTGTGCGCGTCTGTGTGACAGGAACCCCCCCCCGCCCCCGCCCCCGCTGCTGCTGCTGCTGCTGCTGCTGCTGCTGCTGCTGCTCTGATTTAAAGGGGAGCTACTGCTTTTAGGATTTTGGCTTTTCATAGTTGTTATTCCGTTAAATTTGCGAAATTTGCCATTGAACATTGTGTTATGACACAGTTAAACGTTTTAAACACCATTTAGTAAACAGAAGTTTTGAATATTATAAGTTTTTTGAAATCCAAAGATTAGTACAAAAAAGCTTTGCTTTTCTTTTTAAATCTGCTGCTTATTTTTTGAGTCCATTATTGTATCTGATATATTTCAGAGCTGTTTGTGAGAATTTTTTCATGTATTTTTTTATTTATTTGAGTTACAAAAGCCGTTTTTCAAACATTTAAATTAGAATCTGTGTTAAAAGTGATTATTGATCATAGACTTCGTCTAAAAAGAAAGAGGGAATTAGGATTAGCTGTAAAAGTATTATATTCTTTGTCTCCCATAGAATGTCTCTTGGGAAGTTTCCGTCTTTTGAATATGTGTCTTTTAAAATACAACAAAAACAATCTCCTCCAATACTTTTCGTTGTCCTATACAAGCCACCGCAGTCATGTCACAGTTTTATTGATAATTTTACAGAGTTGCTTTCAGTTGTATGTGTTGCGAGCTCGGAAGCACTTAGCTAGAATCTCACTATATTTTCAATGAGAACCATACAAATAAATAATACCAGCAACGCCACCTTAGATTCTGGCCTAAGGAACCATTAAGAAGTTTATCCCCGCATACCTAGACCACAGGTTCGTTTGGATATGGAGAGAGACAGAGGCAAATCTAACAAAATATAAGTTTATTTAAATAGCTGACAAGTTTAATTGATTATTCTAATTAAAACACTCTACATTCACAACACACACACACTCTCATTCATTCTCAGTCACACTGCATGCATTCCAGAACAATACAATCAACAGCCAGATAAACCAAAAAAAGGGAAAAGAAACAATTAACTTTTAAAAAGTGTCCCAACTACAGCAGCCGTTGCGTTCAGCCACACTAGGGCCAGGATTTGGTTACCTTGCGGGTAGAGGAATAAAAAGAAGCCCTGGTTGGATTGTCCTTATTTGAGGTGCGTGGAGGATTGGAGGCGCTGGATGGGATACGCGTCCTGCAGTCCCGCGGCCACCACAGATTTATATACTCCCACTCACTAGGTGCCTTTAGATTTAAAAGGCCAGACTATAGTGCAAAAGACCCCACTTGGAAGGGGAGGTCGGAGACAACAGGAATCCGAAAACATTATTGTGTATTAGAAACAAACTCCTATGTACGTATTGTTCAGTAGGCGCACAGAGTTAAACATACCGTTGCAGATTGAAGCGCTCCGCGCACGAGCCGCCCCAGCTTGTGACAGCTCACACTGGGACAAGCCTTTACGCACGGCAGTAACGTCCACGCCCAAGGGCCCGGTGAAGGAAAGCAGGCACAGCAGCGGTGTGCGCGCCAAGACGCCGGTATGCTACAAAACACGATTTTAGGATAATCTAACTCATATTTTAATCACTACGCAGTACTCACCAAAAGCGCATACGACGATCGCATGGTTCAATTGTGCGGCCTCTCGCCTTGTGCAATTGAACCGTGGTAGTTTGGTAGCGAGACGCTGATCACAACACCTGCTCTGTCCCGGGACAAGTCACTAGACGTCAGAGGCGGAAGAGGTCGGGCCGAAGTAGGACGCGCCTCTATAAAGAGCCGGACCAAACTCTGATTGGCTAACCAGCGGGAGTGCGCACCACTACATTCCACCCCTCCCCCCTAAATCGTCGCCCCGACGATCGACCTTGATAATGCCGACTACTCGGCCTAACAGTATCCAGACCTGCACTCAAGAGATACTGGCAGAACGTGGCAAGTTATGTGGGTTTGGATGGCGTCCAGCTGTGGCACGCACAGACCTACGCACTCCTGTGTTGTCAACAGGCATAACAAAAAGGGGACCAAGAGAGCTCTGTGCCAGCAGGTCAGCTGCTGGCTCGCTGAAACCTGCTGGAGGCAACTGTGGTGTGTCTTGGGCCAGTGGGCCGACCACTGGCTCTCTTGGGACCACTGGATGTAGCTGACCGGGAGTGGCTTGGGCTGGAGGCGATTGCAAAGCACTTGGAGCCTGTACAGAAAGCAATAAGTCACCATCACAGGACAACTCATCGGACTGGGCCGCAAGATGGCAACAGGGGCCTCACTGGGAACTACCTGCAAGGGTGTGACCCCATGCAGCAGTTTCAGTGCAGAACGATGGACTCGCTTCACAGAGGTTTGATTCCTCACAGGGGCAATGGTGTAAACTGCCCCACCCCGAGAGGGCGCCTGCAAGACAACAAAAGGCTCGGACAACCACATATCACGAGTCTTACATCGACCCCTAACACCCCAGTTTCTCAGCAGCACGATCTGACCATTTCTCAATGGAGCATCTCGCACATTCTGGTCATGCTGGTCTTTTCTGCAATCAGCAGCTTGCTTGGAGCGTGTCCTGGCACGCTCAAATGCTATTTCTAACCGAGCTTGATGTTCAATAATCCAGGCATGGGGTTCTCCCCCCACAGGGTCTTCAACCCTCCCCAACAAAAAGTCA
The DNA here is from genome assembly GCA_964034765.1 of Knipowitschia caucasica. Lineage (NCBI taxonomy): Eukaryota > Metazoa > Chordata > Actinopteri > Gobiiformes > Gobiidae > Knipowitschia > Knipowitschia caucasica. The sequence goes on along the minus strand of OZ035823.1, from coordinate 4,800,535 downwards.
ACCGGTAGTCTCGGCTCCTGGCCGAACATCAAGAAGAACGGAGACTCCCCGGTGGACTGATGGGGAGTTGTGTTGTACGCGTACAACAACTGGGGTAAACAAGAGCACCAATCGCGCTTCTGGGATTCAGGCAGTGTACGAAGTAAGTTGTGCAATGTTCTATTGAACCTCTCACACTGGCCATTTCCCATAGGGTGGTAGGGCGTTGTGCGCGATTTGGTGATCCCATAAAACTCACAAAGTTGTTGGACCAACCTGTTCTCAAATGAGCGCCCCTGGTCGGAGTGGACCCGAACAGGGACCCCAAATTTGGAGAACCATTCATTCACCAAGACATGGGCCACGGTGGGAGCACGCTGGTCCCGGGTTGGAACGGCTAGGGTGTACTTGCTAAAAACGTCTGTTATAATTAACACGTTTTCAACCCCACCTCGGGACGGCTCCAATAATGTGAAGTCTATTGCGATGGTCTCGTTGGGCTTTGAGGCCAATCGATGACCCATAGGGGCATGTGCTGGAGGACGAGAATCCTTCGCAACCTGACACCTCTCACATTCTCGACACCACTGTGCCACATCTCGAGCCATCCCTGGCCAATAGCAGCGGGTTCGAAGAAGGGACAGGGTTCGCTCAACACCCTGATGGCCATGCTCCTGGTGGACTTGATTTAAAACGTCCTTCATCAAGGCGTTAGGCAGGAGTAGTTGGAGCACAGTTTCACCCCCATCAGGATGAAGGGTCTGTCTATAAACCAACCCATCCCTCTCAACTAAGCGGTCCCACTGGCGAAGCAACCCCTGGGCGGGCAAGGACATCTGCTGTTGCTCTGCATAGCCAGGTGGCCTTTTGAGTTTCCACAAGGAGACCACTTCCTGAATAACCGGGTCACCCTCCTGAAGAGCACGGACGTCAGAGGTTGTGTGTCCAGGACAGGCTGCCACCACAGCCTGAACAACTTCAACCTGTGGTTGGTCCACAACTTCCCGGAGAGACGACGGTATTAGAGTGCCAGGCAGAACAACAGACAGGTGGCCTACACCTGTGCAATGCTGACAAGACAATGCATCGGCATTGCGATTGCTTTTCCCTGATCTATACCTAAGCTCGAAATCAAAAGAAGCCAGTTGGGCTGCCCAACGCTGTTCGGTGGCCCCTAGCTTCGCCGTCGTGAGGTGGCTCAATGGATTGTTGTCAGTGAAGACTACACACTTATGTCCTAATAGGTATTCCCGAAACTTTTCGGTCATGGCCCATTTTAGCGCCAGCAGCTCTAACTTCATAGAGCTGTAGTTAGACATATTTCGCTCAGGGGGGCGCAAGCCTCTGCTAGCATAAGCGATGGGCCGCACCTTCCCGCCCTGCTCTTGCGAAAGTACTGCCCCTAAACCACTATGACTGGCATCGACCTCCAGAACAAACGGTAGCGAGAAGTTTGCGTAAGCCAGTACAGGCGCGGTGCAGAGCTTCTTCTTTAGAGCGAGGAAACTCTCCTGGCACTCTTCGTCCCAAAACTGCACCTCCCCTTTGGCCACGTTTCTCCTTCTCTGACCAGACAACTGTGCTACCCGATGATGTAATGGGGCAGCCAATTTGGCAAAGCCCTCCACAAACCTCCGGTAATAGCTCGCAAACCCTAAAAAGGAGCGGAGCTCAGAGACTGTGGTGGGAACCGGCCAATGTTTGACGGCGGCAAGCTTATCAGGGTCAGTGGAGACACCTTGAGCAGAAATAATGTGACCCAGGTAACGAACCTCTCGCCTGAAAAAGCTGCACTTTGAGAGCTTTACCTTCAAACCCTCCTGTTGTAAACGACCCAGTACTCCCTCCAGCCGCTGCAGATGCTGCTGCACACTAGACGAAAAGACCACAATATCATCAAGGTACAACAACAGTGACTCCCCCTGTTGGTGTCCAAAGATCCTCTGCATCAGCCTTTGGAAGGTACTGGGTGCGTTACACAAACCGAAGGGCATCCGGTTCCACTCAAAAAGGCCAAAGGGAGTGACGAATGCAGTTTTTGGCTTATCGGCTTCAGTGACTGGAACCTGGTGGTAGCCACTCGCTAGGTCCATGGTTGAGAACCAGCAGGCACCTGTAAGACTGTCTAGAGTTTCCTCAATCCTAGGGAGAGGAAAGGCGTCCTTACGAGTCTTAAGGTTTAACTGCCGGTAATCTACGCAAAGTCGGAGACTGCCCTCCTTTTTGCGAACCAACACTATCGGTGACGCATAGGGACTAGAGCTCTCTCGGATGATTTGAGTGTCTAACAGTTTGTGTATGTGCTCTTTAACCAGTTCGTATTCAGATGGAGGGATGCGTCGATGTCGTTGGCGGACAGGGGCATCGTCCAACAATGGGATGTCATGCGAAATGAGACTGGTACATCCCAAATCCTGATCTGATGCTGCAAAGACAGAAGAGTAGTGTCGGAGGAGGGCCCGAGCTGCACCTTGCTCCTCCTGAGGCAAGCTCGACAAATCGACCGCGTTAATTTGGTCTACCACCGTAGACACTGCATGGGACGCTACCTGTGCGGAGAAAGACGGGACGTCGTCTACTCCTGCTGGCATACTGGCCACATGTACATGGTCAAGGGTACCCATGACAGTGTGGGGGTGGAGCAGCACCTCAGTAGTACCCACATTGACTATGGGAATATATGCTGTGCCCCGCATAACATGGACCAGTGCCGGCGAAGCTAGCAACCCAGCTGGTAAACCGAATTCTGGAGGCTCGAACAACACCGTGGAGTTTGAAAACTGCTCAGAACAGGTGGCTGTTACGACCTTCATAGAGCCTCCAGGGATGCGACAGGCCCTCTTCCCGCGCATCCTAACTTTGCCAGGATGGACTACTGGAGCTTGTAGGCTAGCTTTGTGGCATCTCTGCATGGCTTCCATAAGAAAGGAAGGACATGATTCTAAAGGCCTGTGAAAGAGTGAAGGGCCGTACTCGCCAAACAGCTCTTGGTAACACTTTTGAATGATGTTCATTCCTAAAACACCAGGTGCCTGCACAGGTGTAGTTCCGGGAAGGTCCCTCACCACCAGGACACCACAGTGAGGCATCTGCTTGCCACACAAGACTACGTCAAGCTCCAGGTAACCTATGTATGGGATGGACAAACCATTAGCGGCCGTAAGCTTCAGCCAATGGCAAGCCTTGAGTCGCTCCTCCCCGAGAGGAGCAAAATGTTTCATGAAGAAACTTTCCGTGATTGTAGTCACCATAGACCCTGTATCCACAAGGCACGGGACGGAGACTCCACTCATGCCCACCTTGATATGTGGACAGGAGGAAACTAGTTTTGGTGCGTCGTCGAAGCTATTAAAAACATGGTCTAAGCCAGTGACTGCCCCACCTGAGCCGTGGCCCTGCAACCCGGTGGGCACTAGTTTCCCGGATGACTATGTGACTGAGCGTGTCCCTGCCTCGGCAGCTGCGAACGAGGGGGTGCACGCTCCCCATCACAGTCCCAGGAGATGTGTCCAGGCTGACGGCATCGCCTACAAATGATTGGGCCAGAGCGCGGAGAGCGGGTACGCTGGTGGGGATTGTGAGATCCCTGTAAACGAGCCACGCTCTGGGTAAGATTATCAAGTTGCTCCTGTTGTCGGTGCAACATTTGCTTCAGGTCACTTACTTCAGAAGCCTGGGCAGTGTTAGTACGCTGAGACCCACCCTGAACGGCGTACTGTATACCAAAAGTGGAGGGGACAGAATTGCTGCGGCCCACGCACTCCCGCTGGCATCCCCTCACGCTCCCACCTTAGTGCCTCACCTCTGACATCGAGTAAAGTTGCTGTGGGTGTGTTACGAACATATTGTTTTAACTCACGGCGGAGCGCGCAGTCTAAGACCTGCTCAACGAATTGGTCGCGAAGTAATGTTTCTGCATTATTCATATTATTAGGAGCGCGCTGCTTTACCCCCTCCATTAAAGCCATAAGCGCGAGGGAATACTCGAGCAAGCTTTCACCCTCTTGCTGGCGGCGCGAGAAAAACGCCTCCTGTAGCGAAACATAGGATTCAACGCAACCATAGAGGTCCTGCAAAATTGAGATGATTTTATTTGGATCGGAGCGCTCTGCACTCGGTCGATACTTGATTTCATCCTTGGCCTCCCCTTCCAAGTGGTCATACAAGAAAAATGCCTTGTCTGCGGCAGATAAGTGCCTAGCGCGCATAGATGCCTGAGCTTCCTCTAGCCACTCACTAAAGCTAGTACCAGACCTACCTCTAAACATGGGGCATTTTCTATCCCGTGGCACGAAAATTAGACGATCCCCAATGGTGGGATTCGATGCAGGAACAGCAGTAGTGGGCAGGCTTGAGGTTGAAGCCGTCTCAGAGCCTGTAACGGGCACCGATTGTGTACGCTCACTACGTAACTGTTCATTTTCAGCCCTCAACTGAGCCAACTGCTCCCGTAACTCCTGCAAAGCTCCTCCATAATTGAGAAAAAGGGCAAAACAAACTGCTGTAGTGTCCACTATACAAAAATGTTGATCAGGGTGTAAACACGAATGAGCTAATCTCACAGCTACAATAGCAGTAACCTACAGGTGTTGAACTCAGTAATTAAAAATATATGCAAACAATGGTTCACACAAAGAAAAATATAATCATGCAAATATACAAAAACACAGCAAAACATGCACAGAAATAATGTATAACCTCACACAGTAAACAAATGCTTAACACTAATATTCACTTTTGTTCAACCCCCAATTAGCTACCATTTAAAGCAGAGTATTAGTAACATTCTAAATGCCCTGATTTAGCAAACTAAACAAAAACAAATATAAAATGAACAAAAAGAAAAAAAAGTTTTTTTTGCCTTTGTCCTCTCGATCCAATCCTGTCAGCGTACGCCAAGTTTGTTGCGAGCTCGGAAGCACTTAGCTAGAATCTCACTATATTTTCAATGAGAACCATACAAATAAATAATACCAGCAACGCCACCTTAGATTCTGGCCTAAGGAACCATTAAGAAGTTTATCCCCGCATACCTAGACCACAGGTTCGTTTGGATATGGAGAAAGACAGAGGCAAATCTAACAAAATATAAGTTTATTTAAATAGCTGACAAGTTTAATTGATTATTCCAATTAAAACACTCTACATTCACAACACACACACACTCTCATTCATTCTCAGTCACACTGCATGCATTCCAGAACAATACAATCAACAGCCAGATAAACCAAAAAAAAGGAAAAGAAACAATTACATTTTAAAAAGTCTCCCAACTACAGCAGCCGTTGCGTTCAGCCACACTAGGGCCAGGATTTGGTTACCTTGCGGGTAGAGGAATAAAAAGAAGCCCTGGTTGGATTGTCCTTATTTGAGGTGCGTGGAGGATTGGAGGCGCTGGATGGGATACGCGTCCTGCAGTCCCGCGGCCACCACAGATTTATATACTCCCACTCACTAGGTGCCTTTAGATTTAAAAGGCCAGACTATAGTGCAAAAGACCCCACTTGGAAGGGGAGGTCGGAGACAACAGGAATCCTAAAACATTATTGTGTATTAGAAACAAACTCCTATGTACGTATTGTTCAGGAGGCGCACAGAGTTAAACATACCGTTGCAGATTGAAGCGCTCCGCGCACGAGCCGCCCCAGCCCGTGACAGCTCACACTGGGACAAGCCTTTACGCACGGCAGTAACGTCCACGCCCAAGGGCCCGGTGAAGGAAAGCAGGCAAAGCAGCGGTGTGCGCGCCAAGACGCCGGTATGCTACAAAACACGATTTTAGGATAATCTAACTCATATTTTAATCACTACGCAGTACTCACCAAAAGCGCATACAACGATCGCGTGGTTCAATTGCGCGGCCTCTTGCCTTGTGCAATTGAACCGTGGTAGTTTGGTAGCGAGACGCTGATCACAACACCTGCTCTGTCCCGGGACAAGTCACTAGACGTCAGAGGCGGAAGAGGTCGGGCCGAAGTAGGACGCGCCTCTATAAAGAGCCGGACCAAACTCTGATTGGCTAACCAGCGGGAGTGCGCACCACTACATTCGCACAGATTTTGATAGTTTAGTTATTACAGGTGATTTTAATATTCATGTGGATAATGTTGATGACAGAAATGCTAAAGAGCTGAGTTCTCTTCTTGAATCTTTTGATCTCACTCAGCATGTGAGTGGCCCCACCCACAGCAGAGGGCACACTCTAGACCTGTTAGTTACAAAGGGGGTGAACATTTATAATGTAAACGTGGTCGATGTTGCGCTTTCGGATCATTTTTGTATATTTTTTGACATGTGTTTCACTAACAAACCACCCGTGGACTCTGCAACTGTACGAAGAAGACACATAAATGAAAATACGGGTGAACGATTTATGGGAATGATAAACTTTGAGAATGCATCGTATTCTACTGTAGATGAACTGTTTAACTCTGTCACCTCTAGTGTTTTGAAAGTTCTGGACACCATCGCTCCTGTGAAGGTTAAAATAGTGAAAAATAAGCAGAAGGCGCCGTGGGCTAAAGCAGACTCGGTCAGGGCACAAAAGAGAGAGTGCCGGAGGGCCGAGCGGAAGTGGCGCAAGTCCAACCTCCAGGTTGATTACGAGATCTTCAAAGATAAGTTGTGCGAGTTTAACCGGGTGCTACGTAGTACGAGAGAGAGGTATTTTTCTGAAATGATTGAAGGCTGCAGCAACAATCTGCGTGTTCTGTTTTCAACAGTTAATAAATTAACAAACCCCCCTGTTCAGATGCCATTAGAGCTAACTTCCAAACGTAAATGTAATGAGTTTGCACATTTTTTCAATGACAAGGTTCAAGGCATCAAAAACGCCATTGTCTCCAATCCACAGATAACAATCCAACAGTCAGAAAGGCTCTTTGAGCTAACTTACTTTGCACCTGTAAATGATCAAACTGTCCAAGAGATAATCTCCAGTTTGAGCTCCTCCACATGCAGCCTGGATGTACTACCCACTAGATTTCTGAAGTCTGTTCTGAGCAGTCTGTTACCTTCACTCACACAGATAGTAAACATGTCCCTTGATTCTGGAATATTCCCAAAGGCCCTGAAAACTGCAGTCATCAGGCCCCTGCTAAAAAAGAGCAGTCTGGATGCTACGGTACTTAACAACTATCGTCCCATCTCAAATCTGCCATTTATGGGGAAAGTCCTTGAAAAAGTTGTCTACCTACAGCTTACTAGATTTCTTATAATCAACAACTCATTTGATATGTTTCAGTCCGGCTTTAGACCCCACCACAGCACTGAGACTGCTCTTGTCAAGGTTACAAACGATATCCGGCTGAACACTGACGCAGGCAAAGTCTCAATCCTAATCCTGTTAGATCTAAGTGCTGCCTTTGACACTGTCGACCATGAGATCCTCTTACAGAGATTAGAGGACTGGGTTGGCGTCGCTGGCACCGCCCTAAGTTGGTTTAGGTCTTACCTTGAAGACAGGAAGTACTTTGTGGAGATTGGAGACTGTGTCTCAGATCATATGGCCCTGACCTGTGGAGTCCCACAGGGGTCGATCCTGGGACCTCTTCTGTTCAATCTCTACATGCTGCCGTTAGGTCAGTTAATACGCAGAAACAAAGTGTCCTATCACAACTATGCAGACGACACTCAGATCTATGTCTCACTGACTGCAGGAGAACATGGACCAGTGGACTCACTCCTTCACTGTATCCAACAGATCAGTGAGTGGATGCAAAACAACTTCCTTCAGCTAAACATGGTAAAAACTGAAATGATTGTCTTTGGTCCCCAGAAACAAAGAGAGAGAGTCATCTGTCATCTACAGTCTCTCTCCCTAAAACCTTCAAACAAGGTCAGAAATCTAGGGGTAATACTGGACTCAGACTTAAATTTTAATAGCCACATCAAATCAGTAACATCAGCAGCTTTTTACCATCTAAAAAACATTGGCAGGATCAAAAACATAGTGTCTAAAGCAGACTTGGAGATTCTTATCCATGCATTTGTCTCCAGTAGGTTAGACTACTGCAATGGCCTGCTCACAGGTCTGTCCAAACAGGCTGTAAAACAGCTGCAGTACATTCAAAATGCAGCAGCTCGAGTCCTGACTAGAACCAGGAAGTACGACCACATTAGTCCAGTCCTCAGGTCTCTGCACTGGCTTCCTGTGGCTCAGAGAATAGATTTTAAAACAGCTCTGCTTGTTACAAGTCTCTCCATGGCCTCGCACCAAAATATATTAGTGACATGTTAGTCCCATATGAACCAGCCCGGACTCTGAGGAGCACAGGGACTGGACTCCTGTTAGTGCCCAGAGTCAGAACTAAACATGGGGAGGCTGCTTTTCAGATTCATGCTGCTAAAATCTGGAACAGTCTTCCTGAAGATGTGAGACAGGCCTCCTCTCTGACAATGTTTAAAACCAGGTTAAAGACGGTTCTGTTTAGCTGTGCATACAACTGAGGGATTTTATATTTATATCTTTCGTTTTAATGTTCTGTAATTATTTATGATTTTAATGCTATCTTGTTCAGCACTTTGAGTTGCCTTGTGTATGAATTGTGCTATACAAATAAACTTGCCTTGCCTTGCCTATTATTGAGTTAAACTCTACCCAATTCACATTGCAAGCGTGACCTTGCTGCTGCTGCTGCCCAGAGCAGGAGGCATCTCTGACACAACTGAGTTTTCTTAAACCAAATCCAGTTTAGCTGGAGCTAAATCTTATAATCTTTTGTTTGATTTCAAGTTTTAATGTTTTCCAAATTAATTTTAATTTCATGGCGTTTTTCAAGAAACCCAAGGGCGCATAGATAATTAAACACACAGTACAAAAGTACATAATACATATTTTAAAGTTTGAAGGTTTTTTGAGATTTGAGTCTTGTTTTTTATTAAGAGAGTTTCTGGTCTTAAAATGTCATCATTAGTAAGATAATAAGTAATCTTTATTTATATAGCGCATGTTGGAAAACCAAGAGCGCTCCAAAATTGTTTAGACTTTAGAGAGAAAAACAATCTCATTCACAAACTGATATTTGTTGTTTTGAATTTGACTATAAGGTTGTGTTCCAGGACCAAGGGCACACACTGTACAGGGTCACTGGACAGCAGGAGTGGACACTGAGGGATCAGAACAGTGGCCCAGAGTAGACACCATCCAACCAGCCGCAGATCGTAAAGGCGACATAGCTACCTCCGTGTGCCCCTCCCCCCACTACAGACCGATGGTCGTAGGTGGCAGTGAGACCGGGGCCACAAAGTGAGGTTTTCTGTAGGCAGTGGTGGGTGAGTTGTTTTGCAATCTGAAAGTGTGCCCACTTTGCTTGTTTACATCGAGCCAGTGTGACCTTCTAATACAGGTGGCTCGAGGAGTCTTTAGACACAACCCCAAAATTCATATACACACACACACACACACACACACACACACACACACACACACACACACACACACACACACACACACACACACACACACACACACACATTTACATATAGATACATGTAAAAGCAGAACATGAGAAAAAAGCATTTAAAAGTTTACTCCAATGTAAACACATTTTTAATTGTTTATCACTTGAATCAGTATTTTTTGAGACCAGAAATGTTCATTTGAATTCTATATTGTCATTGACTTAATTGACAGTATAAGCGACAGTAGCTCAGTTGATAGAGAATTGGCCTTCAGGCCTGAAGGTCGTGGGTTCATTTCCCACCTCTGCACCTTCTCCACCGACTCCCACTGATGACTGCTGTCGTTGTGTCCTTGGGCAAGACACTTAACCCCACTTTGCCCAAAGCCCCCACTGAAAGATCAAGGCTATGCTCACACTCAGAGAGCAGCCGTCCTCCTGTGGACTCACCACCTGCAGAGGGTCAGTGAGGGGCTGGTGCTATGAGACTTGGGTGGCATCTCTGACTGCCACCCCCCTGACCCAGAAATGGATTAAAGGGTAGAAAATGGATGGATGGATGGATTTTGTGCTGTGTGAAGTAATTACATTGATTATTTCTGATAAAAACACAAATTAGAGAAGTAAACTGAATCATTGCGCTTGCTTTTGTCTGAGGGACATTAGCAACAGCATGAATAGAAATTGTCTTTAAAGTAGAATCAAAGTGATTTAACCATAGAGAGTAACTACTGCACAAGCTGTGTACAGGAACTGAGACACTGCACCATTGACCAGAAGTGCATCGCAAATGACCTGATGTGCGCTTCAAGTGAAAAGACTGTATCTGGAGATCCTGATGTGCATCTGGAGAGACCAAAACCATGGCTTGGACCCTACTGATGTCCAAGATGACATCTCTCGAAATATGACCTGACCTGATGACGACTGAGACTCACCCTCAGGGGATCCTGAGGACCTGAGGATCTGAGGACCTGAGGACCTGAGGATCTGAGAGAAAACTGGGGAGTGATGTTTATATTTTTAAAATCATACATTGATGAGTGCTAAATGAGACAGATACTCATGATAGCTTCTGGACATCTGATGATCTATTGGACACAGACATTTGCAGAATAAGAACCAGCCAATGAAAAATCGTCTATTGCCGATGCTATTGCTACAACCAGAACCACAACTGTGACAAATGCAACACATAGAAAGTATTCAGACATCTGACGGACAAAAACTTTGACTTTTTAGTCTGGGAGACTGAGCAACTGTTAAAATGTTTTAAAATGATAAAGTATGAGTATTGTAGCGTTTTATTAGATGTTAAATAGTAGTAAAAAAGTAGAATTGATTTCCTTTGTTGTTCATAAACACATTTCCACATAAGAGTTAAAATAGTACCATACAATGTTATCCTTCTGATAGAGCAGCTAAACTGTTAGAATCAGAATTATGTTACAGCCATTAAAAGTGACAGAAGTCACAAACTAGAAATATGCCTTGACTCAAGCTGCAACCGAGCTTTAGAGTCAAAATAGAGATAGATAAAAGCATCAACCATAAAATAGAGATTATTTCTAGCCATTGCTAATATTTGAATTGTAAAAGGAGCATTTCCTTCAAAAGTAGATGAAGTTCATTACAGTTTATGCACAGTTTTATTAAATACTTGTCAAATTCACTTGTGTTCAAACATTGGTGAATGTTGACAATGCAAAAAGTTCATGAGTGTAGCCTAGATTAATGTAGCTCAGATTAAGGAGATAGATTAGAACCAAGAGAGATCCAAAAGCATTTAAAAGCATTTTGATGTATTTGTGTATAGCACAAAAACAAAAAGTAGATATTTAGATATTGAGAAGTTTGAAAGCTGTCGATTCACCAGCACAGATTAGAGAATCAAACACCATTGTAGAATAACTGACCCCAAACCTGCTAAAATAGATTAGCTCTTGTAAGGATAATACTAATTTGATTATTGATGTACAATCATCCCAAACTGCCTGAGAGGAGGAAGTGACAGCAATTCCTGGTTCAACAAATGTATTTGGAAAACTGACCGCCATAATAATGTTCATATGAACCATTTGTCTTTCTGTGTTCACAGTTTTATTCCTGAGAATGTAGAATAGACATAGAGCAAAATCCCACTGACACAAAGCCACTGATAATGAAAGTAAACCACAGAGAGATTTATTAGATTAAAATGTATGTTTAAGAATATGGCTCAATAAAAATATGCAAACATATTTGCAAATAGATTAGAATAGTTTTAAACTATAGTGAATCATAAAAGTAAAGTACACAGTCTAAGATTAAAAAGTGAAAATAATACAGTGAAGTGTAGTGTAAACAATTATCATTAGAATAAAAGTATAGAGTAATAAAAGTGAAATAAGCTTCTAAATTGAGACTCAGCTCGTTTTTGTCTGTGTTTTGACGGAATCTGCCGAGTTCTACTGTGTCCAATAGTTTTTTTATTTTTGATTTGTTTTTATTTTTTGTTTGTTTTTATTTTTGTTTGTTTTTGTTTTTTGTTTATTTATTAATTTTTTTGGTTTTGTTTTTTTTCCCAGGATAGAGGATAAAATCCACTGATATTGATTTGATGATTATAAGTTTTAATAATTTTTTAAATTTTTTTCACTTTATTGATTGATCAAATTGAGTGATCACATGTGATTATCTGATCAAAGGGGTGAGTGTTAGTATTAGATAGCAATATGGCCTACGTGCAGGACTGTACAAGGACTCTGATTATTTTGACTCTGATGTGACTGTCTCTGTGTGACACGTCTTTCCATGTGTGACGTGAAAATGACTATATAAACTGTGTACTGACTTTATTCTGTCTGAGAGAAGGAAACAATGGAAACCAGTGGAACTTGAGAGAAACTTAAATAAACTTCCAGAGTTTGGCGCACCACGATCCGTCTCTGTCTGCTTCATCCCTGACATTGTTTAACAGTAGAACTCAGAGCAGTCAATTTGACGGGTCTTCGTTATGAAAGTGATTGCTCAACGTGTGCAGCTTTTTTGATCTTCCTGAATTTGTGACTTTTTCTGCATCGATGTAGTTATTTCTTTGTCTCTGTTTTTATGAAGTCTAATTATAACCAACTCCACCAGCGCTAGTTACGACGACAACACACGGCACGGTGGCTGAGTGGATTGCACTCTCGCCTCTCAGCAAGAAGATCCTGGGTTCGAATCCCGGTCAGAACAGGGTCTTTCTGAGTGGAGTTTGCATGTTTTCCCCATGCCTGCGTAGGTTTCCTCCAGGTGCTCCGGTTTCCCCTACCACTAAAGACATGCACACTAGGTTAAATCCTCCAGCTCCGGTCCTGACCAAGCCGAGCATCAACATCTGGAGATGGGTTCCCGGGCGCTGTTACTGCGGCGACCACTGCTCCTGACGTAAGCCTGGGTGGCATCAGGATGGGTCAAATGCAGAGGAGGAATTGTCCTACGGGGATTAGTAAAGTGCACCTTTACACTGTTTACTGTTAGCATTTTGTAGCCTTCAAACACATTTTTGAGCCTTTTCAGTTTGTTCTCAGCAGTTTTAGCATTTGTTAAAGGTACAAACTTTATAGATTACCTACTTTTATTAAAACTGGTGTGAAACTAAAAGATTTTGGGTGGAATCTTTTAGTATCCCATTGAGCAGTCAAAATGACGGCTCTGTGAGTAACTACACCTGTTTAAAACCGTAACACAAATGATGAAACACTTTTCATTGTTTATTTTGGTTAAGTATGAAATAACAACTTTATTGCCCCAAGTACTGCCCACACTTCTGTAACTAACACATAAAAAATGGATTTATCCGTTACATGTAGTTGAAGAAGCTGGAGACACCGCTAAAACAGCAGTAAATAAGTAGTCTGTAGTAAATAAAGTAAATTGAATAAAGTGTTATAACTGGGAAATAATGTCTCAAAAGGAAACACATTTTTCACATTCTCTCGAAGTAGAATCCAGTCACACGTCACTGATCATAAACATTGATTTCCTCGCACCACAGATCAGTTAACGTATTGATTCGATTAATTTTAGATTTTTTATCAATAAGTCAATACTATGTCCTTCTAGAGTTCATGGTAATTAGCATTGTGGTGTTTTTGTTTGTTTCTTTAAATGAGGACAGCAAGGTTTTTTTTAAAATTTATTTTCATAATTGACATTGTTCTGTTCCCATTGTTGTCCAAGGCAAAACTCTCTGGAACAAATAAGTCTCTTAATCTCTTTCACATAGAAGAGAGATTTCAATGTTGCATCAGCAGTTACAGAACAGTAGGAATGAGGAGCACACAGCATAAGATAAATTATACTAAATAAAATGAAATAAAATATAGAGTTAAAGACAATAGACTGACGTACTACACCATGGCCACTAGATGGAGCTAGAGTCTGTTGTACCGTTATGGAGTTGTACTTCCCATTTACAACACAAGGCGGCGCCCCATACTTACTTTTCAGGACATTTACTCATCATGGCACAGAATACATTAGTTTTGCAAAGTAAGACCCTGGGATAATACATAGTTCCCACAGACCAATGAATGTCACATGACCTCCTCGGAGACGCCATCTTTGATGGCACGCTGCTGTGTTTGTGCATTCCATTAAACAGAAGAATGAGAATAAATGTAGATATTCAAACATAAATTGGAAAAAAAGGGCAACTTTTGAGCAAATAATTGTATATTAATACAATGGCACCACAGTTTAACGTGCTACGGACATGTTTTACATATTTGATCAAATTATGCAGCAAAAATTAACAAGCAATGCAAACATTTCTCAAAAACTTTAGATTTAATACCAGTTGGAGCTCCATTTAATTATTTTAATTATATTAACAATTAATTTAATTAATGCTAATGCCACACGGACACTCTGGATTGCTGTTAATGTTTTTTTCCGCGTTTTTGACCGTATGTTTTGGTGAATGGTGGGCAACTGATTTTTCCAGGCGTAAAGAGCAGTTTATTTTATGACACAGATCTTTTTACAGAAGCAATGCTGTTTGTGAACATTGTTTTAGCCCACCATAGAACTATTATTATCTATTTAATACATTTACGTTGCCCTCGAGAGCCTCGGACGCGACACCGATCCTCCTCATAATAAAGTAATCTAAATGAAACTCTCAAGTTACCAGCTATCAGCATACACAAGTTAGTACTGAGTAAATTACGTCTGTCAACACATTATAAGATACGATACGCACCTGACACAAAGTGCTCCGAGCATATTCTTGCGTGTTTTGAGGGAGTTTCTTGCCTGTTTATCTTCGCAAGCCATAACCTCCGTGGTTGTTCTGACAAAAGCTTAGTCTTCTCACATTCATGAAGTCTAATGATGGGTATACTGTAAAATCCAAGTTTAACGGAACCTCCGGCACGATTTGAACATCCATTGACCCAGCAGGAGATGACCATTTTCAACTTTATCACGACATTAACACGTTTCAGCTTCTTTTTCTATTGTTTTGCCCACAGAATGCCAACACAAATGGCGCCGGGTCGGCAAATCCCCGTATGTAGTGACGTCATGTGGGAACTATGTATATGCGAGTCATTTCAGACTTTTAAAAATGGCCGCTCGTTTACAAAGAAGACTCTTGACTCATCTCTGCGACGTTTAAATGTTCAATAAATAATGTTTTTTGGATTATAGAGAGTAAACATGTGCTACATCACGTTATTGCCCACATATTCCAGTCCCTCTCGGCCTGTTTGGACCAGAGACTGTAGGGGCTTCTTCAACAAGCCTGTTCCCTTGGAGACACTGGTGCCGAACCATAGACAGAACCTGGACCAGAGGAACCTCAGTAAAACACAGCTGTGGGCTTCATGTTAACGTCCAGAGCACGTTTCCTGTGGAAGGAAACCAAATACAACATGTGTCAACACTAGGACTCCACGAGAACACACGTCAAACGCTGGTCCGGGGGCCAAGTCCGGCCCCAAGAGCATTTTTAGTGGCCCCTGAAATAATTTTTGATGATCATTTTTGGTGAAAAGGGCGGGCTCATTCTACGCACCAGGACATTGCTGGGGAATATATGTGGAAGACATGTTATATGTGGTTAAACTTCCACAGTCCCTTTAATGAACGTGTAATCAGGCCAAAGTAAGATTTATTTATATTTAACTTCAAAACTTCACTTACATATTATTTTATATTTGGTACAGTTGCGACTGAAATCAGACCTACTAGAAAATAATATGTCAAATAAAACTAATTTGTCAATATATGATATGTATATAACAATGACAAGTAATCAATGTTATACTTTTGGCCCCAACCAGCTCCTATATTTTTAAATTTGGCCCCTCTACACTAGAATAGATACTGAAGTTTCACCTGTTTCCTAGAACTCCCAGAGCAGTCAATTTGACTGCTCCCAATGAAATGAATGGAATTCTGAGAAATTCCTCCTAACCTCGCTAACAGCAAAAAGTGTTGCTATGGAAACTAGCACCAGCTCTTCTCTGGTCGAAAAACAAGACTCGACTCAGAATCAGTGGCTTTAACTGCCAGAGTGTTTGTTTATTTTGAAATATATATAAATAAATTATATGTAGAAACAAAAGTCATTAAGTTTTGTCCAAACAGGTTCATAGGCCGAGTGATCACACCGTCACATTGACTGCTGTGGGAGTCCTGGTGTTTGTCAGATCATAGGGTCGGAGAGGCTGTACGCCGCGCCCTCCTGGATTAACAAACGTACCCACGCTGCCTCCCATTTCTTCAGGAGCCGTCCATGTTCTGCCAGAGCACTTCTCCACTGGCTCAGATACTTCTCAGGAATGAGGTCCTCAGCTGCAAAAACACAATCCTTCACTCAGACTCAGCCCCGATGCCGTGAGTTGAATAAAGTGAAACACATGCGACAGGCCGGATACCTGCACCGGGGAGACTGAGGACCGCTTCAGACCGGTCCTGCCCAGTCCCGGTCTCAGCCACACACTGGTACTGAGCCTCCTTTATCAGGGGCCCCTCCTGGAGCCAGCTGCTCACCAGGACCTGACCTTGAGCCAGGACCCTGCGCTCCTCCATCACAGGCCGGTCCACAGCATGACCGTCCATGAGCCAGTGCACGTGGACGTCACTCGGACCTGAGGGACAGAGTTATCCTCATTGTCTGGTTTCCATAGCAACGCAGTCCATCACTAATGTCAATCAAAGCACTTGCCTGATGGTGAAACTTGCAGCAGCCATTCAAGTTTGCAAAACGTGGTTTCATCCTCATGCATTACACGGCCTTAAACCCATCTCGACATCGATACAAAACATATGCAGCGCTAACTTCATACACACATGCTATTAGCAAAGAACAACAACACACACCATTTAAAAACAATTCACAGACTTTATTTCCTCTCCCACTTGAAGAGATATAAACCCTAAATTTCTGTACAAGTTCAAACGTATTTTAAATATTTACAAAAAAAAGTTTACATTTTTACAAAAGGAATCGGATCAAAACAGTTACAGTCATTTTGTCCTGAACAAAACACACAAAGTGAAAATGTGTTTTACTCACACCTCAGCCCAAGGTTTGGCAACAGCAAGACCAGATTTATGGTTGTTTATATATAAAAAAACACACAAGATGTTAGTGTGGGTCTGGTGCATGCAAAGTGCAACTGAGAAACAGAACGGAGACTAAAGACACAAGAGAGACAGAGAGAGACCAGAGAGCGAGAGGGCAAGAGCGAGAGAGAGAGAGAGAGAGACAGTAAGACAGACCGGAGACAGCGAGAGAGAGGGAGACAGCGAGAGAGAGACAGCGAGAGACAGAGATAGAGACCAGAGAGAGACAGCCAGAGAGACGGAGACAGTAAGACAGACCAGAAAGAGACAGAGAGAGATAGAGAGAGACAGTGAGAGAGATAGAAAGACAGAGACAGATTCACATCACACCAACTGAAGACTGGGAGAATGTAGATCCAGTCAGAGGCACCACTCACCCAGAGCCAGGCAGAAGAGCATGAAGGCCTCCTGGGCATGCACCCCCCAGGCCTGGTCCCTCAGCAGGGGGGGCAACAGTCTCACCTCAACCTCTTGGGCCTGGACCGTGTGCGCTTTGGCAGAGAAAGGTATGGATGAAGGAAGGGAAGAGAGAGTGCTATGCCCAGAGGAGGTGGAGGGGGAGGACTTGTCGACAGGAGCAGAGGCTGTGAAGGAGCAGTGATGCAGAGAGAGAGAGACAAGTTTTGAGGAAAAATGGGGGAAAACCCGGTGCCACATGCAAAATGGATGAAGAAAAAATTATTTAAAAAATAGGCTCTCTTAGAAGTAAATCAGATAAAACTATGCAATAAATAATCTAAATACAAGTAGTTGGCCTGTAAATTAAATTATTACAAAAACTTCATTATTTCAGAACAAGTTCAGATTGTTTCCAGGGCGTTAGAACAATTTGAGGCAAAAAAAAAAAAAGTCAGTGTTTGAACAGTGGTAAAGATGGTTATTATTAATACAAACAATGATACAGCAGTGGTTAAAAATGGATTCAATGTCATTTTGGATTCATCTGACGAGGAAACGATACAATGACAGCAGTAAAAACAGCCGTGGTCGTCTTTCTGCGGCTTCAACCAACCCTTCGTCGCGACATTGTGACAGGACAGTAACAAAGACGCCTAAAAAGGGAGAACATCGTCCCTGAGAGAACACAACAATAACAGCAGTTTGTGTCCGGCAGCACGTACACCTGTAGCTTCGACAAAACGCTCACACGGACAAACGTTAAAAGGTCGTCATGTCTCTGTACGTTTCAGGCTCAGAAGGTTCGTACAAAGAGACTAAAGTGTCAAGAAGCTAGCACTGCTCCATCGCCGCATGTTTGGGAGGTAGAGACATTTTCCGCCTTCGTCCGAGGAGTGGCGCTGTCGTCTCTGGGGAAGCGAGTCCCGGGTGTGCGCCAAGGTGTAGGCCCCCTCGTCTCCGTTGATGGTCCGGGTGCCCCGCTTCTTGATTTCAATTGCATCTCGTATCCAACTTCTGTATTCGTGTTCTTCTGTTGCTACTGGTATTTATTATTTCAATCCCTTGTATGATTTTAATGATTTAATTACCTGTATGATTTTAACTGTGTTAGACAGAGAGAGAGACCAGAGCCAGAGAGAGAGAGATAGAGACAGAGAGATAGACCAGAGAGAGACAGAAAGGCAGAGAGACAGAGATAGACCAGCGAGAGACATATGATTGTATGTTTTTAATGCCGTTTATAGTGTTGGATACGTGATGATTTGTGCTTTGTGTGATGTGGACTGAAGCGTTGTGTTTCCCTGTGTAGGAAAAACACACATAAATAACGATTGATTTATGCTATTTTTCCTTGGCTCACGTGAGAACACAAATACAAAAGATGGTTACGAGATTGAAACCAAGAAGCAGGACACATGGACCATCAACAGAGACGAGGGGGCCTACACCTTGGCGCACACCCTGGACTCACTTCTCCAGAGACCACAGGGGGGCGTGGTCAGTCTGACGGATCTGTTAGAATCTGTCAGACTAATACATCCAGAAACAGCTGATCAGACACACGTCACACCATCACCGGTCTCCTCGGACGAAGATACCGTCCAAACATGTGGTGAACTAGCTTAAACTTTTTTCTTATGAAAAGAACCTTCTAAACCGCTAACACTGACATAGTTCACACAAAAGGCTATACACAAAGTAACAGACTCCAATTTGGAAAACATCTAGCTAACTTACCAATTTGGTAAATCATGTCTCCAATTTGGAATTAAATAGCTTTTCTCCTGCTGGACAAAGCAAGTGCAGCGTCTATGCTAGTCCAAAGATCGAAGAGACAGAGCTACACACACAGAAGCCCGGAGCCACAAACCAGCCTCAGAAACCTTACTCTCGCTTTGACTCAAAGAGCAAGGACGCTAAAGTGAGAACTCGATGCAGTCTTTTTAACCAGAGATAATCTTTCCACTACTATTATCACAGGTCCACGTCTGCGTCTGCGTATTCGATGGGCTGAGAGTCAGAATCTATGTCGAAAGGCTTCTCCGTGGAAGGACTCTCATTGAAACAGTGCACTTTCCCGTTGGCCGTGCCGCACTCGGGCTCCGTCTCGTACCCGGTGTCCCTCAGCGCTCGCAGGTTGGAGGTGGACTGGCTGCCGTTCTGTTTCGGCGGCTCGGCGGCAAGAGCCTTGTCCGCGCTCGACGACACCTCCATCAACCCCGCCTCGCACGCTCGGTACTCGGGCTGACTGGCGCTTTTGTGGTTACCGATCAGGGCGGTCCGCAAGCGCAGACAGGGGCCCGGCAGGTACTGCATGTAACAGTTATAAACCATGGCAGCCACAAAGAGAAGGAAAAACAACAGAAAGAGAAGGAGCAGGGCCGTGCTGTTGTCTTGCTGCAGATACGAGGTGGCGGTCGCTTCCTTGCTCCCAACGTGGGACGGGTACGAGCTCGGTGAGAGCGGCTGGATGGGGTGGAGCTTGCTGCTGGGGGGTGGAGTTAGTGATGAGTCGGTTTGGGGTGCGGATGTAAAGGACGTAGTAAAACGGGAGGGGACACGAGCTGAGGTGGTTAGTGGCACTCTCTCTAGCTTACGGTTACCTGCGGCGGCCTGCGTGTTAGCTGCGTCCGGGCTGATGAGGGGCGGGGTCGCGTCACCTGAGTGAGGAGGCGGAGGCTGAGGCTGGGGGAGGTCCAGGGTGAGGGTGTACGCGGCCAGCTGGCGGCTAAAGTTCTTGCCCGCGGCCGGGGCCCATTCCACTGACCAGCACTCGTAACGGCCCTGGTCCTCCATCGCCACGCTGTAGATGAGGAGCCCGGCGTCGGCGATGAGGTGGAAGCGGGAGGCGTCTGTGAGCACCGAGCCGTTGGCCTTCCACACCACGTGGGCCGCGTTGGACAGACCCCCGCACGGCAGCTCCGCGGAACTCCCAGGTTTGACTCTGACCGACCGGAACTGCTCTGGAGACGGTGCTGCAGGGACCAAACAGTCAGATGTCAATGGTTAATGAAAGACAAAGAATGATGAAAGTTTGATTAGTTCTAGGGGCGGGAGTTGGCAAAAATGTGACGATTCGATAGTATCGCGATATTTGGATTCTTAACATATTGCGATACAGCAAGTATAGAGAAAGTATAGCCTTTTGATTCTGCGATATATTTTGATTCATGTCCCTCATTCTATTCCATTACAGAAATTGAGGATAATATGACTTATTATGGTCTGGACATTAACGAACATCACTGCGAGCACATCACTTAAATTATTCAAATACAACAGACTCGAGTCACAACAAATCATAAAGATGGAAATGACGAGATTAAACTCAAGAACAAACACAAAAGAGAAACAGAATTATCAAACATTGTAATACTTAAAGGTAAATGAGGATTTTCCCAAATTTTAGGAAGGAACCGCCCTCTCCAATTTTTGAACAAACTCTCTAGTCTTATTGGACGAGCACGTATCACCAGAATGATTGACAGTTAGGAGGACCAATAGTCTTGACGATAGACCCGGAAGTAGATTATCCTACTGTAGACCTTTAACTGCGTGTGCAAAATATCAGGATACAATCTAGTACACACCTGGGCATCGGTCTGCATTCCCACTGAGATCCTGAATCAACCAACTGGAAGAAACAACACACACACATTAATAAAGTATAATTATTTGGTTCTTCTGTATCAGTATCCAATCCACACAAAAAAAACTAAAAAACCCTGCACAACTATTGCCACTGTTTCTTAATTTCAACTTTGACTGTACATAATATATCCTGCATTTAACATGTTTGCACACTTCTTTCATTATCTTCTTCTCGAGTAGTACGGGTCATAAACACAGTGTCCAAAGTGCAGCACAATAAAATACTAATTAAAACAAATGCATACTAAGCAGGAAAATCATTACAAATCAAATTGGAAAAACTGTGTGTGCCTATACGTATAAATATAATAATAAAAGGACCATACTATTCAGGCAGTGTAAAAGTCAGAGCATAAAGATATAGAACCAAAACCAAACATTCATATCTATACTTTTAAAACAAGATGAACTTTCTTAAACTACAAATGTATGAACTTTCTATGATCATAAACAAAGCTTTAAAAGTGTCTTACCTCTTTCCGTTCTCTACACTGTTGATGCATTTCTCCGTCTGTGGATCCCAGGAACAGTACGGATCTCGGGCCAAAACGCAGTCGATGCAGGACAGATACTTCCCACAGAAGGAGGTGGGGCTCTGGACCACGCCGGAGTCTGAGCCGGCGTAGATGGACTGGGTCTGCGGACACACCACGCGGTCAAAATACAGAACATTCTTTGTACAATGGAGAAAGAGAAAGAAGGAACCTCAAATATTAATTCATAAATCAATACACTAGGATAATAAATGTATAATATAGCTGATAAAATAATATCTGGTAAAATATATATATATACAGTACAGATATACATAATAAAAAGTAAGTAGCAGTAAGGTCACCCAAAGCGCTTTCACAATGTTCAGAGTTCAGAAGCGAGTCCAGAACACACTGGACCATCAGCCTCCGACCAAACACCATCTATTCACTCTCATCTCTCACTCTCTCATTCAGACCTATTGTACATGTTTTTAGAAGTAAGGGAAACCGGAGCACCCAGAGGAAACCTACGCAGACACGGGGAGAACATGCAAACTCCACTCAGAAAGGCCCTGTTCCGACCGGGATTCGAACCCAGGAGCTTCTTGCTGAGAAGCGAGAGAGCTAACCACTCAGCCTTACTCAGTGGTTAGTAACTCAGTTACTTTGTAACTATCGCAAACGAGATGCCTGTGGATGCGTGTCCGTGGATGTTTATGTGAGACCCCGTGTATAAGCTTTGCGGAGATTTTCGGGACTACATTTTTTCACAAATCACAAAGATATACAGAAAATGTAACGTACAGTTGTTGTGAAGATAAATGAATAAATAGAAAGATACAGAAGGTTCTTTGGTTTCTGACCTTCGTGGACAGCAGCAGGTTCTTTATGGGTTCAGAGGTTTTCAGCAGTTGGATTTCTTCTATCGTGTGGACGCCTCCTTCGTACACCACCGACTTGTGGAGGATTCCTTTGTCTGAAAACGCAAAAACCATCACGGATTAGTCTCACATTGTTTATGAGCAGAAGCCTTTTTATATGTGCCTTAAGTAGAACTAGTTTGAAATCCATGTGTCTCTGTGGAACTGGACGAAAGAAGCAAAAACATGTTCAAAGATGTGACGATTTCAAAAGGAAGCGCAGAAGAAGAACGTGGAGGACTGAGGACACAGAGTTGTGGGAGAGAGGTGTAGGGTCAGAGAGAGTGTGGGCCTGTGTCTTGTGTTGATCGAGTGAAAGGGACTGGAGCCAAATCAGTCTCTGCCTCGTCCGTTTTTTTTAATCAAGCGGGTTATTTCTGTATTTTTATTTTGTATCTTGTTTATGATTTCATTTTGCAAAATGTTTTACATAAAATTCTTACTACAAGTAAGTAAGTAATCTCTAAAGATTACTTACTACTACTACTACTACTGTGTCATGTAATTAATGTATATACTACAAATAGAGAACAGTTTATCATATATGCAGATATTTTTCAGTGTTCTAAATATTATCCTATACTTGCTACTAGTTAGATGCTAAACTGCATTTGTTATTTTTTCTTCTGTCCTTGTAAAGACAAAGTTGAATCTACTACTGCTACCACTACTACAATAACTGCTACTGCTACTACTACTACGATAACTGCTACTGCTACTACTACTACGATAACTGCTACTGCTACTACGATAACTGCTACTGCTACTACTACTACGATAACTGCTACTACTACTGCTTTTACTGCTGCTGCTGATCCAAACTGAAGTGTTACCAGTTCCGGTGAAGATGACGTCGTAGATGCGGCCGCTGAGCGCAGGGACGCGGTCCACCACGATCTGAGTGTAGTTGACGTCTTTGGTGATGAGGCGGGGGCCGTTGCCGATGGGCAGAACGGGGTCCTCCAGCAGAGGGTGGTCTTTCACAAACTGCAGAGTCTTGTCCGGCAGCTGCAGAGAGCTGTTGACTCCCTGCTGACGCATGCTGTTGTCGATGCACTGGAGAGAGACGACGGGGGGGGGTTAAAAACAGAACTACAAACTAACACAGAACACACACACATGCAAATATGACTGTCCTGAATTTCTCCATTGTGAGATAATAAAGTACATCTCTCTCTCTCTCAAATAACTATGCATCATTTACACTCAGCCAACTCCAGCTCTGTCAAATGTGAGTCATTGTCATACCTCATTTAAAAGTCCATATCACGCTATTGGACTTTTCATCATCATTGCAGTGTTATTTGGCTTCACATACATTTACACAGTTTTTTTTATTGATTCCCTCGAGCTTTAGTTAGAGGCAGCAAAACGCCAAATCCATGACGAGCTGCAGAAGCCCGCCTCCAGTAGGTGATTGACAGGTGGAGAAACCAAAAGTGAATCGGTGCATGCAGCCTTGGTCCCGAGTCTCCCACGGTCTGTTAGCTGCACTTCGAGCTGTTTTTTTTCTGCTATTGTCACCGACTGAAAGTCGGCATCAAGTGACTTGGAGAAAATGTGTTTTTGGTGAAAATATGTGAAGACACTACTCAGCACAAAGACTAAGAATGTGGCTAAATTTTCTTCATAGCCTCTGAAATCCACAAAGAATCTGTTTATCTGGAACTTGCGCGCCGGACTTGCGCACCGGACTTGCGCACCGGACTTGCGCACCGGACTTGCGCACCAGACTTGCGCACCGGACTTGCGCACCGGACTTGCGCACCGGACTTGCGCACCGGACTTGCGCACCGGACTTGCGCACCGGACTTGCGCACCGGACTTGCGCACCGGACTTGCACTGGACTTGCACTGGACTTGCACTGGACTTGCACTGGACTTGCACTGGACTTGCACTGGACTTGCACTGGACTTGCACTGGACTTGCACTGGACTTGCACTGGACTTGCTAATTGTTTTTATTCCCACAATAAAAGACGTTAATGAGGAGCCACATTTTTATCAAACATATGATTATGATGTGAAAAGCAACATATGGGACCTTTAAAAGCTCCCAATACAGATCAATGGCCCTGGACTGGTCTGGTCTGGTCTGGTCTGGTGAACTACAGTGGTCCTCTTACTTTAAAGTGTGTGTACTTACTGCACCAGGCCGAGGGGATGGAGTCTGGCCGTTGTACCGAACCCACTTGGTGTGAGACTGCTCCACTGTTGCTTTCTGCATGTATTTCCCTTTAGAGAAGACGTCCTCCACAGCCGTCAGGTTGTAGGCACAGACTGCAGACAGACCCACGTTGTCCCTGAGCAGACCACACAATAAAACGTTACAGGGACCACATTAACGGCTGGGAACTTGGGGAAAATTATTCTTCAATAGTTCTGCAAAATCTAAGTAAGCAAGTAATGTTACTTTATATACCGCCATTCACAGACCAGAGTCAAAGCGGTTTTTACAATTGTTTTTTTTGGGCATTTTGTCTCTCTCACACAGTTGTAGGGGAAACCGGAGTACCCAGAGGAAACCTACACAGACACGGGGAGAACATGCAAACTCTACTTAGAAAGGCCCTGGGTTATACCATTTTTCTTTGATATGTATTCTATGCAGTTTTCTTTTATTATCTTCCGTGCCAGTGAGAAGCACTTTGGGCAGCTGGTGTTGTTATAAATGTGCTATATACAAATAAAATTGACAAAAACATAGTGATACTGAACAGAATCACAGAAGAAGCATGAAGCCGACTGACCATTGAGAGGTGAAGACGCCGTAGATGACCGTGTCCCACCAGTGCTTCCCCTTCAGGACAAAGACGTCGTGGACCACGTTGAAGACGAAGTTGAGCTCTGGCATGGAACAGACCAGTTTGGCCTTCAGGAAGGACGTCCACTTCTTCTGGAGAGTCCGCTGCCCCCCGAGGTCGCCCTGAGGAGAGAGGAAGACCACATTTAGGATACTACGCAAAAGGAAGAAGGCCCAGCTCTACTTGGCCCAGCTCAGCTCTGCTCTACCTCCTTGTGTTTCCATTATCCCAGTTATCTCACCCACAACAAACCAGTATTCAGGGATTTTCCTCTGTAATCAACAACATTTATGAACAATGGTCTCTGCCCCTTATGAACCAATGGCTCTACACGATAATTTATTTTCCATTTGCAGTAAAAACTTTGCATACTAACCCTAACCCTTGTGTTTGATTCTCTTGATCTGTTTTGGCGAATGCAACGGTTTAGTTAAGTCCTCATGGAGAACTACTGCTGTGATTTAGGGCTGTACAAGAAAACATTGAATTAACCATGGCTTCCAGCAACACTCGGTCAGACTAGAACCAGGGCCAAGCGGGCACCAAAAAGTACCTGGTACTGATTAAACAGGGCCAGTGCACATGCTCCTAATAAGGGCAGAGTAGAGCTAAGGGTCGGTGGAAACATGGCTTTAAAACCAGTTAAAAAATAAATATATTATCAGTTTTTTGCTTGTTTATCTACATGCATGTATGTACGAACCACTAACTCTAGCCTGTGTGTAATTAATGTGTAGACTTGCTTATTGTTTGTGTCTTTCTGTGTCTTTATGAGTGAGAAACTAAAAAACACATGTGTAATCACCTTACAGACTCGCGCCACTCGAGGGATCAGCAACTTGCCAAAGAATTCGTACTCCACCGAAACCTCCGTGAAGAAGTAGTAGATTTTGTCGTCTTCGCCGTTGGCCTCGTTTCTCCCGTCTCGGATCACGTCGGCAAAAACAAAACTTGGCTCTGCAACCAATCGAGTAAGGTAAGGTGAGGCCAGTTTATCTGTATAGCACAGTGCATACACAAGGCAACTCCAAGCGCGTAACAAGACAAGAATTTAAATCATAAATAATCACAGTGAAAAAATGCGGGCCTCAAAGCTGAGATTTTATCATTTGTGTAGGTTATTTTTCTTATGCAAAACCTCAAACCCAATTTTGACACAAGGCTTTAGAATCATAAATAATCATCATACATTAAAGAGAGTTAAGTTCTTGAAGTTGTCAGAACATTGTCATAGAAGAAGCCGGTCTCTAAATAAATCATCTCAATAAATACATACAGAAAATTTGAAACGCTGCCACAGGAAGCGAGTCATCTTTATTAATATCGCGCATTTCACAGACCGAGGCCACACGGAGCACTTCAAAACTCTTCTCCACCCCTGACCTATTGTACATGTTTTTTTAGTGTTAGGTATCAGCCAGTTTCCCTTACAAAGACATGGGGAGAACATGCAAACTCCCCAGAGAGAGACCTGGAGATGGAATGGAACTCAGGACCGTCTTGCTGTGACCCTCAAACGCTAACCACAAGTCTCAACGTCAACTACAAACTGTAAGCGCTGCCTGTTAGGTGGAGATAAGGTGCTTACCGTTGAGCCAGGCCGTGGAGTACTCGGTCCTGACAAGAGGCTGAGGAGGAGAGTGTCGGGAGATGATGGGTTCACTGCCCAAAAAGTTATAAGAGGTTCCAGTGTAGAGCTCACCGTCTGTTTCAGGACAAAGAGCGGATATACGAATGTGTAATGTGTTTTGTGTAAGGAGGCCAGAGAGAGAGACGGACAGGAGAGAACCGAGAGAGGCCAGAGAGAGGCCAAAGAGAGGGATCAGAGAGGCCAGAGAGACAAGAGAGAGACAGGCCAGAGAGAGGCCAGAGAGAGGCCAGAGAGAGGCCAGAGAGAGGCCAGAGAGAGGCCAGAGAGAGAGGCCAGAGACGAGAGAGAGAGGCCAGAGAGAGGCTAAAGAGAGGGATCAGAGAGGCCAGAGAGACAAGAGAGAGAGAGGCCAGAGAGAGACGAGTGAGAGAGGCCAGAGAGAGACGAGTGAGAGAGGCCAGAGAGAGACAAGAGAAAGAGGCCAGAGAGAGACAAGAGAGAGAGAGGCCAGAGAGAGAGAGGCCAGAGAAAGAGGCCAGAGAGAGAGAGAGACAGGAAAGATCCGAGAGAGGCCAAAGAGAGAGGGGAGAGAAGAGAGATCAGAGGCCAGAGAGAGAGACAGAGACTAGAGAGAGGCAAGTGAGAGAGAGAGAGAGAGAGAGATTTGAGAGAGACAGAGAGAGAGAGAGACAAGGAAGAGAGACCAGAGAGAGAGACTTGAGAGACCAGAAATGGAGACCAGAGATAAATTCCAAATAAAAGTCTCTGTACTCACCGACCATGACTGTGGTGAAGCTTTGATACGGGTCAAAGGAGCACCTCCCTTTGCCATCCTCCCAGCGTCCAGTGAGCGAGAAATTAGATAAACTCTGAAAAATGCGAGAAACTTGTGAAGATTCTGGCGGAGATCTGACTTTGTCACAGTCTGAGATGGAGGAGTTTTAAACTTACCAAGTAGTCGCACCGAGGAGTGAAAGCATAAGTGCCGCAGACATAAAGCCGGTCCTTATCCACCACCTGCAGGACTCGGATGTTATTAAGACAGTCTCTCTGGAAAGATTCAAACAATATATGTTAGAATGACTTCAAATCCACCAAACTAAGAGACAGAGAGAGCAGAGAGAGAGAGATATCAGAGAGAGACCAGGGAGATCAGGGAGAGAGAGAGAGATAGACCAGAGAGATCAGGGAGAGAGAGAGAGATAGACCAGAGAGATCAGGGAGAGAGCGAGAGACCAGAGAGAGAGAGACCAGAGGGAGTAAGACCGGAGAGAGACACCAGAGAGAGAGGGATCAGAAAGACCAGAGAGTGAGAGACCACAGAGAGATATATATTAGAGAGAGCAGAGGGAGAGAGAGAGACCAGAGAGCGAGACTAAAGAGAACTAGAGAGAGCAGAGAGAGTGAAATAGAGAGTGAGACCAGAGAGAGAGACATGAGTGAGAGAGACCAGAGAGAGAGAGACCAGAGAGAGACCAAGACATGAGTGAGAGACCAGAGAGAGACCAAGACATGAGTGTGAGACCAGAGAGAGACCAAGACATGAGTGAGAGACCAGAGAGAGACCAAGACATGAGTGAGAGACCAGAGAGAGACCAAGACATGAGTGAGAGACCAACAGACTACCTCTCTGGATTTCCCTTTGAGGACACAGTTCTCAATATATTGGTCTTCCACGGTCCACTCCGCCTGAAGGAAAACACTTGTTATTATTATTGTTATTATTCATATAAACTGTATCATTGTGTAGCAGCGATACCTTGTTGTGTCGTTGTGTGACGTTTTTCTGACTGAGTCCAAAGACGGCTTCTCTGGCCCCGACGTACAGAGAGTCTCCCTCTTCACTCAGCAGCAGAGTGGTGTAGTTAAAGATGCCCGGCTCCGAGAACTCCATCAGGTCCAAGTCTGAAAGAACGACAGGTTTTAGAACTCCCAGAGCAGCAGCAGAGAGAGAGACCAGAAAGACCAGAGAGAAAGAAAGAGACCAGAGAGTGAGAGACCAGAGAAAGAGACCAGAAAGACCAGAGAAAAAAAAAGAGACCAGAGAGAGAGACCAGAGAGAGAGACCAGAAAGACCAGAGAGAAAGAAAGATCAGAGAGTGAGAGACACAAGAGAGAAATAGAGAGACCAGAGAGAGAAATGGAGAGACTAGAGGGAGAGAGACCAGAAAGACCAGAGAGAAAGAAAGAGACCAGAGAGTGAGAGACCAGAGAGAAAGAAAAAGAGATCAGAGTGTGAGAGACCACAGAGAGAGAGAGACCAGAAAGACCAGAGAGAGAAATAGAGACCAGAGAGAGAAATGGAGAGACTAGAGAGAGAGAAATAGAGAGAGCAGAGGGAGATAGAGAGAGCAGAGGGAGAGAGACCAGAGAGAGAGAAATAGAGAGACCAGAGGGAGATAGAGAGAGCAGAGGGAGAGAGAGAGAGAGCAGAGAGCATCAGGTCCAAGGCTGAAAGAACGACAGGTTTTAGAACTCCCAGCATGCATCAGAGTTCTGAGCTTCCTACATGTCGCTCTATAGTCGGTCGGTTGTGTTTACGTCTAAAACCACACACAAAAAATGCATTGCTTTTTTGTTCATTAAAAAAAATCTTTACCGTACCTCCAAAAGTTCTGAAATTGGTGAATTTTTTAGCTATTAAAATAATCTATGGACCGGAAACAAGAGAGAGGTCAATGGTTCGCGACAGGTAACCCGATACGGCGGCCGCGATAGAATGCCCACCTTTTCAACCCAACTACCCACAATGCCGTGCGGTGGAAAAGGAAGCTCGGAACTCTTGATGCATGTACAAGGCAAAGTGCTTTTTTAGACATAGGAAAACACGGAGCTAAATGTGTCACCCAAAAAAATAAATAATGCATAAAAACAAGTCAATGAAAGATGCAAAGGTTTTTTGTATCGACCAATTTGATCTCGAGTCTGAAATTAATAATAATAAAAACACATCAGTAAATACTTCTGAACCACGTTTATTCTATTTTACAATCTTATTTTACTTCTAATATGGATTAAACTTAAATTATAGACTGTTTGATGTGAGCAATCTGAGTCTAATGTTGTTCTTTCTCTGCTGTAATGTGCAACGATGGTAATGAAACTTCTCCACTGTGAGACGAATGAAGGAATATCTGATCTTATTTCATATCTAAACAGAGACGCATAAAAGTATTGTTGCTAAAGTCCCAAGTGTGCACCAGACAAATACATAAAGAAATCATAATTCATACAAGTAAACAACGTTGAAAGAGGAGGTGGGAATCTCAACTTTATCCGACTTCTTCTAAAAACAGCGGTGAATTTTCAGTGTTTTGGATCAATGCTAATAATGTAGACTGTTCCATGTTCACAGTTTATTAGCAATAGCCATAAACTCTTTTTGCATCAGTTACAAGCTTGTTTTGTGGTCATGTTTTGACTCTGTATTGTCAAAAAAATGAATAAAAAACAAAATACTGGGAGATAAACCTACACATTTTTTATTCTTTTTTGTGCTTAAGTTGGAGATTATAGATTGCTTCTTTAATACACTATTTTTTTTATTTAATTTAGTCTAGAGTTACTGTTTATTTCTCTTGTGCTGCTCCTCATTCCTTCTGTTCTGTAACCGCTAATGCAACACTGACATTTCCCCATCTGTGGGACGAATACAGAATGTCTTAATCTTAATTTTAATCTCAATTCCATGAGCAGTGTTGCAGTTAAAATGACATACTTAAAAACATTCATGAATTAAGTGCATAGATCTAACTGGTGCATGTCTGACCTTGGCGTTTCCATGACGACCGGGGGACGGTGTGCGGCCCATGGGTGGACACCTCGAGGAGCAGTCCCAGGAAGACTCCCAGCACGCCGAAGCCCATGTTGGTCTCCAGCAGCTTTGGCGCCGTGAAGTTACCCCTGAGCACAGAGAGGACAGAGGCGGAGAAGCTAAACGACCACGACTAAGGAAACGCAAAGCAGAAATGAGACTTTCAGAAGCAGCCTCTGAGCCAAAGAGAACGAGATAGTTCCGAGTAATCTCAAAACCGAGATATGAGGTGTATTTCTGTGAACTAAATAGTCTAAAAATAAAAGTGGAAATAAATGCTAACCCAACCACAAAACCCCTCAGCATAGATCATATATTAGGTGAGGACTGATGAGAACTAACGTCAGTGTTAGCGTTAGTGCAGAAGAAGCTGATTTGAGCATAAGCTGTGGACACCAGTGGGGAAGGGTCCCAGATCAAAAGTGACCAAAATGACGTGCGCTGACATGCTGCAATACCACCCCGGGCCAATGGGGGTGGACCCAGAAGAAGAATTAGCCAATGCTAACATATAGCATTGGCTAACCTCTCAAAAACGTCTTTACAGGATGGACCAAAAGTTGTCTCTTGGCCCAAAGCTCCGTTCCACATGTGTGTCAATGCTGAGGGGGGGTGGATTGTTTTGGTCCACTCTAGTTTACTCGCTGTGAATTTTTGAAGTCTCTCGTTCAAATGAATGGAGCTGCGCCGGCTGACGCATGCGCAGATGCGTTTTTTCACAATTTTCTTGTGGGCGGGACCACTCGCGGCCATTTTGGATTGCTCCATGAAAGCACTTTTCATGGCCAACTCCTATGAACGGCGGAGATAGGCGTGACTCTGTCCATTAATATATACAGTCTATGGTTGACACAGGCAGACATGTGGCTAAGACAGTTGCTAAGGCAAGATGGAGTTTGCCCAGGAATGAAGGCATCTGATTGGTCAATCTTTATATGGTTGATTTTTTTTTCTTTTTTTTTTTTAAGATATCATTTTGGTAAATCCAAACACCAGGATCAAAGAGATGTTTTATGCCCAAACATGGTGAGTGTGACACAAAGGGTTACGGAGCTAGAAGAGTTTACGGGAGGCTAAAAGTAGGGAGGCTAAGCCAGGGAGGCTAGGCCAGGGAGGCTAGGCCAGGGAGGCCAAATTCGGGAGAAAAATATGGAGCAAAAACTTCATCCATGGGCACTTCTCTTATTGGGCTTTATTGAGCTAGCAGGTTGGCCATTTACATACTATTCTCCTCAGCAGCAGATTTGTGGTTTTGTTTTGGTATAATTAATCATTCTACACAACCCTCCGACCTCTTCTTCTATTGTAGTAAAGTCTTAGTAATTGGACTAACATTAAAGCTGTTTCAGAACATTTCAAACATGTTTCAGAATCCAGTAGATCAGATTCTGCACGGAGCGTCTTCGTTCACACGGCGTCTGTGTTACCGCTCTGTGTCCTCTGCCTAGGATCACGTTTGTTTTTGCAAAGATCAGTGGTTGGCTTCTCTGGTTCGGTGAGCAGAAAGTAAAGTGATCCCGCAGCGTTCTGGTCAGACAGGTTTCCATGTGTAGTCTTTAAATAAGAGAAACCAGCAGAAGGTCTGGAGTTTTATCACAGATCAAACAGATCGACTTGTGGCCTCTCACTGCGGCAGACGACAGGAAAGAACTGGCAACATACAACATTATGCTATTCAACCTAATTTCACATCCATTACTGTGCTGTGATGGAAATATGGATCTTAATAGAGTAAAAAGCTTTCAGAATATCTTTAATCAGTCATTTCATGCCCTCCCAGCAGTAAATCCAAAGCCTGTATAGTAGAATATAAGGCATATATTAGCTTTATTGGACTAATACGTATATAAACACATTAGAATTGTGTTTCATTTAATAACAACCACACATCTGTGCATAATGTCAGAACGTGCAACATAGAACCACATGTGTTCACTGTCACTTTCATTTTGAGCTTATTTATCTGTTGCTTATTTAACAGGGACATTGCACATTAAACGTATTGTTCAGACCGGACAGAGCTTGAGGCTAATTTTCACCTGTCGTCCCTGGGCAGAGGTGACACTAGGTTTACAGACAGAGTTGAGCTCAGAAGCAAGAGCTCTGGTGTGTGTCGTCTGGTGCACACTGGGGTAGTCTTGCACAGTTTTTCCTATGTGGTTTTACTGCAAATGGCAATTAAATGAATCTGAATCAGAAGTGCAGAAGTACCACATCCTCACGCTGCAAAGACATTTCATCACTGAATATTTCAACTCTAATTAAAAAGGCGCTATACCCGTTTCTGCAAGGTTTGAATGTTTAGCACCGCCCCCAACTCGCTCAATGGCTTCTCATTTCCCCTACGCTCTCATAACACAAAGCCATCTAGTTTTATTTGCGATCTGACATGTATGCTAACATTAGCGCAACAATCACTGATGAAATGATACTAAAGCAACGCACTGCTAACACAACATATAGGTAAAAGAATACCGCTAGTTTTGCATCTGAATGTATTAATTTAAACATTAGAATATATTCAAATATTTAATTATGATTTATCTCACTGTAGGGGCTAGAGGACGCAGGCTGTTCGCTGCTCGTTCTGTGAGCGGAGGAGAATGACCGGCACGCTAAGTCTGTGCTGAGCACTTTTCACGGCTATAACTCATACACCGCTGAATCAATGACCTCAAGTTTTCAATGAAATTATGTATTATAATTAGGGCTGTCAAAATTATCGCGTTAACGTGCGTTAACGCGTTTGACGCATGCCCATGCGTCCCATAATAACACTCAGAATGCCGCGGACACATGCGTGTGTAAGATGGGGACAGAGCAGGTCTCTGGGAGTTCAAGTTTTGAAAGAATACACGCGTGACCGCGGGGCACTTGTTGTTTCCTGTATGAACTCTGGATGATGAGCTGCGGGCGCCACAGCGCTCTGGACAGTTCCCACTTCCAGCGGCTGTGATCACGGCGAACGGCGCTGCGTAATGGGATCATATCCAAGACCACGCACAGAACTATTACAGAACTATTCTCTAGTGTGCGTACGTGTCTTTGCGTAACCGATGCACACAATATGTACAGCGCTGAAGCTGGACTGCGGAGCCTCAGTCTCCTCCGTGTCTTCTCCCGAAGCGCACTCGCTAAATTAAAGCTGAGGTACCTAATTTTCCTTTCGACCATCAGTTCATGTTCGTTGTGCCTAAAAAAGTAATGGTGTGAGCAAATCAAACAGATTTAATGACATTCTGCATTTCAGACTATTTTGAAATGTCCCTCATCTGTAACAAACAATAGTTTTGGTCTGAGTCTAAACAGAAAGACAGAATGTTAATAATGTTAATTCCATTTTATATGGATTTATTGTTATAACAAACAAATACAGTACATATGTTCACTAAGCTGTCATTTATCTTTCCATTCAAACAACAATTTACAGAAAAATATGGCATAATTTTGCCAATAGTTTGAAATGTGATTAATTACGATTAAATAATTTTTAAGCTGTAATTAACTCGATTAAAAAAATTAATCGTTTGACAGCCCTAATTATAATACAACTTGTATGTAGTAATAAGCATTTTTATCAACTACTTAGAAAAAAAAATCGGGTATAGCTTCTTTGACTTCAAGAGTCTTGCTCCAGAGTGACACAGATTTGAGGCCACTCCTGTGAGATGCAGCTTCCTGGGAGTTTCCTTTCAAGTTTCCTTTTTAAAAGCACCTACAAACTTTAGACATTAGAATATGTCTGACCTGTGAGACTCAAGCTTTGTAAATAAAGAGAATTCATTGATTTCTATAGATTAAACTAAATATTCAGCGTTAACGACTTCATCACTCACACAAGTATTATAAACCTAGATACTCGAGGGCAAATATACCTTATTTGTTTTATACATTTTAATACTATGTGTCTTTATTGAGTTGAAGATGGAGATTTGATTGTAATGTTTAAGTACAGAGTTGTGCCGTTTGCTGCTCAATCCCACTGTTCAAACCTGTGATGCAACACTGACATTTCCCCACCGTGGGACGAATAAACCAGTAATATTTATTTATCAGACAAAGCTCACCCAAAGCTCACCCAAAACACTTTACTACAAGTTTTCAGATTGGTTTAATATTAGGACCCGGAAATAGACAAACGGGAAGCAAATGGATGGATATTTTCAATGAAGGATTTCTCTATTTAAAGTTTAACCAGATTCAGTAGTTAATATTTAACTCTGCGTTCAGCTGTCATCATGGTTTAGACATGGGGAACTGCACATCCCAAAACATGGAAAATCAATGCCCTCCACCGCAGTGTGAACTATGGAAGCAGAGATTGGATATGGATTTGTTGGTTAATACCAAAGTGCCCAGAGCTCTGTCCCCATTTACATGAAATCAAGGCTTCACCGGATCTGGAAAGGCTGGAGCTTGGGTTTTTCTAGAAGCAGTAATAGCAAGAGGTCGTCAAGATTGTTCTCTCAGTCCTCTCAAAACTTTCATAAGACGGGGATTTTTCCGTGACCATGAAAGTCTAAGAAAAAAGTGAAATGAATGAGAAATCAGCCACAAGAAAATCAAACTCCTGGAACAGATCGTATTTTCGTAGAGAAGTGTGACATCACCACAGCGTTAGCTTTAATGCAGAAGCTGATTTGTGCATAAGCTAGCTGGTGCAAATATCCTTATGAGGCTAATTATTCTGTAACGTTAGCTTTGCGCAATTAACAGGGCCATAATTTAACTTCTACTTTCAAATTAATGTATTTTTATTACTTTTTAATTGCTTTTACTGCGTACATAATGTTTTAGTTTTCCCATACATTTTTTCAACATAAGAAGCTATATATATTTTTTGTTTACTTTTATCTCTGTGCAGCACTTTGGAAACTTGTCTTATAAAACGTGCTATATAAAAAAAGTGGATTTGCTTCTACAGATCTGGAAAGGCTGGATTTCAAGCCTCGTTTTACCCTTGGACTCTGATATTCGAAAGACGGGGTCAAATAAACAAGGCCCCTTTGTTTACGGCTGATGAGGGGAGCCCCCAGCGCCGCCCAACCCCCGGACTAAAGCCCTGGTCCAGGCCACATCATCACATCGAGAACCAAACAATGAACAGAAGGAGCGAAACAAGAGATCGGTTCTCCAGTGATTCAGCTCCAACGGGATAAATATATTCTTACTTCAAGAGGTGGCACTGAGAAGATACGCTGGGGTTTTGATTATGTATTCGGGTCATTCTTTAACATTGTGTCATGGAACGGCCACAAATGTAAAGCGGTCTTATTGGCATTCAGAATCAGAAAGTTTTACTGCCATTGTAAGTAACAGGAAGTGACAAACGGGGAATCTGATTTGGCTCAAGGTGCAATCGAAGTTGTAAAGGTCTGCATAGAAAAAGGTGACTGTATTCTATGAGAAAGACTTGAGCAAAAATGGCAAAGAAAAACTTCAAGTGCAAATAAAACAATGGCAGGCGTATTCAGCCATGGATTATATATATTAGATTCAACCCAGTTTTTTTCGGAGTGCAGCCAATGTCTTCAAAATGTGTTTTGGCCAAAATGTAAAGAGCCAAGTGGTGAAAAACTAACACTGCTCGTTACTCTACTCACACCGTCCCCAAACCGTGTGAGGGCAGCCTTTCTTCAGCAGGGACTGGTAAGAGTGTCAGGAGTGGATGAAAAAAAAGCTTTTGCAAATGAACTTGAGTCTGGGGTGGAGGTTTTACCATCAGGACAATTTCCCTAGACATAAAGCTATGTTTGTGGGTATGGAAACTATTTCAAATTGCCACTGTACATTTAACACGAAATTAAATAAAAGGCCAAGACACACAGCAAAACCAGTCCACTGTCCAGCGTTCTCCTGGTATAAATCTTTACACAAATAGCTCCCATTGGAGAGAGAAGCTTTAAAAACACCCTCCGTCTCTTTATGGAGTCGCAGGCTGTGAACTGGCAGCTCCATGCGCCGTACAGAGATTTAGCGGAGTGGTCATATGGTTCACAGATATTCAAGACGGTCGTCACGCTGCCGGGACTCTTTGAGCTCATTGTGCGTTCTTACAAGCTCCTTTGGTTGTGCAGCTATGGTGACACCTGCTCGGGGCCCGGGGCTCCCACTGCACTGAAGGGAACGGGGCAGAGGAACTGGCCGGACGCCCACAGAGGACAGGACTCACAGGGGGAGAGTAACGGAGCTCATCTCTGTTGGAGGAGAGGATAACACTCCACCTGCTTCATGATCACTACATTCTGACCTTATTACATTCATCTGATTACTCTGCTCTGATGATTTACTAGTCTCTTTACCATTGTGTATTTTTGCACATATTCAATTCAGTTCAATCTATTCTCGTAAAGCCCGAAATCACAACAGTAGTCATCTCGAAGGACTTTAAAATCCACTCCAAATATGAAGACTTTGACACTGCTTAAGCCAGGGGTGTCCAAACTTTTGAGTAAGAGGCAGCTTTAGTTCACCAGACTAGTCCAGGGGCCGACATCACGGACTGAAAACTTGTCTTGACTGGCATCGGGCTGTTCTGAGCTTTAAAATGATCTATAACAGAGCTGAAGTTGGCTGAATGACACATGTTTACTATCTCACCGGCTACATAAGCACTATTTAAGGAAGTTTGTGACACAATCAAAATGTATGTACAAAAAAAATCCTTTGACTGAACTCCAGACGTACTGGGCTTTAGAACAAGGTCTATATTGTCTGAGCTGAAGTTGGATGGATGACACAGTGAACTTGTGTTTATAATCTCAATGACTACTTTGGGTTAGAAAGGCAGTGGGCCACATAGAATGACTTTGAGGGCCGCAATTGGCCCCGCGGCCTGACTTTGGACATTGTAACTGCAAACGGAAGCAAAGACTCAAACATTTGTGAAGAGGTCGAGCGTCTGATAAAACCATTTTACCAACTACTGCAGATGACAAAAAAAACGGGCTAATAAAATAGACATGATGCAGGTTTTTTATAGAACGCAACCCCCACGATAAATGGTCAACCAAAGTACTTCTATGAGTATTTCTCATATAAGGTAAAGATCCGTGGGCTAAGGCCTTAGGAATGAGGAGCACACAGCACAAGATAAGTAAGTAAGTAAGTTTTTATTTATATACCGCCTTTTCACTGCAGATCTGAGTCTCAAAGCGGTTTACAATTGTTAATTTTGGGCATTTGTCTCTCACTCCACACAGAGATGGGAGCGGGGTCAGTACAGGAAGCGCATGCCAGACCTATTGGACATATTTTTAGTGGTAGGGGAAACCGGAGTACCCGGAGGAAACCTACGCAGACACGGGGAGAACATGCAAACTCCACTCAGAAAGGCCCTGGTCCGACCGGGATTCGAACCCAGGACCTTCTTGCTGCGAGGCGAGAGTGCTATCCACTCAGCCACCGTGCCGCCTCAGTGAACAATAACTCTATACAAAAATAAAATATCTCTAGCGTTAGCATAAAAAAGAGGGAAGTATAAAACCTGTATATTCTAGAGAAAGAAATATCCATCCATCCATCCATCCATCTTCTTCCCCTTAATCCATTTCTGGGTCGGAGGTGGCAGTCAGAGCACTAGCCCCTCACTGATCCTCCTGCAGGCGGTGAGTCCACAGGAGCTGAGATCTTTCAGCGGGGGCTTCAGGCAAAGTGGGGTTAAGTGTCTTGCCCAAGGACACAACGACAGCAGTCATCAGTGGGAGTCGTGAAGTAGGTCTTACAAGGTCTTTAGTTGTATAAATGTCTCTATATCTAGCACTACTAAAGTATAAACTATAAACAGTCTGCTGGTTTCTGCTTCTGCTCACCAGCTGGCAGAAACAGTGTGGTCCACATTTCTGCATTTCTCTTCCAAACTGTAATTACATGAATCTTAATCATCGACGGACATTGACAAGTGCGTGCCGTCGTTCCTTCACCTTTATCCAAGCAGTTCTTGTAGAAAATAAATTCTGGAAAAAGAGAAATGCCTCGACGGAGAAAGGCAAACGCAGCTGCAGCGAGAGGAGGTTTGAGCCAATCCAATTAAACTCTCAGAGGAAGTCATTTGTGTGAGAACGACAAACGGATCAGGACAGATGTCTCCTACACCATGAGAGACACCAGAGGACCAGCTGTACAGACACACCAGAGACACCAGAGGACCAGCTGTACAGACACACCAGAGACACCAGAGGACCAGCTGTACAGACACACCAGACACCAGAGGACCAGCTGTACAGACACACCAGACACCAGAGGACCAGCTGTACAGACACACCAGACACCAGAGGACCAGCTGTACAGACACACCAGACACCAGAGGACCAGCTGTACAGACACACCAGAGACACCAGAGGACCAGCTGTACAGACACACCAGACACCAGAGGACCAGCTGTACAGACACACCAGAGGACCAGCTGTACAGACACACCAGAGACACCAGAGGACCAGCTGTACAGACACACCAGAGACACCAGAGGACCAGCTGTACAGACACACCAGACACCAGAGGACCAGCTGTACAGACACACCAGACACCAGAGGACCAGCTGTACAGACACACCAGAGGACCAGCTGTACAGACACACCAGAGGACCAGCTGTACAGACACCAGAGGACCAGCTGTACAGACACACCAGAGGACCAGCTGTACAGACACACCAGAGGACCAGCTGTACAGACACACCAGAGGACCAGCTGTACAGACACACCAGAGGACCAGCTGTACAGACACACCAGACACCAGAGGACCAGCTGTACAGACACACCAGAGGACCAGCTGTACAGACACACCAGAGGACCAGCTGTACAGACACACCAGACACCAGAGGACCAGCTGTACAGACACACCAGAGACACCAGAGGACCAGCTGTACAGACACACCAGACACCAGAGGACCAGCTGTACAGACACACCAGACACCAGAGGACCAGCTGTACAGACACACCAGACACCAGAGGACCAGCTGTACAGACACACCAGAGGACCAGCTGTACAGACACACCAGAGGACCAGCTGTACAGACACACCAGAGGACCAGCTGTACAGACACACGAATCCCGTCGGAACAGGGCCTTTCTGAGTGGAGTTTGCATGTTCTCCCCGTGTCTGCATAGGTTTCCCCCTACCACTAAAAACATGCACAATAGGTATGAATGTAATGAGTGAGTGAATGGTGTTGGTCAGAGGCTTTGATGGTCCAGTGTGTTTTGATGGTCCAGTGTGTTTGGTGACTCGCTTCCATCATCACCGTGTGGAGAGAATGGAATAACTATCTGAAGCATCTCTTATGGTGCGTTCACGCCGCAAACACTGGAACGCTGACGCCTCGCGCACCAGACACACATTCTCTACATTTCAGATGCAGGGGTCTTCACACCAGAGGTCTTGGCCTGCGGTGGCGCGCGCCGGAAGTGGCAGGCGGCCTTTGATGCTAACGGAGTTAAGCTAGCGGGTTTTTGTTATAGAGTTCTTCTCCAATAATGAAGCTCTGCAGGGTCTCTGTGTCTGAGACCTTCCAGAGACTTTTTTTAACAGCAGTATGTGTTTACGGAGGTGCGCCATGCGTTTAAGAAGAAGAAGAAGGTCCTTTATTTGTCCCACAATGGGGAAATTTCAGTTTGATGCATACACATATAGTACATACATATATACACATACACATCAAGGCCCATCCATCCATCCATTTTCTACCCTTTAATCCATTTCTGGGTCAGGGGGGTGGCAGTCAGAGATGCCACCCAAGTCTCATAGCACCAGCCCCTCACTGACCCTCTGCAGGTGGTGAGCCCACAGGAGGACGGCTGCTCTCTGACTGTGAGCATAGCCTTGATCTTTCAGTGGGGGCTTTGGGCAAAGTGGGGTTAAGTGTCTTGCCCAAGGACACAACGACAGCAGTCATCAGTGGGAGTTGATGGAGAAGGTGCAGAGGTGGGAATTGAACCCACAACCTTCTGGCCTTAAGGCCAATGCTCTACCAACTGAGCTACTGTCGCCCCACACATCAAGGCATGCATATCATATCATATCCGCGCTCCTTATAGGCTAAGTGGGTTAAGTGTCTTGCCCAAGGACACAACAACAGCAGGCATCAGTGGGAGTCGGTGGAGAAGGTCCCGTGGTGGGCTCGAACCCACGACCTTTGGGCCCAAAGGCCAATGCTCTACCAACTGAGCTACTGTTTATTATTAAAGACCTTATGACGGGTGGATATCAAAATTGCATGACAATGTCAATTTGAAAGAGATTCCGGCAAAAAAAATCCTATATTTTATAAAAAGAACGTGTTTTTCATGAATTTAAGTTGTCTATGCTCTAACCTGTGTGTGACGTCATAGCGGGTAACGCCCATGCATTGAAAACCATGGATCTATGCCACAGGACTGCCTTTTCTCTCTTCTCTCCACTGATGCCCAACACAATACTGCCCTCTACAGGTGACAACTGCTCATTACACATAAATTGCCATTTTGAGTGTGAAAAAGTGTCCGAGGTGGGATTTGAACCCAAGTATCTGGATTGGCAGTCCATCGACACAACCACTGGACTATCTCAGTGACAACGAAATGTGACATTCTAGTAGTTATCTTAGACTCGCTGTACACGGCCTTGTCATCTTGAATCCGCGAAAAAAGAACGAATACCAAATTGTAAACAACTCACAGCGTTGAAACGTACCCGTTCTGACGTCACCAAGGGCTGTGAAGTTTTTTCGTTTCTAAGGGCGTTGCTATGGGGTTATTTCGATTTGGGAGAATCAGACAAAAAAAACAACTGATTTTGAAACCTTTAATAGTTCTCTTCTAATATAAAATGGTATTAAAACTGTATTTCTAAATAAATCAAACCCGTCATAAGGTCTTTAAGTAGTACTTCCGCATCGGCGAACACACTTGAAGCAGTTGCATAAAGTCACGGGAGCATGACAACTCACATGTTCACAAGCACTGTGTCTCCCATTGTCAACCCTGGTTTAGTCCTGGTTTAGTCCCTGTTTAGTCCTGGTTTAGTCCTGGTGTAGCTCCTGTTTTGGCTGTTTACAGTATGTTCAGTCTGCTCGCTCAGACCACTAATGTCCCCGTGACCACTTTGCTGCTCTCTGATTGGTCGCTGTACAAGTGTCCCGAGCAGTTTGTGTGTGCATCCCGAGACGCACGTGCAGTTCGACGCTCAAACGCACGTCACCGTTGACTTTGCATCGAAAGTTGACGCAACGCATGATCCGGTCTGAACGCGGCATAAAATCTCATACAGACAACACCAGAAGAGAAACCCATGAAGGTTGTGGGTTCAAGCCCACCACGAGACCTACTTCACGACTCCCACTGATGACTGCTGTCGTTGTGTCCTTGGGCAAGACACTTAACCCCACTTTACCTGAAGCCCCCACTGAAAGATCAAGGCCCCTGTGGACTCACCGCCTGCAGGAGGATCAGTGAGGGGCTGGTGCTCTGTGGACTGGGTGCAGCACTGACTTTCACCCCCTGACCCAGAAATGGATTAAGGGGAATAAAATGGATGGATGGACATTCATTCATGGGTTTCAACT
Organism: Knipowitschia caucasica; assembly: GCA_964034765.1. Taxonomy (NCBI): domain Eukaryota; kingdom Metazoa; phylum Chordata; class Actinopteri; order Gobiiformes; family Gobiidae; genus Knipowitschia; species Knipowitschia caucasica. The sequence goes on along the minus strand of OZ035823.1, from coordinate 4,758,365 downwards.
TCTGGCTATTTCCCGATTGAAAAAGACGCATCTGTCATAAACGTGTAAAAATCAATTATGTGTATAGCCCTACATCACACTTTTAAATGCCTAGTCTGGGTAAGACATTATACAACAGTGACACGTGGTTCTATATTGCACAAATATAGGAATAATAATATAATTTAATAATGTATTTAAACACAAAATTACAAGCAACAGGACCTTTGCATATTATCAGCTTCCAGGTGAGTGAGGAAAGATAGACATGGAAGGTAAACAGTTAGAAAGAACAAATAAAAGTCAGGTGTAAACTGATAATTCACTAGTAACTTTGTCACTAGTCACTTTACCTGTTATCAGTACTACTACAGTATTATTTCATATCTGATAATTCTGCCTTCCACCGTCACTTTACCTGTTGATATCTTACTGTATTATTCATATCCATCTGATAATTCTCCCATTCAAGTCACTTTACCTGTTGATATTATTTCTGATGTTTATTCTCATATTCTCCGCTGCTAAAGTATAATATAGACATCTGTAAATACTCCGAACCAAGTGCAATTATAGCCCAGATTTTCTTATTTTATTTTATTTTATCTTAAACTTATTGTCTATTATCTTAAATAATAGACTTTGATGTGTGCAATCTGAGTGCTCTTATTTCCTTTCTCTGCTGTAATGTGCAACGATGACACTGACATTTCTCCACTGTGAGACTAATAAAGGTTTATCTTATCTTATCTTAAATTCAAAAGGGAACCATGGGGAAAAAAATCTAAAATTACTTATAGAGAACCTTGTATTCAATTAGTACAAGGTTTTATTATATCATTTTTTGCAAGAATCAAAGACTTAAAATAAAAATCCTTGGCTTTATCTCCATTTAACATTTAGATCACGGAGACGGTAGATTCTTGAGAACCGCAGTCGTGTTGCTGCGTCACGATCGAAAAGCCACTGCTGCAAACTGATGATGCAGCAGTTAATGCAATATTCATGTCTCTCTGAATCCCACGGACGGCAGGATGCGTCCGGAAACAACCGCCACCCCTCTACATACGGAAAAACTATCACTTCGAAAAGACTATATTTAGTACAGGAAGCAATGCAGTAACATTTATTTTAGTATATTTCAGGGTATCAATCAGGAAAAACGTTTGAATTGAAGGAAAAGACCTTTTGTGCAGGCGACACTACAAGTAAAACAGAAGCGGGCCTGTATAATTTACCAGTTGTGGAGGCCCCGCTGAGCTAGCATGTGAGGCTTAAGTGGCCACAGCAAAAGGCAAATTAGGGGTCAGGTCCAGTAAAGGGTATATTTAGTCTGCCTCTGGTGAGCGCTTTAAAAACAACACGCCCTTTCCCCGGGTCACGTGGAGCTGGATCCATCTGAAACACCGCTCTATAAAAGCAAACACACACACACGGACGTACACACACGCACACATACACACACACTGGAAGCACAAGGGCCTCTATGTGGTGTTCCCTTCGCTAAAGCAGTCCGTCAGGCTTCCCCCAACCAATCAGAAGACAGACAAGAAAAACGTGTTTACAAAAAGGTGACATAAGTAGAACTATAGAAGTGTGAAAAGCTTAATTTTGGTATAAAAAAGTAGATTTAGAGTTTTAGACTAGCTTCTTTATTATGCTAAAGCTAGAGATTTTATACTAGCTTCTTTATTATGCTAAAGCTAGATACTTTATACTAGCTTCAATATTATGCTAAAGCTAGAGATTTTATACTAGCTTCTTTATTATGCTAAAGCTAGATACTTTATACTAGCTTCAAATTGAAGCTAGTATAAAGTATCTAGCTTTAGCATAATATTAAAGCCTAGATATTATGCTAAAGCTAGAGATTTTATACTATCTTCTTTATTATGCTAAAGTTGGACATTTCATAGTTATTGTTCATTTATCTTGTCCTGTGTGCTCCTCATTACTCTTCTGTAACTGGTGATGCAACACTGACATTTCCCCACAGTGAGATCCAAATAACGGATCTCTGTCTCATTTTAAATCTTCTGTTAAAAGGCGGCAAAAGCTGAGAGTGTGTTCTTCTTGTGGGATTGTCTGGGTTAAGTCATAGACCTTTCTCTCGGCCCAGTTTCCTTTGCGACTGTAATGATAGCGAGCAGGATTTGGGGCGTATAATCTAGAACTATTTTAAGAAAACCACAGGGGTTGGAGTTGAGGTCCAGCTCCGGCGGCCTCGGGGTTGGAAGCCGGTGTGGAAGGGTAGCAATTATTGGGGGCAGGTGTCCACGGCAAGACAAACAGACCATTATTCTGAAATATATATATATAAATAAATACTTTTCTTGCTATGTCTGCCGTCTCAATGTGACAACTCCAACCACTCAAACATTTTAGCTAATGTCAGACCCTCATGCTGCGAACATAATAATAATTCTTCTTTATAATGCTAAAGCTAGGGATTTTATTAGCCTGGCCATAGCCATCTGTAAACTCTGGTCCATGATCATTTCCTACATGTATGTCTGGTCTTACCATGTGTAAACTCTGGTCCATGGTCATTTTCTACATGTACGTCTGGGTCTGATCCTAGTGGCTGCAGTTTCCTCGGTTGAATCCCGTCCGACCAATCAGAGAGCGGGGGAGGCGGGTGTTGTGGGTCGGTGTCTGTGACGTCAAGAGTTTGCGCCAAATTTACTGGTTGTAGTTTGGCGGAGAATGCGATAGTAAAATAATCTGTTCTGGTTCAATCCAAATATCAGGAAATTGAAGCTGGAGCAAGAGGAATGTTTAGTGAATGTCATTGTTGGCAAAGATGTTGTGGCTCTACTCCCCACGGGCTCCGTTAGTGGCAAAGGAGAGGGCTAAAGCTAGGCTAAATGCTAAAGCTAGGCTAAATGCTAAAGCTAGGCTAAATGCTTGCGACTCATTCTGGTGCATTGCATACGTAAACTCAGATCCTATTGTATCCATCTCCAAAAGGAGTTAGCTCCTCCCACCTGTTAACGGAGTCAATAGAGCAAATCCAGACCTTAGTATGAAATGAAATGATACAATGGTGTGGTACGACCAGGCTAATATCTTATACTTGCTTTAATTGTATTTAGTATAACAGTTATTGTTCATTTATCTTCTGCTACTAAGAGTCGCAGCTTAACTCCTACTGTGGCCGAATACAACGAAAAAGAAAAAAACTAACATATTTCAGTCCTTTCATACAGTAAAGAGCTGGGGCTTTGAGGGCAATAAGATTCACAGCATACTCGAGTACTTCTCCAGGCCTCTCGATTTCATGGTGGTAATTTCTGACAGGACACAACGCTCCTTTCGGGGCATTGGGCAAAAGCACAGCCCATCACCCACAGGGTTCTCTGAATGAACAGTGTCTGCTCGTGAACTTGCCATTACAGAAGAGAAAAACCTAATTTCACAGTTCTCCAGAAAAGGGCAGGAGACCAGGACGAGTATAAAACAGGCTCTGTTCTGTCCCGGGAATAAAAAAGGGTTGTGATAGAGAACAAGCATATGTTTTATCTGCATTATGAATGTATGATGAATCGCCTTGTGATGGTAATAACTGTCTTTTCTGTTCAGGATTAGTGTGTTTTATGGTCTTCTCTACAGTCGTCTCTCTGTTGAGTTTCTAACATTGTGATTGTCATGTATTTTTTATACTGTATATCAAATTCTAGGGGCGACATTGGCTCAGTTGGTAGAGCATTGTCCTTTGGGCCTAAACGTTGTGGGTTTGATCCTCCCACGAGACCTTCAACTGAGGAAGACTCTTAGTATCCATACTTTGCAGCGACAGAACCTGCTGTATATGAAGAGCACATTGGGCCGACAGTGGCTCAGTTGGTCTTTCTCAAAACCTTCCCCACCGACTCCCTCTGCTGTCGTTGTGTCCATGGGCAAGACACTTTACCCCACTTTGACTATGCATGCCTGATACCGAATTTCTCCATTGTGAGATAAATAAAGCACATCTTATAAACCGCAGCAGCTGAATTTGAAAAGAAAGTAGATAGATAGCTTTATTTGCAGACTCAAGGTCCAGATCAACACAGACAAGAGAAACCCCTAAACATTCTAAAGGGAGTCATACCAACCTTTTTAAATAAAATTCTCACCGCAAAGGACTTACTTGAATATAGGCCACAGGGTTTCGTGTTGTAATATAACACTTAACCAACAGCTGACGGAGCAAAACTAAGATAGGACTGTTTTATCTGGACACAAGAATTAATGACGAGGTGTTTTAGTTGTGATGATCAAAGCAATCTGGTCTATTTTAATTATATTTTGTTTTGAGTGTTTGAGAAAGCTACGATGGACCAGTGCGTCTGCGTGAACACTTTTGCACATTTCCGGTCTTTTTGAACACCCCGAGTGAATCGGTCCATAAACTCTGCTCTGACTGTAGCCATAAGCTGCCCTGTGCTGTGTGTTGTCTACCGTTCACGTAAACGCACTGAAGCAGGAGTGCCCAAAGTGGGGTCATTTCAGTTGGCCCACCAAACATTGCCCACCTCCGCTGTAAGTTTCTATCTGCGTCCCTCAGCCTCGCTGAACACACAGATACATGTCTGAGTTTTCTCTGAACTGCAACTGTCCAGTACTTTACTGTTGTATCGAGATACACTCCCTTCACATCTACTTGCACTGAAATGTTTTTTAAAATCAAACACATTTTTCAAAACAATCGGGTGCAAGGCACCTTTATGTTCTTTTTTTTCAGCCTACTATTATTTTTTTGAGCAATTTACTGTTTTATCAAATTGAGAGGATTGTGCTGGCGAACTGCCACTCCCCCTCCTCATCGGAGGGAAATGGCGAGTGGAACTATTCACCTGCGCAATCCGCACCCACCCGGTGTGTTAAAAAGGACGGACACACACACATTCTGACTAGGGGTGGGAACCGAAGGGTACCTCACGATACGATACAATACACGATACAAAGCTCACGATAACGATATCACGATAACGATTTTATCACGATATGACGATTATTGATATATTGGTCAGAAATATACAATATGCCAATTTATGGCATAAATAAAAGAAAAATTACTCTTTATTTCATGATAAATAGAATGGAGATGCGTAATGAACCCATATATTAAGTATTGCTACCAATAAAAATAAAAACTTTTTTTTTTTCAAAATTGATATTGATACTTGGCAAATGCGTATCGATAATCGCGGGAGAAAGTATCACACCCCTACTTCAGAGTGAGTTCAAGCAGGACAAGCAGGGATCGCAGCGCACGATCCAAGCAAGTAGAAGCAACAAATACTGTGCAAAACAAACCCTTCTACAGCCCCATGAAAGAAGCCGGTAAGCGCCGTCCTCACTCGCGATCATTGAATGTCAGAACTTACGCTGCGTTTGATGATGCGTTCAAGAGCCCTTTGGAGGAGCGGAAACACGGACTCTTTTACAGTTACTTTGTTTTGATTGTTTATAAATGTTGTACTGTGTACTGTTTAGAAAAAGGTCTTCAACAAACACATGAGCAGGTTAAAAATATAGATTATTTAATTTGGGAGTATGATATTATTTAATTTACTAGCAGGAACATTATTTGTTTACAAGTAGCGTTTAAACAGTTTACATAAAAAATGTATGTTTCTATTCTTTTTGAGGTTTTTCACCTGAACCTGAAACCAAGCTAAACGGCATGAACACCAAGACCCATGGCTGCTTGAGTGAAGTCCAGTTGGAATTCATATGTGCAGGGTTTATCCCTTTCAAGTGGGGAATTTGCACGAGCTAGAAAACCACCAAACAACTCGACTCCCATGAGCCTTTTTGCTTGTAGGAAAGTGTAAGAAAGGCAAACAGAAAAGTGCGCCCCTAGTGTTAGCTTTCTGTTTTATATGATTTTATATAAAATTATTTATATAAAGGGGCGACAGTAGCTCAGTAGGTTGTGGGTTCGATCCCACCGTAAGACCTACTTCACGACTCCCACTGATGACTGCTGTCGTTGTGTCCTTGGGCAAGACACTTAACCCCACTTTGCCTGAAGCCCCCACTGAAAGATCTCAGCTCCTGTGGACTCACCACCTGCAGGAGGATCAGTGAGGGGCTAGTGCTTTTACTGCCACCCCCCGACCCAGAAATGGATTAAGGGGAAGAAGATGGATGGATATTTCTTTCTCTAGAATATACAGGTTTTATGCCAACGCTAGAGATATTTTATTTTTGTATAGAGTTATTGTTCACTGAGGCGGCACGGTGGCTGAGTGGATAGCACTCTCGCCTCTCAGCAAGAAGGTCCTGGGTTCGAATCCCGGTTGGACCAGGGCCTTTCTGAGTGGAGTTTGCATGTTCTCCCCGTGTCTGCGTAGGTTTCCTCCGGGTACTCCGGTTTCCCCTACCACTAAAAATATGTACAATAGGTCTGGCATGGGCCTCCTGTACTGGCGCCCCCGCTCCCAAAAAAAATCACAATTGTAAACCGCTTTGAGACTCCGATGTGCAGTGAAAAGGCGGTATATAAATAAAGATTTACTTACTAATTACTTACAGGAGGATCAGTGAGGGAATGGTGCTAAGTGTACTGGGTGCAGCTCTGACTGCCACCCCCCCCGACCCAGAAATGGATTAAGGGGAAGAAAATGGATGGATGGATGGATGATTTTATATGATTTTAACCTGTAAATAAGCCATGACAGATAATCTCCCTCCTCTGGACCCTGATTACCCGCCGGAATCTTTCCGTACTGTAGTCTCCTCAAACCTGCATATTTCCCAGGAGCCTCCACTTCACTAAGACTGTGTTGACTGAATGAAAATTCATTCAGCTGTGATTTGCACTGATAGACAATAATTAATGCATTTAAAAGAACTTGATCAAATCTACATTTGTTTGTGTTTCATGCGTAATATCGGTGTATTTGGCCCGCGGCCCACTGGCACATTTATACTTTGGCCCTTGGAAGCAAAAGGTTTGGGCACCCCTGCTCTAGAGATCTGCAGTTAGAGCTGTGACCACATCCTTCCTGTGCATCGAAGTCACGCTAAAAAACTAAATTAAAATATACATATATTCGCCGCATACATATATATTTTGATCAGTTGGTTGTAAGATTAGAGAAGTGATATGATGTTGGTAAGAACCAGAGACTGTGGGTGCAATATTTGGTGCAATGTTGTGGCAAGTATTAAAGTATTACAAAAGAGACTGATTATATATAATTTGCAAAGCCGGGACACCATAATAAAATAAATTAACATTAAATCTGAGTACAAATGATTTATTCACAAGAGTAGTTATCTCTGAGGACTGTACAAAGCTGTCGATTCGCCAACAACAGATCAGAGAATCAAAACTAAAACACCTCGTCATTAATTCTTGTGTCCAGATAAAACAGTCGTTTCTTAGTTTTGCTCCGTCAGCTGCAGGTTTTCCACCACAAGTGTTATGTGGACTTTTTTCATATATTGATAGATAATTGTGTTTATTTTAGGGCTGTCAAAATTATCGCGTTAACTCACATTAATTACATTTTTCATTAACGTGTTAAAAGAATAGTTCACCGTTTTTACATACTGACATATGTTCTTACCTTACCTTAGACTAGTTAATACGTACCTGTCTGGTCTTAGTCCGTGCGCTCTGTCATGCAAACGGAGCAAAAACGGGAGCACAACCGCAGCCTCCTCTGTATATTTTGTAGCACCAAAAGGTAGCTCCCGCTAGAAGCTACCAAACTCTTCCAAGTGTTCCCTATTAAATGTATATAGTTACGTGACGTGTTACACTGCAAAGTATAGTAACACAGAAATGTAACAGTCGATTTTCTCAGCGGATAAAACGGGTACTATATTGTGAGGCGTAGTAATCTGAGGGGCGCTACGTCCGCGCACTAACTTCTCTCCGGAGACTTCTCTCTCGCTCACTTCCGTCAATAGAAGCAGCGTGACTTGTAGTACACACAGTAGCAGCGAGAGAGAAGTCTCCGGAGAGAAGTTAGTGCGCGGACGTAGCGCTCCTAACTTCTCTCCGTACTACAAGTTTTATCCGCTGAGAAAATCGACTGTTACATTTCTGTGTTACTATACTTTGCAGTGTAACACGTCACGTAACTATATACATTTAATAGGGAACACTTGGAAGAGTTTGGTAGCTTCTAGCGGGAGCTACCTTTTGGTGCTACAAAATATACAGAGGAGGCTGCGGTTGTGCTCCCGTTTTTGCTCCGTTTGCATGACAGAGCACACGGACTAAGACCAGACAGGTACGTATTAACTAGTCTAAGGTAAAGTAAGAACATTTGTCAGTATGTAAAAACGGTGAACTATTCCTTTAAAACATTTTTTATTGCATTAACTCATGTCCGAATGACCCACCCATTTATCCATAATATCACTCAGAGCAGGTAGGCTTTCTGGGAATTCATGTTTTAAAAGAATATGCGCGTCACCGCGGGGCTGTTTGCTGTGAACTGAAGTCCGCCTCCTCCGCGGCCGCTCTGGCTGTGAGCCGCTAACAACAACACGGCTGTGAGCCGCTAACAACAACACGGCTGTGAGCCGCTGTGAGTGAATGGTGCCGCGGTAACATGGTCATATTAGACCATACACGCCACAGACTATTGTCTGCATGTTGTGTTCATGTCTTTGCAACCGGTGCGTAACCTGTGCACGCAAATACACCGCAAAAGTGTCCGTGTCTCCTCCTGAAACTGAACTGAAACGCTGAATTAAAGCTGGGGTACGTAAATTTCCCCCTTTCATTAACAGCTCATTTTGGTTGTGCCCAAAAGCAAGAAGTTGTGAGCAAATCTAACAGATTGAAGTACATTCGGTCTGAAATCTGAATGACAATGTGTCATTATAATTGATCCTCTCATTTAACTTTAAGTGGATTTGAAATAGAATGTTAAAATGCGATTAATCGTGAGTTAACTCACCATTTCTATGCGATTAATCAACTAAAATGTTTTTATCGTTTGACAGCCCTCGTTTATTTGCATTATTCAGGCTTGACAAACTCGTGACAGATGACAAAAAATACCCCACACTACTGCCAAAGAAAAAGTCCTCTGCAACAAAAATCATACAGAAGTCAATAAAAAGGAAAACAAAAGAGGATGGACAAGCAAGAATATCCAAAAGACCAGATATAGCTTGTGGACGAACTATTCCAACTTTGTAGCTGTAAAGTTGGAATAGTTATTGAAGGCATAAAGAGTGAAAACCAGCTGTGCTCAAAAACACCCATCTGATAAAATAGAAAGAACAGAGAGAACCGGCAAACCCCAGTTTGAAATGAAGTGAAAGAAAGCCAAAAAACAGAGCCTCAAGTACAAAGCAGGGGGAAGGAAAAACATTCATCCAAGTATTCAACAAAAAAAAGCAGCAAGCGGATTTTTTGCAGAAATAGTGCACACTGGGGGTAGTCTTGCACAGTTTTTCCAACGTGGTTTTACTGCAAATAGCAAAAATAAATTCTTGCATCTTGTAGAAAGCCAAGCCAGTGTTGGAGAAACAGTGTGGCCTCATGCAAGGTGGAGGAATAAATTAGGAGCAGGGCCCCAAAGTGACAACAAAGGGGTAAGGGTAAAGCATGCTGCATTCGTGTTGAAGCATGCAAGGCCAGGGAGGCGGGAGGAGGGGGGAGGCAGGAGCAGGCGGGGGGGAAGGGTTAAGGGCAAGAGAGTTTTTCTGACCTGTGTCTCGGAACAAGACGCGACGCTCTTCTCTCGGTGGACAATTATAAAATCCTCACGCTACGGGGGGAGTGGGGAGAAACAGAAGATCACAGGTTACTTTGGGCAGTGACGATGCTGCAAAGAAGGGCGCGTACAAATAAACACATCTCGCTTACACCAGAATAAACATGTGAGAATCAGAGAGCAATTGTGTGTGAACAAATATATATATATATATATATATATGTGAAGCAGTGTGAGAAGTGGGTTGTCCGTTTCCACAAGCCCCCAACAGGAACAAGTGTCAAAGAAGCGCCTACACAGATGGTTTTCTATGTGGTTTCCATGACCGAGAACAGTGAGTATCGATCATATTTCCTTTATATTTATAGTATGTGAATAATGTAAGTGATGTAATGGGAGCCCACCTTCATGTGAGAGTTGTAAGTAAGTAATGTTTAATTATATAGAAAATACAGATATTTTTCCAGTCACACACAGTGAGGACGGAAGCGATAACACACTGAACCATCAAAGCCTTCAATCAACACCATACATTTCACTGCATACATTCAGACCTATTGTACATGTTTTTAGTGGTAGGGAGAAACCGGAGCACCTGGAGGAAACATATGCAGGCACGGGGAGAAGATGTAAACTCCACCCAGAAAGACCCTGTTCCGACCCGGATCCAACCACTCAGCCACTGTGCTGCCCATAGAGGATAAGGTCCTGTGTCCTGAATGTTCCTAATCGTTTGCTTCGCTTCATGTACAGACCATGTGATATTTGAGTTCAGTCTGATTTTTCTCCATGTATGTAAAGTCTTTGAATAATATGAAGAACATGAATCACAATATTTTGCAGAATCGAATCACAATACTGTCTGTGTATATGTTAAACATCGCAACAATATTGAATCATGGCCCAAATAATACAATATTATCAAATCGTCACATTGTTGTCAATTCCCAGCCGTAATTGAGAGAGGGAGCTGCTCTCACGGATGGACAGGCCGCAGACCCGGGACTGAGGCCGCAGACCCGGGACTGAGGCCGCAGACCCGGGACTGAGGCTTCTGATGCTCTCCCTGTGTAGTGGAGCAGTGTGGAGGACAGTACAGAGTGATGCAGAGCAACACAAATCACATGCATGTGTTTGTCTTCATGGTCTCTGTGCGCTGGTTTGGCCAGACGCAAGACTTTATGAAAGAAAAAAAACTATGTCTAGAATCAGTGTAAAACCTGCCAGTCCGCCTGCTAATGTTTAGATACAAGTGCTGTGTGTGTGTAGATGCAATCTAGAGCCAAGGGTCATTTTAAAAATCATGTTTCACATGTGATTTCAATGGGAGACGCGTTGCTGCGCACACAATATTAGAAATCCATCCTAAATTAGGCGCAGCCTCGAGTCATACAACCGTCAAACGCCCGTCTGACACTACTAGTGTAAATATCCCCATTGGTTAACATGGAAAACAGTTACGTGCGTCTGCTGTGTGTATAACGCGTACGTGCTGTAACGCCTCCTGTGTAAATGAGCAGTGAGGCTGCAGATCCGAGACCTCCCTGTTCAGCCCCTGTTACGTGACCTCCTTCAGGAGCCCCTGTCACATGACCCTCGCCATGAGCTCCTGTTATGTCACTTACCCGGGACTTGAAAACGTTTTTCTTCATAAAGTTATAAAGCTTATTTAACATATTTAACATATAAAAAGTCCAAGGTTTTAATGAAAGACGAGAAGGTGCAGAAACTACAGGTGATATTTTACTTTCAAATTTTGTTTGGAATCATCAGTCTTTTTATTGATCCCAAAATGTGGTGTATTTGCAAATAGCCCTAAATGAAAGCAACGAGAAGTTATTGATTCACGGATCTGTCCAAGAAACAATGGAAACTCCTACTACTACTCTCTTCTCTCTCTCTCTCTCCCCCCTCTCTCTCCCCCCTCTCCCTCCCTTCTCTCCCTCCCCTCCCTTTCTCCTCTCTCTCCCTCCCTCCCTCTCTTCTCTCCTCTCTCCCTCCCCTCTCTTCTATCTCCCTCTCCCTCCCTCCCTTCTCTCCCTCTCTTTTCTTACACACACAACTCCAGAAGCAGAATCCACAACACTGCTATAGCTACAAAAATAAATGACAACTTGTTCAAAACCCAAACAAAACAACTCTGTTCATGTTTTCCTGAACCACACACTTCATCTTTGATTAAACCCGTCGCATGCAGAGGCTGTTGTCACGCAGGAAGAAACGCAAGAAGCTGCAAAAAAAAAGCTCCACTTCTGCAGAACCCTTCACCACAGTCGGTGCCCTTTGTCGTCTCAACAAGCGTCGCTAACGTCGGAAGTGGTTGGCAGATACAGAAGATGGATGGGTTCAGGGCTAAAGGTGAAATCACCCTCGACATCTTTAGGAAACATTGTGACTTTTACGCCGTCTGCTCCCACAAAAAAACTCAATGACAGCTCGACATCCCCCTTCACCAGCGCCAGCTTTGACGGCTCCTAATTCCCCATGTCCCGAGTGGGAGTCTGGTCTCAGCACCCTCTGGACAAAGGTCTGGGGAGCGGAAAAGAGGAAGTGCAGATGTCGTGGGGTCCCGGGGTCTAATTGATGACGGGATTTTGACGAGGACCGAGTCGAGACGATCCTTTTTGAAATTCAATAGGGCAAGATTGGGTTCACTTTTTGCGGCGTCGCAGATTTGCTAATGTGTGATATTGCTTCTATTCTACAACAACAATATATACGACTTCATATAACGGAGGCTTTGTGTGCACAACAGTTATTAGCTCAGAGGACTCGTCTCTCTCTGGTCTGTCTACCTCTGTCTCTCCCTCTCGCCTCAGTCCCGTCTCCCTCGCCCCCGCCATTCTCTCGCCTCTGCCCCTCTCTCGTCTCTGCCCCTCTCTCGCCTCTGCCCCTCTCTCGCCTCGCCCCTGCCCCTCTCTCGCCTCGCCCCTGCCCCTCTCTCGCCTCGCCCCTGCCCCTCTCTCGCCTCTGCCCCTCTCTCGCCTCTGCCCCTCTCTCGCCTCGCCCCTGCCCCTCTCTCGCCTCGCCCCTGCCCCTCTCTCGCCTCTGCCCCTCTCTCGCCTCTGCCCCTCTCTCGCCCCTGCCCCTCTCTCGCCTCGCCCCTGCCCCTCCCTCGCCTCGCCACTCTCGCCTCGCCCCTGCCACTCTCTCTCGCCCCTGCCACTCTCTCTCGCCCCTGCCACTCTCTCTCGCCCCTGCCACTCTCTCTCGCCCCTGCCACTCTCTCGCCCCTGCCACCTCTCTCCCTGCCCCTGCCACTCTCTCTCGCCCCTGCCACTCTCTCTCGCCCCTGCCACTCTCTCTCGCCCCTGCCACTCTCTCTCGCCCCTGCCACTCTCTCTCGCCCCTGCCACTCTCTCTCGCCCCTGCCACTCTCTCTCGCCCCTGCCACTCTCTCTCGCCCCTGCCACTCTCTCTCGCCCCTGCCACTCTCTCTCGCCCCTGCCACTCTGTGTTCAGTGTCCTCTGCGGCTGTCTTTCAGTATATGTACAGCGCTCAGACCTTCATCCAGGTTTGACATCTCTGGTTTCTCTCTCTGGTCTCTTTCTCTCTGGTCTCTCTCTCTCTCACTTCTGCAGGCGTGAGTTCCGGTGGTTAGGAAAGTGTTTGGTGGTCTTAATGTTTGCCATGAATAATACAATAAGTGAACTATCTGGATGTTACGTTTACCTTAAATGACTGGTCTATTTATTCTCATGGACGAGAAACGAGAAGTAAACTGGACCGGTTTCAGCCAAAGGCGATGTGAGGAGAGGAAGTCAAAGCAGATTCTCCGCAAAGGTGTTGATGATTTTCTGGTAACACCTCTGTCCACAAGTATTGGTTCTATACTTGTCGTAATTACGTGTGACTGAAATGATTCACACACATCTAGAGATTACTCAAATATTCAATACTGGTAAAACTAAACTGTTCTAGTCACAAGAGATTATTGGATTAAAACCTTGCAAAGAATTCAGGACTGGATTTTAACGAGATCTGACTCGAGACGATTCTTTTACAACTTCAAGACAAGACTTTTTTCTTACAGGGTGTGAAATTTAGTCACTTTTCCTTCTCTCGCCCTCTCCCCCTCGGCCCTCTCGCCCTCGGCCCTCTCGCCCCTCTCGCCCTCGGCCCTCTCGCCCTCGGCCCTCTCGCCCTCGGCCCTCTCGCCCTCGGCCATCTCGCCCTCGGCCCTCTCCCCCTCGGCCCTCTCGCCCTCGGCCCTCTCGCCCTCGGCCCTCTCGCCCTCGGCCCTCTCGCCCTCGGCCCTCTCGCCCTCGGCCCTCTCGCCCTCGGCCCTCTCCCCCTCGGCCCTCTCGCCCTCGGCCCTCTCGCCCTCGGCCCTCTCCATCCTCAGACTACTCAAATATTCATAACTGGTAAAACTAAACTGTACCATTGACCAGAGATTATTGGATTAAAATACAGCAAACAGACAAAGGTTAAATATGGGACAAGCATGAATTAAAACAAGTAACGGACATTTCATTTGCATAAAAAGGCTCCTCTTCTACTGTACACAAATCTTGACCCACTTACATGAATGACGCAACATTTCCTAAATAACCAGGGCAGAAACTAGGTGAAAGTCGTGTTACCCAAATCCAAGCAAAAACATGGAGGGAGGGGGAGGAGGGGGGTCGCTGTACCATTTCATACTCTGACAAAAGCGCGGCGCTGAAGAGGATTATGCAGGCTTGAATTTGCACAGAAAGAATCCCTGTCTACAAGTGCAATGCAGAAAATCTGGATTAGGAGACTTTCTCACTCCGTGTACGCGTACAATGGGACCAGTTAAAGGAGATATTAGTAACTTCCAATGTATTTCAATCAAGGCTGTGAGTAAAAGTTTTGAGAATGGATGAAGTTAGCGATTGTTCCTTCAATTTATTAATTTGTGGTAAGTAAGTAATCTTTATTTATATACACCGCCTCTCACAGACCAGTCTCAAAGCGGTTCACAATTGTTATTTTTGGGCATTTGTCTCCGACTCCACAAAGAGATGGGAGCAGGCCAGTACAGGAGGTGCATGCCAGACCTATTGTACATGTTTTTAGAGGTAGGGGAAACCGTAGTACCCGGAGGAAACCCAGGCAGACACGGGGAGAACAGGCAAACTCCACTCAGAAAGGCTGGGATTCAAACCCAGGACCTTCTTGCTGAGAGGCAGGAGTACTATCCACTCAGCCACCGTTTGTTGATTTGAACTCAGATTTTTATCTAAATGTTGAAAAAGTTTAACAAGTGAGGACATTAAGAGTTTTAATTGTAAATATTATAACAATTCATAAATGTCTAAATCTATAATCTATAAAATGACAGGTAAAAAGATGTAGTAAAATACTTTATCTTGACTTTTAAGCACACGTTAACCTCAGAATTGATATACAGTGCCTTGCAAAAGTATTCGGCCCCCTTGAACCTTTCAACATTTTGCCACATTTCAGGCTTCAAACAAAGATATAAAAAATAATTTTTTTGTCAAGAATCAACAACAAGTGGGACACAATCGTGAAGTGGAACAAAATTTATTGGATAATTTAAACTTTTTTAACAAATAATAAACTGAAAAGTGGGGCGTGCAATATTATTCGGCCCCCTTGCGCTAATACTTTGTAGCGCCACCTCTTTCTGCAATTACAGCTGCAAGTCGCTTGGGATATGTCTATCAGTTTTGCACATCAAGAGACTCGAATTCTTGCCCATTCTTCCTTGGAAAACAGCTCGAGCTCAGTGAAGTTGGATGGAGAGCGTTTGTGAACAGCAGTCTTCAGCTCTTTCCACAGATTCTCGATTGGATTCAGGTCTGGACTTTGACTTGGCCATTCTAACACCTGGATACGTCTATTTGTGAACCATTCCATTGTAGATTTGGCTTTATGTTTTGGATCATTGTCCTGTTGGAAGATTAATCTCCGTCCCAGTCTCAGGTCTTTTACAGACTCCAACAGCTTTTCTTCCAGAATGGTCCTGTATTTGGCTCCATCCATCTTCCCATCAATTTTAGCCATCTTCCCTGTCCCTGCTGAAGAAAAGCAGGCCCAAAGCATGATGCTGCCACCACCATGTTTGACAGTGGGGATGGTGTGTTCAGGGTGATGAGCTGTGTTGCTTTTACGCCAAACATATCGTTTTGCATTGTGGCCAAAAAGTTCGATTTTGGTTTCATCTGACCAGAGCACCTTCTTCCACATGTTTGGTGTGTCTCCCAGGTGGCTTGTGGCAAACTTTAAACAAGACTTTTTATGGATATCTTTGAGAAATACCACTCTTCCATAAAGGCCAGATTTGTGCAGTGCACGACTGATTGTTGTCCTATGGACAGACTCTCCCACCTCAGCTGTAGTTATCTGCAGTTCATCCAGAGTGATCATGGGCCTCTTGGCTGCATCTCTGATCAGTCTTCTTGTTTGAGATGAAAGTTTGGAGGGACGGCCGGGTCTTGGTAGATTTGCAGTGGTCTGATACTCCTTCCATTTCAATATAATTGCTTGCACAGTGCTCCTTGAGATGTTTAAAGCTTGGGAAATCTTTTTGTATCCAAATCCGGCTTTAAAACTTCTTCACAACAGTATCTCGGACCTGCCTGGTGTATTCCTTTGTCTTCATGGTTCTCTCTGCGCTTTAAACAGAACCCTGAGACTATCAAAGAGCAGGTGCATTTATACGGAGACTTGATTACACACAGGTGCATTCTATTTATCATCAGTCATTTAGGACAACATTGGATCATTCAAAGATCCTCACTGAACTTCTGGACTGAGTTTGCTGCACTGAAAGTAAAGGGGCCAAATAATATTGCACGCCCCACTTTTCAGTTTTTTATTTGTTAAAAAAGTTTAAATTATCCAATAAATTTCGTTCCACTTCACGATTGTGTCCCACTTGTTGATTCATGACAAAAAATTAAAATTGTATATCTTTATGTTTGAAGACTGAAATGTGACGAAATGTTGAAAGGTTCAACGGGGCCGAATACTTTCGCAAGGCACTGTATATATACACACACATTGAAAAAAATATTAGTTTTTACTTTTTTTTGCTATTATGTCCGCAATAATGTTCACTTTTTCACAAAAAAACGTTTGAAAAATATTGTTATTGCCATTGGAAGAGGAAGTCTGAATAGAATATATACATAACAGAACAAATATTCATAACAAATTCTATATAAATAACATTGTGAGGAAAAAGCAAAGTTCTCGATGTCTAAGGTCATCTGGTGAGGCATTAATGCAGGCCAGGCAGTGAGACTTCCCAGGGACCTTTCCAGTCTGTATGAAAGGTGTCATGGTCTTCTCCACAGCCTTCACCTCAGATGCAGACCATGGCTTTCTTACACGTTCTAGGGAGAGAAATAAAAATATATTAGCAATATACACTCCCAGGGTGAGGACCAAGCAGCCTGGCTGTAATCCCCCACCTGGTACACTTACCAGAAGGGGCACTGCCACTACCATGGGGTGCATCTGGATGAATGGTTGAAGGTTCTCCGCTTGAAGTTTCTTTTAGCCCGTCCGTTTGTGAGAGGATCTCTACTGCTCTCCCTGTCGCACAGAAAATAAAAATACAAGTGGCCTTTAGGGGAAAAAAATCATACATATTTTAATAATATCAAGAATTACCTTCAGGCTCAATTTGTATCTGGTCGAGGCTCTTTCCTTCGAATTCCGTCACTCTTCCCTGCTCCATGGCCATCAACACTTTGCTGATTTTGGCCAGCTCCAGTGTCCCCTCTGGTAGTCTGTAATATTGCCTGTGGATGCGAATGTCATGGCCGAGGAAGTTGGCAAGTATGTCCATCTCATTCTCTTTCATATTGAGAACTGTAGACATAGTAGCTATGTGCTTTCTAAGTTTGGTTGAGGATAGCATCTCTGGATGCACCGCACCACATTCTTTGGCTACCTGGCGTAGGGAGTCTGATCCCCTGATGTGGGTGTCTGCGCCCGGGCGGGAAAAGAAGTATGGGTTATGGTCAGAGATGGAACAGGCCCTTCTGTTCTCCACCAGCACCTCCATCGAAGCAATCATTTCAGGAGTCAAAAGAACCGGCACTTTCCGACTTCTTTTCCCTTTAATTTCAATGCGTTGAAAATGCTGACACAGCTTTTTCTCAAGTTGGGACAGTCCCAGAGCAATGTCAGAATGGATCCCAGTCTTACTTCTTAAGGTAAAGGCTGTCAGTGGCATCTTTGAAACCTCACCTTCCCTTCTTCGATTGAAAATGATGACCTCACAAAGAGTCAAAACTGCCAGTTTAGACCAATGCTTAGACGTTGGCTCACTTATTAGGGTTTGCACATATTCAGGTCGACATACCTCAATATGTGCATGCATGGCTCTAACGTCCTCAGTCAGAGGGAGCAGGTCCGGAGTGTTCCACTTGGCTTGCCGGAGGGTCTGTAGGGCAGCAGAAGAAACACAGACGTCCCACCTCTTCTCAAAAAGCAGCCGGCTTCGTTGGAGGTTTTTAATAAATAGTTCATCAACACAATGCTCCATTTTTGAGTCACATTCAAGAATATCTGCTAGCTTTCTGAGGCTATGGCCGAGTTTGAGGGCCAAGGATGGAGTCTTGTATTGATTTGTTTCCTCATCATATCCAGCCACAGACCTGACTGCATCAATCACATGGTTAAAGTTGGAAGGAATAAAGAAATCCTTAATTGTTTTCAGTTTCCCTGCGGTTTTTGCTTCGTTAATTAACCTACCGACTTCTCTCATTTTCTGCCTAATGTAATCATGCTTTGTCTTATCATGCCCGTGTTTTAAGTACAGGTGCTCTCCGAGTCTCAGAATCCCCTTTTCTGCTTTGACAACACCCGTGACCTCATCCTGATGCATTGCCGAAATTAAAGACCACAGCTTTTTGCTGATGCCCTCCGGTACAGGCTGGGCTAGGGAGCAGAGGGACTGGACCCTACTTCTACCTGGTTTAGCCTGGGCATCTTTCTGTGAAAGCCGGCACCTGGCCACATGCCTCCACAGCGACTTTCGCTTAAGCAATGCCCCACAGTCTATACAGTGCAAAAACTCACTGGATTTAACTGGGGAATTTGGCTGTTTAGCTGGGACTAAAGTTCCAATGCCGGCCTTTAAAACCTCAAAATTGTGCTCACGGTTTCCACTATTCCTGATCAAATCAAACTGAAGTTTACGTGCTTTAGATTTCACAGGTAGAGCCAATGCTCTGGCTACGTCACTTTCATTTCCATGTTTTCTAGTCAAATGACGGGACATTTTGTGGCAGGACATTGAACAGTAGAGGCAGAAGTGTCTCTTGCTGTATACTCGCCCCCCATTTTTCTTCTTTTGCAGCTGCATGATAACAATCTTATTTGCCTTTGGTTCGTCACTTTCCGAGTCTTGAAGAAAAGTGTTTTTGATTTTTCTTTTTCCATACTTTTTTACAGGTTTCTTCTTGACAGTTAAATCGTCAGAATCTGAGTCGACTTCATCAATTAGGGACTCTTGACTAAGCTGCACAAACAACAAATAATTTGTAATCATTCTATATAACAATTTGAAGTCATGACTTGTAGTCAGCACTTACCAGTGGTTTGTAAGCGTGCGCTTCAGTGTGCTCCTCCATGATTTCTTGCAGCCTAATGAACCACACACTTGCACCTTTTTCTAGCCTGACACCTGATTTCCTCTGTTGTGCTGCTCCATGATTGGCTCCAGCCTGCTGGACTGAAATTGCCCCAGTGTGCCCCTCCTTGATATCCCGCAACCCACCACCAGGGTTCCGACACATAACACACTTTTTTCAGGAAAGTAAACCTCCAGGGGTCCTTTCCATATTTTTAAGAGACGATTTGTTATGAATAATTTATTTAGCGATATTTTAGGACCAAAATGGCTACTTAATCTATATTCTACAGTAAAAGTGTCTTTTCCTTTGGTACAGTGGTAAAGGGCAATCAAGAGGCCATGAGTCAAGTGAAATTAGTTCGCACACCTTATGCCAGTAAATAGTTACACATACTTGAAAATTGAATCAAATCAGAATCATATTTTATTGCCAACGTAAGTAATCCGGGAGGTCACAAGACTGGAAATTGCTTTGGCTCAGTGCTACAGTCCAAAAACGAGATAATAAAAATAATGAATAAAAAAACGACTCAAAGAATAAATTTAAATTTAAAATAGAGTTACAGTTACTATTTACAATGTACAAGTGCACTGGTGCACACAATGTAAGGTGACAGCAGTATAACAGTGAATAAAGTGACGTATGATGGCATAAAGTAATTTATAAAGGGCGGTGGTACAGGTTAAAAGGTGTTTCAATAGTCCCAACAGCAGAGGGGAAGAAACTGTTTCTTTGGCGGGGATTTCTAGTCCCTGATGGACCGCATCGGGGGGAGAGTGGGGGGTAGCGCCTGCCTGAAGGGTAGTGGTTGGAATAGTCCATGTGGCAGGGTGATAGGGGTCGGCTGTGATACTACCAGCCCCATGCCTCGAGCTCGGGGGATCGAACAGGTCCCGGCAGTCGATGGAAGGGATGCGGCCGATCACTTCCTCTGCAGAGCGCACATGGCGCTGTAGTCTCTGTTTTCCTGACTGTGGGCATCCAGCGAACCACACGGTGAAGGAGGAGGTGGAGGATGGACTCGAATGATGGGCCGTGTAGAACTGCCCACCATCTAGGAGACACCAGGATACCAGCCGGTCCACCTCCTCCTGTAGGAGACACCAGGACACCAGCCGGTCCACCTCCTCCTGTAGGAGACACCAGGATACCAGCCGGTCCACCTCCTCCTGTAGGCGGACTTGTCGTTGTTGGAGATGAGTCCAATGAGGGTGGTGTCAGCCGTGAACTTGATCAGCTTCACGGAGTCGTGGCTGGAGGTGCAGTGGTTGGTGTACAGAGAGAAGAGCAGGGGAGAAAGAACACAGCCCTGTGGGGCTCCTGTATTTATAATCCGAGAGTCCGAGACATTCTTCCCCAGACGCACTCGCTGCTTCCTGTCCGTCAGGAAGTCAGTGATCCACCTGCAGGTGGAATCGGGCACGTTGAGCTGGGAGAGCTTGTCCTGGAGCAGGGATGGCAGGATTGTGTTGAAGGCAGAGCTGAAGTCCACGAACAGGACTTGCACCCCCGCAAAGCTCCTGGCCCAGACCATGTGTCTCCAGCCACTCTGAGACACTGCGCCAGTGAGCTAACTCCTGTGTTCACTGACATTTTCAATACCTCTCTGCAGTCCTGCCATGTCCCGGCCTGCTTCAAATCCTCCATCATCGTCCCCGTCCCGAAGAAGCCCAGGATCACAGGACTCAACGACTACAGACCTGTAGCACTTACGTCTGTCGTCATGAAGTCATTTGAACGCCTGGTCCTCTCCCATCTCAAGTCCTTCACTTCCCCCTCCTGGACCCCCTGCAGTTCACCTACAGAGCCAACAGATCTGTAGACGACGCCAATAACCTGGCCCTCCACCACATCCTACAGCACCTGGATGATGTACCATTCTCCTTTAGAGCGTAGTTTGAGATCAGAGCCTCCAGATCTACATGTGTGCAGATCTGACATGCACTTTGTGTCATGCTGGAGTTACTGGCACTTTTTTCCACATGGTCTGGGAGTGTCCAGGGGTCGTGTCTGGGAGTGTCCAGGGGTCGTGTCAGTCCTTCTGTCGTGTCCAGTCCCCGTGCTCTCCCCTGGTCCTCCGCTCTCCTCTGGTCCCATTCTTTCCCATTGTCCTCTGCTCTCTCTCAATCTTCTGCTCTCCTCTTGTCCCATGCTCTTCCATGGTCCCAAGCTCTCCCCTGGTCCTCTGCTCTCCTCGGGTCCCATGCTGTCCTCTGGTCCCATGCTCTCCTCTGGTCCCATGCTCTCCTCTGGTCCCATGCTCTCCTCTGGTCCCATGCTCTCCTCTGGTCCCATGCTCTTCCATGGTCCCAAGCTCTCCCCAGGTCCTCTGCTCTCCTCGGGTCCCATGCTCTCCTCTGGTCCCATGCTCTCCTCTGGTCCCATGCTCTCCCATGGTCCTCTGCTCTCTCTCGATCCTCTGCTCTCCTCTGGTCCTCTGTTTTACTGTTGTGGGCATTGTGCATTGGAGCTGTCTACAGCAAGGGTACATGGTACTAAAGAAAGTACCATTGACATTTGGAACAGCCTGTACACAGCCTG
This sequence comes from Knipowitschia caucasica, assembly GCA_964034765.1. NCBI lineage: Eukaryota > Metazoa > Chordata > Actinopteri > Gobiiformes > Gobiidae > Knipowitschia > Knipowitschia caucasica. The sequence continues at coordinate 4,736,580 of OZ035823.1, read as the reverse complement.
TTCCTACAGGCTGTGGTTGGGATTCTGGGTTATGGGAACGATGGGGTCAGTCAGTGGGGAAGAGTCAGACAAAGCTGTTGGGTCTTCTGATTGGTCAGTGGGGAACAGTCAGACAAAGCTGTTGGGTCTTCTGATTGGTCATGTCGTACTAATCTTGTTGTAAGTGAAGCGAGGGCCAGAGGGCATGGTCCAGCTGTTGCAATCATAGACTGTATATTTTAACGGACGTAGTCACGCCCATCTCCGCCGTTGGAGCTATCCAAAATGGCCGCGAATGCGCATGTGTCAGCCGGCGAGAGCTCCATTCATTTAAAGGAGAGACTTCTAAAGTCCACCGCGACTAAACTAGACTGGTCCAGAACACTCAGCATTGACACACATGTGGATCGGAGCTTTGGGCCAAGAGACAGTTTTGGACCATCCTGTAAAGACGTTTTCCAGAAGTAAGAAGATGCTATATGTTAGCATTGGCTAATTCTTATTCCGGGTCCACCCCCACAGGCCCGGGGTGGTACTGCAGCATGTCAGCGCATGTCCTTTTGGACACTTTTGAGCCGGGGCCCGCCCACACTGGTTGCAACAGGCAAATGAAACAAACTCTGAGCCACTGTGCTTGCCTGACTCACAAAAAAGAGTGGCTTCACCTTAATTTAATGTGAAGCCACTCTCTCTATCGCAGTGTGGTTCACCTTTTAAGTCACAAATTGTCTTTTCTTTAGTGCAGTTTTTTTTCTTTTGATTTCAACACTGGAACTGTGTTTGTTTGTGTTATTTGTTTTTAGTTTTTATAAAAATATTCTCCCATATGATTCACACATCTGGTTTTGTATGCCCCCATAATGTCCAGGGCTACAGCTCTCTGAAGATAACAAAATGGAGGCTAGACTTCTGCATGACACACACATCTGATTTTCTACGTCCCCATAATGTCCAGGGCTACAGCGCTCTGAAGATAACAAAATGGAGGTCACACTTCATCATGACACACACATCTGATTTTCTACGTCCCCATAATGTCCAGGGCTACACCGCTCTGAAGATAACAAAATGGAGGTCACACTTCATCATGACACACACATCTGATTTTCTACGTCCCCATAATGTCCAGAGCTACAGCGCTCTGAAGATAACAAAATGGAGGTCACACTTCATCATGACACACACATCTGATTTTCTACGTCCCCATAATGTCCAGGGCTACAGCGCTCTGAAGATAACAAAATGGAGGTCACACTTCATCATGACACACACATCTGATTTTCTACGTCCCCATAATGTCCAGGGCTACAGCGCTCTGAAGATAACAAAATGGAGGTCACACTTCATCATGACACACACATCTGATTTTCTACGTCCCCATAATGTCCAGGGCTACAGCGCTCTGAAGATAACAAAATGGAGGCTAGACTTCTTCATGACACACACATCTGGTTTTCTACGTCCCCATAATGTACGGGGCTACAGCGCTCTGAAGATAACAAAATGGAGGCCAGACCATAAAAAAACCATACGTGTGGGCTTCTAAGCCATCCTTTGGGTGTGTGCTTTCTGACTCACAGCATCAAACACAACACGTAGCCGTAGATCTATTTCCAGAGTTTTATTTGTCAAAAATCAAATAGTCTGTGCTGCGTAGCGTTGCGTGCGTTGTGTTGCGTTGCGGTCAAAAACCATGTCGGTCACCCTCATTATGCCGATTCCCCTACACCTGTCCCATCTATGACTACTCTGTCCCATCTGTTCCGCCCTCTCTTGCTCTAAACAAGGAATATTAAGATTTCTATATTTAACATTATGAGTAACAAATATATATTTCAGGATGTTTTTAAATAATGATTTTAAATTTCAGAACTAATTTTAGACTTTTTAGAAATTTTTAATACAAACTAAATTATGGCCTTAACACCATGCTTTACGCATTTTTCTTATTTTTTCTTAAATGCTTTGGATCCTGACACAGTGACACAGATGTGTTCAAAATCAGTTTGTTACCCCATTCCAACCAACACATTATATTCTATGTAATCACCCGCAAATACAATTGGCGCTCTTCAGTAAAGCTCATCTTATTCCACTTGAAATGTTGTGTCTCCAATATATAAGATTTGTTGACATTTATGCATGTTTATACATTTTATATTATTATGTGTGCAGTCAGTTGATTCAAAAAACAATTACCACAGACTAATATCAGTATTTTTATACAAAATGATATACATAATAATAAGTGTGCGTATAATAATGTATTATTTTCAGCGTATGATACAAAGGTACGCGTCTATAGGTGGGCGTGGCCTAAGCGCACGCTAGCGTCAGTCCGTCAGTCTGCTCTGCACCTGACCCAGGGAAGGGATACATCACGTGCTGGACATCTTTGGTGAGTCTACATTTAACACAATTCGATATATCGATGGTAAACTGTTCAATAATGTTCGATAGAAGTGAATATTTAATAAATAGTTAGTGATTTGTGATGTATGCTTACTCTCAGGGCAACACGTGTTAGCATCCCTGCTGCGTAGCTAAGCTAATGGGAGCTAACTTAGCTAACCCTCGTTATACTGATATTGTTATCAGGCCTACAAACTTAAGCCTTGCCTGCACTGGAGAGGATTTGGTCTGAATCCAACCCGAACCTGACCACGTTTTTAAGCCCAAACTTTCTAAGTCCTATTTGATGTTTTTGAGTGCGTGCGACGCCGTGCGCATGGAGTAGTTAGCAGAACCATGACCGCGTCTGTGCGCGCTGTTTGGAGTGAGGTTATCTGCGGAGTACGTGGCAAAACCAAGACCGCGTCTGTGTCAGTGTCTGTGTGCGCTGTTTGGGGTCTCATTGAGTAGATCTGTTCCGAGTGGCACGGCCCTAACTAGTCTTGTCTCTGTCAGGCTCGGACCAGGATCTTCAGCTATAGCTCAGTCGTGACGTAAATAAACGCAAATCACGCTAATGGTGTTGTGCTTAGAGGACATGACTTAACTCTGTAAATGTTAAAATTTCCTTTTGGAACGTGAGCTGAGGATATTGTATTAACATTTTAGACCTTACCTTTTATTCTTTTTTTTAACAGATTTTATTGGCAGCAATCATGTCAGAGGAGGAGAGTGAGACTGCCAACGAGAAAGGGGAATCAGAGGTAAGAATTCCCGTTTATAAGTAAAAAGTGGCTTAATTTGTCCCACAGTGGGATCAATGTATTATAGAACAGTGGGAATAAAAAGCACCCAAACAAGACTATAATATATGTTAACAAAATAATTATATTTTAAACTAGAGATGCACCGATCCAGCTTTTTTACTATTGATACCGATACCGGAACTATGGGTATCTGCCGATACCGATATTGACCAATACCGGAAATGATCATGCTAAAATGTATTTAATAATTGAACTCTTTGTTCAAGTAACTGCAAAAGCAGTGGATGAAGTAAAGCTAAACTTTCCAGATAAAAATGGATTCAACATAAATGTGCAAAACTGCAACTATAAAGAGCTGCTCAATGTTCACATTAAACATTCAACTCTGTATTAGACCTTATACATTTATTGAATATAAATGTACTTATATTAACTGTGTTTGAATAAATAAACACAACAAACAAAACACGCTGCATGAAAATGTAAATAAATAATAGTACCGTAGCTTTAAGTGGATTTCAGATATGGGCTGCGAGCCCATGATGAAGTCCAACACTTTGGGATTGTTGCTGAAAAGCTTTTTGTGACGCTGCGTCAGTGTCATCTGTGTCTCGTTGTTTTCACGTAATCTCCTTTCGATGCAGAAACTCCCTGTGCTGTTTCTCGTGGTGCTTAGTCGTGTTGTATTTCCCTAGTTTACCGCCGCGTGAACAACGCTGTGTTGTTGTAGAGCGCCACGAGGAAGTCACGTGTCACATCTGTTACATTAATTTTAATTCATTCATTTTATACGTATATGGTACATTATGCACAATGTATTTTAAGACATTGTGCGGTACCTGGTATGTATTAAAAAATATATAATATAAAAAAAAAAAAAAAGATAAGAAAATGGATCGACAGCAGTGACACAGGCAGATATCCGATCCAGTATTTTTTCTGGTATCGGCGCCGATATCGATACCAGTATTGGATCGGTGCATCCCTATTTTAAACTTATTTTTTTGTGAATAATTTGAATGTGTTTCAATTGTTTATTTGACAAAAACGTTTGGTTTTACTGACTACCTACAAGCGAATATTAGATTCAATGTAATAATAGGTTACTAGTGTATTGGATTCTGTTCAGAAGTTTTCAGTGTCTACAAACTGTATTTTGTGTTTTAGTCACAGCTAAGGCATTTTCGTTATCTGCAGAATTTACGGAGACATCACAAACATTGTGAGGACAGATATGAGAAGATTCTCCTCAACACAACACAAAAAGAGAAGGTAAGACCTTTGACCTTGCAGCAGTGGGTCACAACTGTAAGTAAAGGGTTTGAATTTAAATCATTGAAGGTGAGAATTTTTTACCTGAAATCATTGTGTTTTTTCATAGAGTGATGAACCCATTATTCCGGAACTCAAAAGAACCGATAGTGTCATTGTATGTTAACAACTGCAGTTTACACTTTAACATTTTCACTTTTGTGACAAAATCTTTTCTCAAAGCTTGACAGAAACAGTTCTGAATGGGACAAATTTGAGAAAAAAGCTACAAAGCATAAGAAAAAGTCCAACAAGCAATTACAAGATGACAACGTTAGTCTAGTAATATTACCTATAGACATTCATACTTTGTACTAATGTTTGGTCTTTCTAATCAGCATGTCGCGGACAAGATGGAGATGCTCTATAGAGAAAAGATATCATGCTCCCAGCCAAGACCACAGAAAAGAAAAAGAAAAGCTGCACTTAAGAGACCAAAGGAAGCACAGACACCAGAGAAAGAGGTTTGTTTTATATTTGTCAAAGATACTTCAGACCTTAGCCACTCTTTTAACATTGAGTTAAAAGAGGGCTGGGCTATATAAACGGTATAAGCGGTATGCGATGAAACTGGCCAACAATAGATACCAGCACCAAATAGAAAGCAGCAAAACAGCTGGCATTCAGCAGCAATAGCCTAGCAGCATTAGCTTAGCAGACACCACTGGAAACGGCGAACAACAGCACGGCATTCACACAGTTTCTGTCTCTATTGTTGTCACAGCGACCCCAGCAGAGGTAAATACACACACAGTAATCACAGTTTAAGAGTCTTCATTTCGGCCAATCATTGTCAAAAGGGCGTAGGCTCGAACACATCCATGGGTTCAATGTTGAAAAGCGCCAGTGTGGCCCACAGCATCATCACGGCAGAAGTTCGGTAAAGTTAGCGTCAATAGCTCACGAAAGCTACTTTGTTAACAAAAAGTAATTGTGCCAAAATGATCACATTGACATCGATTGTACAAATCCAAGGCACTGTTTTAATGCAGAGAAATTCATTGCTGCAAGCGCCAAGAAGAGTGCTTAGGGAGCGTCAACAAATGTCAAAACCAGCTCTGTAAACGGGTTAGGATTAAGACAATAGCCATGTACACGCACAAAACTCTGACACTCAGGGCGGCACGGTGGCTGAGTGGATAGCACTCTCGCCTCTCAGCAAGAAGGTCCTGGGTTCGAATCCCGATCGGACCAGGGCCTTTCTGAGTGGAGTTTGCATGTTCTCCCCGTGTCTGCATAGGTTTCCTCAGGGTACTCCGGTTTCCCCTACCACAAAAAATATGTACAATAGATCTGGCGTATGCCAGATCTATTGTACCAAGTGTAAACCGCTTTGAGACTCAAACCTGCAGTGAAAAGGCGGTATATAAATAAAAATGACTACTACTACTTACTACACTATAAATAATGACCATATCTAACTACTACTTTGATTTCAACATTTGTGAGTTTTTTATATTTTAAATGAAAACATGTTTTCCTTTTTTTTTAAATTGCTTTTACAGTAATTGGTCTTTACTGTAAAACACAAATTATGTATGTTACAGCATTTGTCTCTTCATTTGTCTCACACCTGATTTTCAAACTCAAAATATATATATATTAGATTCTAAAATATAAATAAGTAACAATCTTGACTATTTCATTCAAGAGCCTGCTAGACCTATATTCACACACCAAATTATACCGCAATAGGAATTTTAGGCCATATCGCCCACCCCTATGAGTGCGTTTACAAAGCAAAAGTATATGGAGTTTTAAAACTGCTGTTTTTGGATCTCTAAACTTTCCGTATTACTCAAACTCTGTAAATGAAATGACAACCGTAAAAAGTTATCACACGCCCAGCAAATGTGACCTCACCAATCATTGAGCTTCCGTTGCATTCTAAAAAGCTCCTTGATTTTAAGTCTTAAGTATTTTTGCTTTGTGTTATAAAACGTTGGACAAGCAGCGAGGGAACACTATCAAACTACTATAATATAAGCATTTTAATCTAATTAAAATGGAGTAGGTGGAGAATTTGGATTGTAATGCTTTGTAAACTCACTCAATAATCATCTTTTACCTGCATCATATATTACACCAATTGCTATTTTGTTTCTCAGGAAATCTGGTCTACCTCCGAGGACAGCCAGGAAGAATATGTCCCAGAGAAATCTGAAATGTACAGTGAAGACAGTGAAGAAAGTGAAGATGAGAAAATGTTGCACAGTCAACAAAAACGGGGACTGCACAAAAAGAAAGCTGCAAAGAGACCAAAAGAATTAAGTCCAAACGTGCAGAAACCAGAGAAAGAGGTTAGTGCTATTTTTTAGAGAGCAGTCGATATGGTTTTTGGGGTTGTGCTCTACTATTAAAGGTCGAGTAAACAATGTTAGTTTAGCATCCAAGTAGTACTGACTCAAAACCACTCTCCCCTGCCCTCCCACAATTACAACTCTGGACAGACATGAAGGCGGGTCTGTAAAAAAGGCAGTGATGAAGCCTCTCGGCTGCAATGTGAAAGTATTACACTATGCACGTCTGTGATCGATGTCAGACTTGACAATTGCTAGCTTCCACTAACAAACTAGCCATAAGCAAAACATAGTCTTGGCTGTGTCCCGAGTCTCGACGCCTTTTCCTCATCTGATTGTTTTCTTCTTTGCCAAAAAACGGCAAGTGGTAAACGTGAAATTGGCACTTTGGGGGTTTTCTGTTCAGCCTTTGTTGGTGCTTTAGAAAATATGACTCAACTGACAGGGAGGGAGGGGGAGAATGCATCCCATAGGTTTCTTTCTATCGGACCGCCCAAAAGTAATTTTTGAAGCTACAGGCATCTGGTCCATTCCTATTAGAAATCATATAACTTTCTACTTTTGGGGTTAAAGGATGTTCCCCCATTGCATCTAGAAAAATCATTCACTACATTTTTAAGTGTACCTGTAAATAAACCGCTTTGTTTTAATAGAAAGTAAATGTTCACATACAGGCTGCATTTATTTATAACCCGTTGGTAATCATGCTATAATGTCACAATGAATCAACAGCTGATGAAAACAAAGCCGATACTGGACACGTATAACTGGACACAATAGCTGTTAGGTTGAGGTGTTTTAACTATTGACTATTGTGGACAAAGGTAAATAGCAATGGGTTCTGGGGCAAATATCAACATAGCTAAGTGGGTCTGGACTAATTTATATATTTTGATGATAAAAGCGAGCCCTATAGCTACTAAACTAGAGTCATAAGTCTGTAAACTGTGCTCTGTCAACAGCCCTAATCACATAAAAGTCCTTGTGACGTAATCCACAGCTGATAGAGGGAATACTCTACCTACCACAATGAAAATGGGGATATGACTGTACCTTGTGACAGATGGACTTAATAGCCCTAAGGGCTTTTTTCAACTATTAAATGTTCTATATCTATAGAGATCTTCATTTCAAAATTTGATTTGCTTTTTGCTTCAAACCCTGATCAGTATTGTTTTAAAAAATGTTTAATTTTTTTCTAATTGCTGCATTCTGATTTCAGCTGATCAAACAAGTCCAATGCTCCAACTCTGAGGACAGTCAGGAAGAGGACAGTGAGGACGGCAAAGTTACAAATAAAACAAAAGAATTTGTAAAAGGTATCCAAGAGGTACCAGATCCAAAAAATATGAAAGTGAAAAAACTAGAAAAAAAAAAAGATGGCAGCAGATTGTATGACAAGCATTTTTACTGCTATTATTGTAAAAAGCCTGTAAGCAAAATGGCACGTCACCTTAAGTCAATGCATTTTTCTGAAGTTGAAGTGGAGAAGGCCTTTGCTTTTCCCAAAGGTTCTAGAGAACGAAGAATGCAGCTCTCTTTTCTTTTGAATAAAGGAAACCGTCTCCATAATAATCTTGTTTTGAAGGATGGGATTGGAACTGTTATTCCAAGAAGACAGCCAAGTCAAACTGCAAAACCGAGCGATTTTGTGCATTGTGTGAATTGCCAAGGATACTACAAACGGAGTTGTCTGTGGAGACACATGAAGAGGTGTCAGCTGAGCCAGAGAGTAAAGGGTATGAAGGAAGGAACTAGAGGAGTTCTCGCTCTCTGTAAATATATGGAGCCTGTTCCAGACCATGTTAATGAACAATTCTGGAAAATGTTACAGGATATGCGAGATGATGAGATTTCAGCAGTGGTGCGACGAGAGAAGTATATTTTGAAATTGGGGGAGTCTCTATTCAACAAAAGTGGACATGATAAAGCACAGCACGAATACATTAGGCAAAAGATGCGAGAGAGTGGAAGGATGGTCCTGGAAGGACAAAAAAATGGACACTTGAAGACATTAACAGACTTTTTTGTTCCAGCCAACTTTCATTACGTGATTACTGCTGTGAGGAATGTTGCCGGCCAAAATAAAACTACAAATTCATTCAAGACTCCAACAATAGCACTTAAATTGGGTCATAATCTAAAAAAAATTGCGAACATTATGGAATGTGATGCAATGATAACCGGCGATGAAGTTCTGAAAAACAACACATGCGCTTTCAAAAAATTGTACCATACTAAATGGAACGAATGTGTGTCTTCACAAGCCCTCCGGAATCTGGAGGAAGGTAAATGGAATGCCCCGTTGCTGTTGCCGGTTGTGGACGACATTGTTAAAATGCACAATCATCTGGATGTGAAGAGGGAGGAGCTACAGGCAAAACTTACAGAGCCCAACAGAGATTCGTGGGCAGCCCTGGCAAAAATCACACTTTGTGAAATCATACTTTTTAATCGCAGACGAGCGGGTGAGGTTTCAAAAATGCCCCTCAATGCCTTTATTCCTAGAGATAATACTTCTCCCAATTCTGATGTCCTGCTGGCATTGTCCGATCTTGAGAAGAAACTTTGCTCCCACTTCAAACGGATCGAGATACGGGGGAAACGTGGAAGAAAGGTGCCATTGCTGCTTACGCCAAACATGTGCCGATCGATGGAAATGCTTCTTGATGCACGCCAAAGCTGCGATGTGTTAGACGAAAATGTATACATGTTTGCAAAACCAAAGACAAAAGACAGCTTTTACAGAGGATCTGATGCAATCCGACAAGTTGCACAAAGTTGTGGTGCTAATAATCCTGCAGCCTTGTCTTCTACCAAATTAAGAAAACATGTTGCCACAATGTCAAAGGTACTCAACTTAAAAGACAATGAAATGGACGAATTGGCGAGCTTCTTGGGCCACGACATTAGAGTTCACAGGGAGTACTACAGACTGCCTGAAGGAACGTTGCAATTGGCTAAAATCAGTAAAGTGCTCATGGCACTAGAGAGGGGATCTATCAGTAAATACAAAGGCAAGAATCTGGATGAGATCCAGATTGATCCTCAAGGTAATTAAACAATCAAAATCTTATTATCGATATGTTTATGTATTTAGCTTGAATTTTACAGAGAAAGTAATCGAAGAAACAGAATCAGAAAGTGAGTCAGTTGATGGGCCGTGCTCCTCAAAGTCCTCAGGTATTTGGACATCAGAGACTGACAGATTTGAGAAACTAAACATGGACAGGGAATAAAAGGCAAATGATTGAGCACAAACCATAGTTTTAAAATGTGTTTTTCTGCAGAACGATCCTGTAGATCCAGAGCCACAACAAGCACAAGTCTGGATGAAGATTCTCAGACCTCAACATTTCAAGGTTAAAGAAAGTAAACTTTAAAATGGATGCTGTCAGACTCTTAGTACTGCAGTCAGACTCTTAGTACTGCTGTCAGACTCTTATACTCTTAGTACTGCAGTCAGACTCTTAGACTCTGACTGCAGTACTGAGAGTCTAACTGCAGTACTAAGAGTATAACTGCAGTACTAAGAGTATAACTGCAGTACTAAGAGTATAACTGCAGTACTAAGAGTATAACTGCAGTACTAAGAGTATAACTGCAGTACTAAGAGTATAACTGCAGTACTAAGAGTCTGACTGCAGTATTAAGAGTCTAACAGCAGTACTAAGAGTCTAACAGCAGTACTAAGAGTCTAACAGCAGTACTAAGAGTCTGACTGCAGTACTAAGAGTCTGACAGCAGTACTAAGAGTATAACTACAAGAGTATAACTACAGTACTAAGAGTATAACTGCAGTACTAAGAGTATAACTGCAGTACTAAGAGTATAACTGCAGTACTAAGAGTATAACTGCAGTACTAAGAGTCTGACTGCAGTACTAAGAGTCTGACTCTTAGTACTGCAGTCAGACACTTAGTACTGCTGTCAGACTTATACTCTTAGTACTGCAGTCAGACTCTTAGTACTGCAGTCAGTATACTCTTAGCACTGTAGTTATACTCTTAGTACTGCAGTTACACTCTTAGTACTGCAGTCAGACTCTTAGTACTGCAGTCAGACTCTTAGTACTGCAGTCAGACTCTTAGTACTGCTGTTAGACTCTTAGTACTGCTGTTAGACTCTTAGTACTGCTGTTAGACTCTTAATACTGCAGTCAGACTCTTAGTACTGCAGTTATACTCTTAGTACTGCAGTTATACTCTTAGTACTGCAGTTATACTCTTAGTACTGCAGTTATACTCTTAGTACTGCAGTTAGACTCTCAGTACTGCAGTCAGAGTCTAAGAGTCTGACTGCAGTACTAAGAGTATAAGAGTCTGACAGCAGTACTAAGAGTCTGACTGCACTACTTAGTACTGCAGTCATACTCTTAGTACTGCTGTTAGACTCTAGGTACTGCTCTCAGACTCTTAGTACTGCAGTTATACTCATAGTACTGCAGTTATACTCTTAGTACTGCTGTCAGACTCTTAGTACTGCAGTTATACTCTTAATACTGCTGTTCGACTCTAGGTACTGCTCTCAGACTCTTAGTACTGCAGTTATACTCTTAGTACTGCAGTTATACTCTTAGTACTGCAGTTATACTCTTAGTACTGCAGTTATACTCATAGTACTGCAGTTATACTCTTAGTACTGCTGTCAGACTCTTAGTACTGCAGTTATACTCTTAGTACTGCAGTTATACTCTTAATACTGCAGTCAGACTCTTAGTACTGCAGTCAGACTCTTAGTACTGCAGTCAGACTCTTAGTACTGCAGTTATACTCTTAGTACTGCAGTTATACTCTTAGTACTGCAGTTATACTCATAGTACTGCAGTTATACTCTTAATACTGCAGTCAGACTCTTAGTACTGCAGTCAGACTCTTAGTACTGCAGTCAGACTCTTAGTACTGCAGTTATACTCTTAGTACTGCAGTTATACTCTTAGTACTGCAGTTATACTCATAGTACTGCAGTTATACTCTTAGTACTGCTGTCAGACTCTTAGTACTGCAGTTATACTCTTAGTACTGCAGTTATACTCTTAATACTGCAGTCAGACTCTTAGTACTGCAGTCAGACACTTAGTACTGCAGTCAGACTCTTAGTACTGCAGTTATACTCTTAGTACTGCAGTTATACTCTTAGTACTGCAGTTATACTCTTAGTACTGCAGTTATACTCTTAGTACTGCAGTTATACTCTTAGTACTGCAGTTATACTCTTAGTACTGTAGTTATACTCTTAGTAGCTGTAGACTCTTAGTACTGCAGTCAGACTCTTAGTACTGCAGTCAGACTCTTAGTACTGCAGTCAGACTCTTAGTACTGCAGTCAGTCAGACTCTTAGTACTGCAGTCAGACTCTTAGTACTGCAGTCAGACTTAGTACTGCCGTTATACTCTTAGTACTGCTGTCAGACTCTTGTATTTATTTTTCTCTTTACGTCGACAGAACCATCTTCAAGACCCAGCACTTCCTCCGACTTAAGTTTCCCGGAGGATTCTGAAATGTCACATTCTGAAGGTGAGGGACATTTCTACTGTTTATCATGGACCAATCACATGTTCTCTCCTTCTGCATCAGTTTATCATGGACCAATCACATGTTCTCTCCTTCTGCATCAGTCTATTATGGACCAATCACATGTTCTCTCCTTCTGCATCAGTCTATTATGGACCAATCACATGTTCTCTCCTTCTGCACTAAGCACCAGTAAAAACTAGATCATTTGAATAGTTCAGTGTAATTATTATTTTAAAAATGGGTGAATGTAAAGTGTGGATGAGTGTCTGCAGAGCACACAAAGCTGATAAAAAAGGTTTGGGAATCCCTGATTTAGTAAGTCATATTAATCATTATTTTATTGTTTTTTCCCCCTCAGAATCAAAAGGGCCAAAAGGAAGAAAACAAGTCCAAAAGAGGCCGTGGACAACCAAAGAAATAGAAGCTGTGGAAAAAACACTTTTTGATTTCATCCAGACTGGCAAAGTCCCTGGTAAGGCACAGTGCACCCACTGCATCGAGAGCTCTGCTCAGGACCTAGAAGGAAGAACCTGGCAGGGAGTGAAATTTTACGTTAAAAATCGTATTGAGGCACTGAGAAGAGCAAGTTGCATCAGAAAGTAGTCCTCTGTTATAGTTCAAATGTTTGTTTATATAATTGTTATATTATATTTGTTTTAGTGTTTTTCTCTTGAATATTGTGAGAAATGTTTACATTATTCATATGCATGGGTGCACTGCGCCTTCCGAGTTCTTTCAGACATGATTGCTGTAAACCTCAGTTTGGTATCTGGCTGTCAATTTATTTTCAAGAATGCTTGTTATTGGTAGTTGGTAATTGTTTTGCCAATAAACACATGCCACTGCACACTGGCGTTGTTTAAATCTGTTCATAGTAAACAATTTTAATAGTGCTGGTACATAACACACACGTTTTAAATAGTGAGAGTACCTCTGTTAATATATCCTTACCGTTAGCATTAAGTATACAAGAAAAACATATTGCCATCTGGTGGCTGAACTTGGTACTACATAATAGCCATGTCCCCAAAAGTCACAAATCACAAGAAAAAAAGAAAGAGGGAAAACTTTGAACATTTTGGTTCGAATTTTTTTGCTAGGTTTCCAGGCCCAAGAAAAAAAATTGGATGTAGTTTCGGTGGCTCTACCTCTTCAGGAAAAATCAGGTCCCCATTATCACCCTTGAACCTGAGGTCCCCATTTATTCTGTTTTACAAGTATGTGTGTGTGTGTGTGTGTGTGTGTGTGTGTGTGTGTGTGTGTGTGTGTGTGTGTGTGTGTGTGTGTGTGTGTGTATATGTGTGTGTATATGTGTGTGTGTGTGTATATGTGTGTGTGTGAAGGAAAGTAGAAAAACAGCCCTTTCTGGAATCAGGGTACAGTGGACCCAGTGGTTGGTTTTTCTGAATTCAAGCTAAAGTCCATTAGAAAAAGAAAAACCAAGTCATTTTCTTCTAAATAAACGCCTCTTCAAGATTTGAAGAGGACACACTTTGATCTGCTTTCGGCGAATGGACAACTTTGTAACGTTAACGCTAACTTTGCTGCAAATTAATTGAATTGAACTATACCTCAAAACAGCAAGATCTGACAACTGCAAAAGAGAAAATCATATTTGACAGGAATCATGCAATAATAGTAGGAAACGAAAGAACTTAAATACATAATAAATCAGGAAGACCATCAACAGAGACGAGGGGGCCTATCCCTTGGCTCACACTTGGGGCTTACTTCTCCACAGACCACGAGAGGGGGGGGCCGTCAGTCTGAAGAATCCAACTGAAGGATTTTATCTTCATTTCTAACGCACTGTAGTTATTTATTATCTGAATTCGTCGTTTTAATTGTGTTAACGGTGATTTGTGGTAACTCAGCAGTGCTAGCTTAATCACACTCCATCGTACACCAAAAGAACCTATAAGCGCTATAGAAAATCCTTTTTTTTTTAGCTTTTGATCCATGGTACAACACTGATTGCTTTATTTTATTCATCTACGCTAATATCAGGAACTTACAAACTCCTTGTAGCTCCGCCCCTTCTGTCTGAGAGCTCCAGTCTCAGTCCGGTAATAGCATGATGTCATTGTAGTGCTATGACATCACACTCATAACAGGTTCCTCCCTTAAATGGACAAAACTAATTCATGGAAAACACTTTTCAGTTTTTTTATTTTGTTTATTAGATATGGACAACAGTTAAAATGGGACAGACCAGATGACCTGCCTTTAGTTTTAGAGAGTCTTTAGTTTTTAAGAAAGACAATGCTAATGTGGATGAGGACGTACCACCGCAGGGACTGTCAACTCAAATCAAACAGAAAGTAGTACATTTCTTTGCGCACATTGAACCGGGTAAGCTCCGGGTAGAAGTTTCCGTTTGTAGCACCACTCCAACCGCCCTCAGTTAGAACAGGTGCATCCTCTTTAGCTGTTTACAAGACTAAAGGCTTTGCTCATGTCCCATTGGTTGCGATAAGTTCCAACACATACAACCGACCGTGGCAACCCTTTGTGCTACCCTTGGGTCAAAAAGACTCGCCACAGATGTTTAGAAGTAGAACATACCTTAAATTAGGGCCTAAATGATCCAGGGCTGGTTAAGTTGACAAAGGAGAGAAAAGAGCTTACTAGAATGGAGTATGGACTAGAGGAAAAGGGTGCACCACTAGGGACTCAATTCAATGCAAGAATTATTATATTTATTGATTGTGTCTTAGCCTTAATGCATCCGCAACCTGCTTCATCATCGTTTTAGCTTTTGCCTGAAATCCCCAGGAAAACAAGCAAATCCCACCACCCAAAAGTATAAGTTGACAATGACAAAAGATCTTTCTCAAATGGGGTAAAGGACCAGAGGGAAAAGGTGCTTCACATGAGACCATAGAGACCGCTAATTCAAGAGCGTTTATGTCCAGATAACATCAGCAGCAGTTGCAGTGGAGGAAATGCAAAATGCAGTGATGCAAATGTGGCTTGCGTCTGCACGGCTTAAACAGGGCAGTCTTTATGTTGCCCCCATGACCACAACATGCAGCAACACAAAACCACTTCTTCTCCGCTTCGAGGACTCAGCACACTTGCACAACTATGGCACAGATGTTGGGCAAAAACACACAAACAGCAAACCCTTGTTGTGTTACTTACTTGTCCGACATGGCCTCTGCGAGCGAATACTGATTCATTAAAACGTCTGTTTGCGTTCCCTCGCTACACTGGGAAATGTCAAAAAAAAAGGTCCTGGGACGGGAGGATGTCACAGCAGCGACCTGCGGGAGAAAAGAGAAAAGTAAAGATTAAGATTAAGCTGAAGACATCCTGTATTAGTCGCACGGTGGGGAAGTTTCAGTGTTGCATCAGCAGAAACAGAAGATAAATCAACAATAATTAGATAAATTAGATCAGGGGTGCCCAAAGTGGGGCCCGCGGGCCACAGTTGGCCCGCCGGACCATTTCAGTTGGCCCGCCAAACATTGCCCACCTCCGCTGTAAGTTTCTATCTGCGTCCCTCAGCCTCGCTGAACACACAGATACATGTCTGAGTTTTCTCTGAACTGCAACTGTTCAGTACTTTACTGTTGTATCGAGATACACTCCCTTCACATCTACTTGCACTGAAATGTTTTTTAAAATCAAACACATCTTTCAAAACAATTGGGTGCAAGGCCCCTTTATGTTCTTTTTTTTCAGCCTACTATTATTATTTTTTTGAGCAATTTAATGTTTTATCAAATTGAGAGGATTGTGCTGGAAAACTGCCACTGCCCCTCCTCACCGGAGGGAAATGGCGAGTGGAACTATTCACCTGCGCAATCCGCACCCACCCGGTGTGTTAAAAAAGACGGACACACACACTTCAGAGTGAGTTCAAGCAGGACAAGCAGGGATCGCAGCGCACGATCCACGCAAGTAGAAGCAACAAATACTGTGCAAAACAAACCCTTCTACAGCCCCATGAAAGAAGCCGGTAAGCGCCGTCCTCACTCGCGATCATTGAATGTCAGAACTTACGCGGAGTTTGATGATGCGTTCAAGAGCCCTTTGGAGGAGCGGAAACACGGACTCTTTAACAGTTACTTTGTTTTGATTGTTTATAAATGTTGTACTGTGTTTAGGCAAAACAAAACAAAACTCCAGGAACAAATCAAGGTTAACTAGTCTGATTTCGTTAGTTTAATATTCAGTTCACTACTAATTGAGAATACTTGTCCTATGTTAAAAAATATTAAGTTAAAACAGAGTTAAAACCTGATCATGTTTAGAAAATGCAGTTAGCAATTATGTTCCCAAATTCATTACTTAATGTTTAAATGTATTGTTTAAAAGTGTGCTAAAACCAGATCTACTGATCAGTGATGTCTCCCCTTTTTGATAAAAGCTAAGATAAAGTAATATGATTCAAATGTAGTTAAAAACTTTTGTTCAAAATATATATATGAAAATAGACTTTACTTTTGTAAAAGGCCTTTACTTTTGTATCCCCACCGCTGTCAGACTGTACAATAAGTCACTTTAAATGAGCACTGTGTGAAAACCTGCACTACTATTGACACTGTTTCCAACTGACACTTCTCACTTTTGTTGCACATAATTATTGTCACTTTATTGTACATATATCCTGCATGTAACATGTTTGCACATTTCCTCCTTTTGCACAATCTGAGTGTCTCTATCCATGTCAAATGTGACATGTACATTTCTCCTCTGTGAGATAAGATAAGATTTGCTTTATTTATCTTAAAGTAAATTGCTTTGCTAGTACAATAAACCTATACATTATAAATCACTGTACTATAGTGCAAAACTGTTTAGAAAAAGGTCTTCAACAAACACATGAGCAGGTTAAAATATAGATTTAATTTGGGAGTATGATATTAATTAATATAAATTAGTACTTTCATTTACTAACAGGCACATTATTTGTTTACAAGTAGCCTTTAAAAAACAGTTTATTTACATAGAAAATGTATGTTTCTGTTCTCTTTTTGAGGTTTTTTATATGATTTTAACCTTTAAATAAGCCATGACAGATAATCTCCCTCCTCTGGACCCTGATTACCCGCCGGAATCTTTCTGTACTGTAGTCTCCTCAAACCTGCATATTTCCCAGGAGCCTCCACTTCACTAAGACTGTGTTGACTGAATGAAAATTCATTCAGCTGTGATTTGCACTGATAGACAATAATTAATGCATTTAAAAGAACTTGATCAAATCTACATTTGTTTGTGTTTCATGCGTAATATCGGTGTATTTGGCCCGCGGCCCACTGGCACATTTATACTTTGGCCCTTGGAAGCAAAAGGTTTGGGCACCCCTGCATTAGATAAATTAGATCAATACTAAAATAGAACTCAAAGATAAAATAAAATCTATATCTTTATCATAACAAAGAAGCAAGTAGAAAATCCCTAATTTTAGCATAATTAAGCAAGAATTAAAAACAAAATCTCAAAAAAACTTGACATAAATTAGCAGCAAAAGGGTTTGAGACAAAGAGACGAAGTATACTGGCCGTGGACACATGTGATTCTATAATTAGTGTTTTATGGTATCTTTTTAAAACAGATAAATCAGGGTATACTGTAGTCCAAACTTGTTTTTATCAGCAGATATAGGCAACCCTTAAAGTGATTATCTGGAGTTTGTCAGAAAGAGAGACAGAGAGGTGCTTGATTTGAAAAAATAAAAGCAAACTCCTCCCCCTTCCTTTCTGATTGATCTACACCTACGTTTCCGTAACACTTTCAAATGTTAATCAGAGAACACATTATACATATACATTATTAACACACATGCACGGAGGTTTTCAGAATGATTTGTTAACGTTTTAATGAAAAAAATAATGTTTTCATGCACAAAAAAAGCGATCGTGGCAAACCAGGAAGTGCCATTATCATGAATTGCACATTATAGGACACATCTGCAGAGGATCTGATTATGGATATAGGTTCAGTATATAAATGATTATAGATATAGGTTCAGTATATAAATGATTATGATATAGGTTCAGTATATAAATGATTATGGATATAGGTACAGTATATAAATTATTATGGATATAGGTTCAGTATATAAATGATTATAGATATAGGTTCAGTATATAAATGATTATGATATAGGTTCAGTATATAAATGATTATGGATATAGGTTCAGTATATAAATGATTATGGATATAGGTTCAGTATAGAAATGATTATGATATAGGTTCAGTATATAATGGAGGCTTGATTCTGAGGCTCCGTGAAAACAAACAACAGAGCATGAGCAGCTACGAGCATCAGCGCAGATGATTGACTTCAGATTGGTTAACTTCGACGGCACCGTGGATTCTGAGCTATAGCTAAGAGAAGGGAAGGCGGGACTTGCCCGTAATATTAGAATTAATAAAAGGACTTATTTTATATCAACATTTAAGGCCAGGAGGTCAATTTAACACATTTCCTAAATTTGTAATTCATTTAGAGTTACAGACTATAATATAATAAGACTGGACTAAGAATGAAAATTAACATTTGCTTTTAGTCATTGAGGAAGGACTGCTTGATGTTTGCGATGTAATGAGAAGTTCCTATGAGATAATTGTATCTGTGCTTAGAAACTACAAAAATGGCCGCTCGGGGTGGAGTTGAACCTGTGTCACCTGGATGGGGGCGTGGTCAAAAGCGCCTCATTTGCATTTAAAGAGACAGCACCAAAACAGGTTTTTCTCAGACGCACCTCAGAACAGGTGTAGAAGAAAGGCCCGTGGAGCTACAAATAATGACTCAGACCCAGGCATTGCAGTTACGCTTTATATAGGCCACAAATTAATGATTTAGATGTGAAAAACAATTATTTGAAAACACGATATGTCCACTTTAATACATTAGAACAAGCATGATCTTTAAGCCATTATGAGTATTCTAGAAAGATTATCTTAACATTTAAGTGGGAGGCAGCCAGTTACAGGCTCTTAGTGCGAGTGACAAATTCCTGTATTGGATGTCCGTAAATGTCAATTATGTATCGAAAAAGAACTCCAAGCTTTGATAAGAGTCACATGGCTATATCAGAAAATATTTGATCTTTTAGCCATCATAACATTATGGCTAGATTAGCTTAATTTTTTATTTGGATGCAACATGAAGTCCTGTATATTTCCCAATCACTTCCACATGTCTACTCTTTGCTATTCACATAAACACACAGAAGGCAGGAATGTGTGTGCACCGGCTGTTGGAATTTGGACACAGCTCGAGCAAAATAGAATTACATACATAAAGCCTGGTTCACACGAGAACATTTTAAAATTGTCGGCCGATTTTTTCTCCGTGAGACCCCACACACGGAAATAAAAAATCACGGGTCTAACCACTTTGGTCGTGCAGTGTGTGGTGCGCAGCCACACGGCAAAATCACGCTAACCACACACAAACCGATTTCACCCCCGAGCATTCACAGGTCACTGGAAATCTCACAACATCTCTGGAGATCAAGCGTGACTTCAGAGTAAACAGAGTGTGCGGGCCTCTCTGCTTCACGCAGCCTATAGAGACTCTCGTCTGACCACAGCAGCCACAGACACCATGAGGACAAACACATATATGTGGATTTTACTGCTCTACAGTTCTCTGGCCCGTACTGTCTGTGCTGTTCAACAATACAGTTTGTACGGACGACCTGTGAACGCATCACACACACTGCTAGACATGAAACTTTACATACGCGCAAACCAACAAGCACGGCTGCATCAACACGTCTGTACTGTATTAGGACAGAGTGCAAAGTAAACGTACAAACACAACCATCAGTCTGATCAGTTAGTACTAATCCCGTCCGAACAGGGCTGATGCCAACACTACCTGTGCAGCAGCAATTTCTGCCCAGTTCCTCTCCTTGTCATTTCGGTGATGATATTCTTTACACAACACGTCATACATACATTCACGGTGTTGCCAGAGGTCAACTAGTTGTTCCTCCATCTCTGATAACCACTGAACTTTCTGGTGCGCCATGCCGCTGACTTTTGCTTTTTTTACGGCGTTTCCTCACTGGCTCGTCTCGTCTTCTGATTGGCTACACGCCGCAGTCATGGCAACGCGCTCGTCTGTCCCCGGAGGACACCACACACAAAGAGAAATCGGGCCAAAACAATCCAACATGTTGAATATCCCTGATATTGAGATCGGAGCAGTCCCGAAGTCTTTCCGAGCGACGAGCGCAGTCTTAACACACCACACACGGCAGGACAATCGATCAGATTTTTTGTTACAATATTCGGAGCGTTCTTACGATTGTCGTAGGGGTAAATCGGGTCCAAAATCGGCCTAATAATCCTGCCGTGTGAACCAGGCTTAAGCCGTGTCACTATGTAAGCCGCAGGTTAAAACAAAGCCTGGGTCACTTTGCTAATATAACTTTTTCCATTCATCTGCTGATCTGTGTCGGGGAATCGACAGCTTAGTAAAGTCCACAGAGATATCTACTGTCGTGATTTTGGGCTATACAAAAATACATTAAAATAAACTTTACGCAAGTTATAATGATAGAGTAACCATGGATACCAAAGCAGCTGGCCAAATACTGCATTGAAAGAAAATTACTTATGCAGCAAATATACAGCACAAGATTTTGTTATACATGCCCTATATCCATTTTTACTTTTATAACTTGTTTGCATCATGAGCCAAAACAAATTTATTGTTTGTGACTTCCTGTTACTTACTGGCATTAAAAAGATTAATGATTCTGATGCAAGAGGAATGAGGAATCAAATTATGGAGTGGAGCCAAAGAATCAGGTCAAACACATACTTGTCTGGTGCACACTGAGAGACTTTAGCTCACTTATTCCAATGTGGTTTTACTGCAAATGGCAAATAAACTGAATCTGAGAAAAGATTGAGGGGGAAATAAACAATATACAGTTCAGAGAAGAAGGAATTGATGTCGCAGAGTTTTTGAATGAATTAAGCCTTTATTAGTCCTTTTCCCACAGTGAGGAAAAGAAACTGAAACTCATTGAAAATCTCAGTCTCTAGAAGCAAACATGAAGCTTGAGCACAATCCATAACAAATGACATATAATAGGGCTGCACGATACATCGGAAAAATATTGTTATCGCGATATTTTTGCGTGCGATATCTATCAAAAAGATGAGCAATTAAAAAGAAAAAAAAAAAACTTTATTAAAGACAAA
Organism: Knipowitschia caucasica; assembly: GCA_964034765.1. Taxonomy (NCBI): domain Eukaryota; kingdom Metazoa; phylum Chordata; class Actinopteri; order Gobiiformes; family Gobiidae; genus Knipowitschia; species Knipowitschia caucasica. The sequence continues at coordinate 4,715,139 of OZ035823.1, read as the reverse complement.
ACAGACATCAACATCCAACAAGAACAACAAACACAAAAAAGTATAAATATATGCATTTGAAGGTCATTAATGTCTTGCTATTTGTCCCTTGAGTTTCAATGCAGATTGCAATTTTAGGTGAGAGACAAAAGTATCGCAATAATATCGGTATCGCAATACTAAACACTCATATCGAATATCGCTCCAAATTACATACACCATTCAGTTAATTTTCTTAGTTATTGCACAAGATCTTGGAAAACATGTGACTTATGATCTAATATTCATAATGACTGAAGAAATACCAGCACTGTCTCCGCTGACATGGGACACGCAGCGGGTACGATTTTAATCTCTGTTGATCATTTGATACAGACGTGTCTCACTTCACGAGACAGATCGAGCTCCTAAATCCTGCTTTAACACATAAACCCCATAACATTAAGCCGGGAATTAACTCAAAAGGATTATATGTGAAAACGTGAGCAGATGTGATTAAGACCAAGATCGTTTTTGATGCAGACACAGGGAGAACGTGCAAACTCCACACATAATGTAGCTTTGTGTGGTTTATTATTGTTTGCATGTTGAACTTTAAGGCCATTTCCTTCAAGTGAAATCTCAGAACCAGAAACTGTATATTAGCGCTCGTTACCATTTCAACAACACAGCAGTAAAACTAACCTGTCTTTTTAATGTTGAAGTAGTCGATTTTAACATAAGCTAGCTGTAGCAGGTATCCTTATATGGGCATTTCTTCTGCTGCGTTAGCTTTGGCGGACGCGTTGCTAAGATGGTTGCTACGGCTAAGATGGAGATTCTGGACATGACTGAAAGCCTCTTTATTTGGCTCATATCTGGTTTCACAAAAACACCATCAAAACATGAACACCTGGAACAGTAAACGATGGTATGTTTAAGACCAAAATGAGCCAGAAGAGTTTACTTTTCAACGCAAGTCCTAGCATCTCTTGCACTTGCGTCTAAGTAGAACCAAGAGGCTGCTCCACCTTAAGTGACCTTAAGTTCTGTTGCATTTTATTATTCGCTTTTTAGAATGATCAATTGATTTGTTTTGTTTGGATGGATGTGTTTTAGCTGCTAATGGACACCTACATTTCTCCTACAGGGATCAATAAAGTATCCATCTATCTATATCTATGCGCAAACACGAATTGGAGCAAACGGTTGAGCTAGCAGGTTAGCGTTGTCCACGGTCTACAGTCTGTGCTCCAACATTTCTGGCTCCGTGATTCACAATCTGAGGAATCATCGACGCTGTTGGATAATTCATCCAAAGCCCTAAAGCAGTATTATCCAGGACATCCAGGTCAGATCATTACAGCAGACACTTTCTATATACACACACGTTCTATATAAACACACCGATATTCAGACGTTCATTCAGAATCTAACCCCCAATAATCATTCAAAAAAATTCAGTAAAAGCTATGAATGAATGTTTGTTTTATTTGGACATTTGAGATGTGAAAAACAAAATGTAAATATACATTGATTATGCAAAATTAATAAACAATTGATGTCCAAATTAGGAGTGGGAAGAAGTAAAAAAAATTTGTAATCCCACCCCTACTTACAACTCTGATTTTCCAAAATAAATAATATCTTCCTTTACTTTTTGATACGAGTACAGCTGCATGACTTTAGTCGACCAACATTTACATTAGTTGACTATTTATGGGATTTCTATTGAGGAAAAGAAGCAAAAGTCGGAAGCCATGGGGCAGACTTAGCCAAATATTTAGACATTTACTTAATTTGAAATGATTTGTCTGATAATGTATGTAATGTATGGCCATGTATCCATCCACGTTTGACTACAGCTGTAAATTAGCACTGCTGCTACAACCTGCTATAACGCATCTATTCTTTTGGCTAATATTTATTGAACACTGTACCTTTAAAATGTAAAAAACAAATACACAATTCCATTTCAAGTCAGATCAATCTCTCCATTCACAAAACTGTATCAACACAAGTTTGACACACTTTCGGTCCGATACAGACGAGAATTTTCTCTTCCCCCTTTTTCGTCGACTCATCCATTGACCTGGCATTTAGAATATCTTTGGTCGACTCCAACCCCAACATATTAAATCCATCCTTCATGTGAGTATTCAGACATGTTGGTTATTCCCCACACAATAAAAACGTAGAAAAATCCAATTAAAAGATAAACTTGTACTTTACATTTTCTAATCTCTAAATGTCATCAATCTGAAGTCGTCCGGCGCTAGCGTAGCTTTCATGTCTCCATGTGCAGACGGAGAACAGAGGGAGAATCTAAAATGTCACAGTAACACGGGGATACTGACGCAATGCAACAGCGTGCACTAACATTAACACTACAAATCACTAACGAAAAACCAGCTGGACTGACAAGATAAGAAGAAATTTGAGATCATTTCAAAATCGCATAAACAAATAGCTATTGTTGTCAGAAACTGGTAAACAACACGACAGCCCACGTCCACAGCACAAATCTTACCATGTTGTCAATGGGAACATCTTGTCTGTAAAAGGATGCAGTGGGAGATTCCACCTGGTCACAGTCGTGTTAGTTGCTTTGCATGACACGCAAAAAAAAACAACACCCAGGATTGACCAATGTGTCATCTACAACCGCTCAATAGTCAGTCTCTCTAGTCCTCCATCTGCTGCTATGGGCTCCCTCCATGCACACCCTCCAACAAAACGCATGGAGAAAATGGGAAAAACCCGGCGCATTCAAGGATATGTCAGTGATATTGATGGTGCGGTCTGGCCGGGAGCGTACTACTGCTGATACTGTGCTTCTGGAGCCGCGTCAACACCACTGCTAAGGAGGGGGGAGGGGGGATTTGGGGAGGGGGGGCATGGGGGAAGGGGTGAGGTTAGGGATGTGCGCTTGTCGCTGGGAGTGTGTCTTTTGTCAAGGAGACGTTATTTTTTTTTCTCTCTTAGCGTAGGTCATGAATGGGCAGCGTCGATCCAGCTGCTGCTCGGTGTCACTGCGTTTAGAAAAACCACAGACAGGTGAAGCGTGGGCACCGTGCGCCCGCAGAGTCCTGAAGAAACTTTGAGGAATGAGCCAGTGTCCAGTCGAGGGGGCAATAATGTGAAGTGAAATCAGATCGGAGTTGGTGGTGAGTGCAGCGCATTATGAAAGTCGGCTGAAGTGACACACTTTTTCTCCCTTGCTCTTTCAGAACCACATCGCGCTTCACTGCCCCTGAGTCTGCAGCAGCTCAGACTTCAATGAAAAATAACTTCCATTGTTGTAGTTGTAAATCACCAACTACCGGTTCCTTATTTATTGAAATGACAGAACAGTAGGAATAATAAGAGCTAATACAGGTGTGGTGACTTTCTAGTGTTACTGTGATTAAATACAACAATGAAGCGGAACCTCTCTTGTGACTTCTAGATCAGTTCATCTGGAGAGAGAGAATACTTGTGAATGATCGCACCCTTCTGCTGAGACATCTCTGGAATGCAGCGATGCATTATGCATGGGCAAGGACAAAGAGCAATCGTCACATCTGAATGTTCTGAGAAGAAATGAAGCTATACAATTTTCCCCAAACATAATATGTGCCTAAGGCCACAGGGCGAGTGGGAGCTGGGTGTGGCGTGTGGTGAATGGTGAGGAGGGGGTTTCTCCAAAGCACACCTCAGTCCTGCTCACCTCTAACCTTTGACTCCCACAGGACTTTCACAACTCCCCCCTCTGCATAAATCATCCGTCCCATTATAGATCACTGTCTGTTACATTTAACAACAAAAGCACAAACCTTTACGCTCGGTTCAGTTTCCAAATGGTCATAACAGAAAGTACAATATCTTTAGGAAGAGAAGCCTCCGCACACACTGAAGTTCATTTACAAAAACACTGTTTAGTCCCCGTGACCTTCTTTATATCCTGGATATAAACTTGAAGGTCAGAGGGAAAGTGCCTTCACTCCCACAGCAACCCACACCTCAGAGTCAGGTGTACAGAGTTCATCTAATACAGATTCAAATATCCTCAGACCCAAACTCTGAACTGAACAACAGATTAGGAGCAAAAGAAATGCTTACACCGAAGAAAAAACATCACTTGTTTGAATAACCCTGTTCCTTTCAGACCGAGAAGCACGAGCTGCAAAATCAAGGTGCAGTGTGAACACCCGACCAGCAGCAGGAAGGTAGACTCAAAAACACCAAACAGGAGGAAACCAGAGACTGGGAGAACATGCAAACAGAAAAACAGTCTCTGGAGGTAGATTTGAATCTAAGACTTTTATGGATGGACTTGAGACTTAATTTGAAAGAGCAAGCGCTTTGACAATGACAGACCTGTGTCTACAAGCCATCGGTTTTGTTTAGAAAGATGCCTTTATGGAACAAAAATCAAGGTTTTCAGGACTCCCTGAAGAATGATACTGAAATCTGAATATCCAAGTTAAATAAATACTTCAGACAGAATTCCCATTTCCACCTCTGACCTCACTACATGTGGATAATGAAGCAGGAGTAACTGTGGCTACTACAATCAGCAGAGGGCTCCTTTAATGCGGCTACAACAATCAAAGGCTGAGTTTACACGGAGACAATGTGGCAGTAAAACGGTATAGTTGGATGTCGGTTGCTACCAACCGTTCATACGAAGACTGTGTTCCAGGGGGGTGAAAACGTAAGTGTTCAGATCCAGCCTGCAGAGTGGGACAACTCAGAAACGCTGCACAGCGGGGGCTCTTTCACACACGCGAGAGGGGAAAAGGTGTGAAATCCCCCTCTGCTCTGACCCCCGCCTCCGCACTGCTCCAGCACGTAAATTTGGACATGCGCAGTAGCGGAGAACAAACATCAACAAAGATGGCGCCGCGCACACTAACTAGCTTCGTGGGCTTCGAGCACAGCACAGAGGATAATTCTACTCCTTCGTTCTTCCAAACGAGACCACGCGAAGCTCTAGGTTCAGTTCCCATTGTCACAGCTGCTGTTAAAATGCAGAATGATGTTGGTACTTTCTGAGGGTCTGGCACAGGAAGTGAGTACACTGCAGAGAGGGGGGCTGGGCACGGGGCTGGGGGTCGTGTGAGTGTTGTAAAGTTTCTCTGCCCACTACTGGCCGGGCGCTAGAACTACATTGTTTTTCAACCTCATGTGAACGCTGAGAAATTTGCATTAGGAGCCAGGTCGTTTCTGTTAATAGCCTGGAAACGTCTGCGCAGCGTCTCAGTATAAACAGGGCCAAAGACACATCACATTCACTCAGTGGTGATGAACTTCTACTGGAGCAGTCTGTGCCATCGGCCCCTCACACCACCTTCGTTCACAAACCAGACTCATTCTAGACAACGTGGGTGAAGTGTCTTGCCTAAGGACACAACGACAGTTTTTGCACTTTACAGCTGCAGTCGGTTAAATTACAGTTTGGATTAGGTTACTTTTAGTTACTGTCTTAGGCAAGGCAAGTTCATTTGTATGGCACAGTTCATACACAAGGCAACTCAGGGTGCTGAACAAAACAAGATAGAAACGATCACAGAAATCATAATCACAGTACAGTAAAAAGAAAGAGTTAAATTCATGAGTTAAATGTGAGAAAATGTTTTCAATTCAATTCATTCTTCTATTGCCCTAAATCACAACAGTAGTTATCTCAGAGGACTTTAAAGTTCACCAACACAGATCAGAGAATCAAACAGTTCAAAAACAAAGCAATGATAAAAAACACAGAGCCATTGGTTCATAAATGTTGATAAATGTTCATTAATGTTGATAAATGTCCAGATGTTGTTGAATGTGGCGTGTCCCGGATCATCACCACTGTTCTTTCAGTTTGAAAAGTTTTACAGTTTTCCATCTCTGAGTTTCTTAATTTTGGTCAACAGTAGCAAAGGAGTGGTGTGAAAAATATTCAGAGAGACCAGAGAGAGAGAGACCATGAGAGAGGCCAGAGAGAGAGACCAGAGAGAGAGACCATAGAGACCAGAGAGAGAGAGGCCAGAGAGAGAGACCAGAGAGAGAGACCATAGAGACCAGAGAGAGAGAGGCCAGAGAGAGAGACCAGAGAGAGAGAGACCATAGAGACCAGAGAGACCAGAGAGAGAGAGACCAGAGAGACCAGAGAGAGAGAGAGAGGCCAGAGATAGAGAGGCCAGAGAGACCAGAGAGACCAGAGAGAGAGAGACCAGAGAGAGAGAGAGGCCAGAGAGAGAGAGGCCAGAGAGAGAGAGGCCAGAGAGAGAGAGACCATAGAGCCAGAGAGACCAGAGAGAGAGAGACCAGAGAGAGAGAGACCAGAGAGAGAGAGGCCAGAGAGAGAGAGGCCAGAGAGAGAGAGACCATAGAGACCAGAGAGACCAGAGAGAGAGAGGCCAGAGAGACCAGAGAGAGAGAGACCAGAGAGAGAGAGGCCAGAGAGAGAGAGACCAGAGAGAGAGAGAGGCCAGAGATAGAGACTAGAGAGAGAGAGACCAGAGAGAGAGAGACCAGAGAGTGAGAGACCATAGAGACCATAGAGACCAGAGAGTGAGAGACCAGAGAGTGAGAGACCAGAGAGACCATAGAGACCAGAGAGAGAGAGAGAGGCCAGAGATAGAGAGGCCAGAGAGACCAGAGAGAGAGAGACCAGAGAGAGAGAGGCCAGAGAGAGAGAGGCCAGAGAGAGAGAGGCCAGAGAGAGAGAGACCAGAGAGACCAGAGAGACCAGAGAGAGAGAGGCCAGAGAGAGAGACCAGAGAGAGAGAGAGAGACCAGAGAGAGAAACCAGAGAGAGAGAGGCCAGAGAGAGAGAGACCAGAGAGAGAGAGGCCAGAGAGAGAGAGACCAGAGAGAGAGAGACCAGAGATAGAGACTAGAGAGAGAGAGACCAGAGAGTGAGAGACCATAGAGACCATAGAGACCAGAGAGTGAGAGACCAGAGAGTGAGAGACCATAGAGACCATAGAGACCAGAGAGAGAGAGAGAGAGAGGCCAGAGAGAGAGAGAGACTAGAGAGAGAGAGACCAGAGAGTGAGAGGCCAGAGAGAGAGAGACCAGAGAGAGAGAGACCAGAGAGTGAGAGGCCAGAGAGAGAGAGATCAGAGAGAGAGAGAGAGGCCAGAGAGAGAGAGAGACTAGAGAGAGAGAGAGAGAGACCAGAGAGAGAGAGAGAGAGAGAGAGTCCAGAGAGAGAGAGAGAGAGAGAGAGAGAGGCCAGAGAGAGAGGCCAGAGAGAGAGAGTCCAGAGAGAGAGAGAGAGAGAGAGAGAGGCCAGAGAGAGAGAGATCAGAGAGAGACTGAAGAGCAAGGCCAGAGACAGAGACCAGAGAGAGAGGCCAAAAGGAAAGAGAACCACAAACATGTAGAGATCAGTATAATATAAATGATGCATATGTTATGAGCGTTTCGACCAGAGTAGAACCGGAGCAAACATCTTCGCACAGACTTGCCTTTATCTTTGCACTACACTTCATTCCAACTCTTCAATCACAAAACATGTCATCCTCACGTAGCCTTAAGCAAAGTTTGAGCCTCAAACCGTTCGAAACTTTTGAAGTGGCACACAGCCAGTGGTTTAATGATTTGTCTGCAGCTGGTGAATGATCCTACAGCAATATCCTGCTGCAGCCAGTTCCCGACCTCCCTCCGGCTGCTGCTGCTGACACGGTTTGGACTGGACTGGGCCTCCACCAACACACCGCCCAATTATGTTGATCTGAGCCAATATGACCTACACGGGTTAATTTGAGGATCACAAGAATCAATGCGGGGCCACAGTCCACACCAGGGACATTTGAGTTCATTGGTTGTAAAGGAAAAAAAAAGGGAAAAACAGCTGCACCTGCATCGCAAACAGAAATGGCAGCTGTTTTAAGAAGTTGTGTGTAAAATAAGAATCCTTTTCATTGCCACGCGAGTAACAGGAAGTCACAAACTAGGAGATTACTTTGGCTCTCGGTGCAAACAAGTTAAATCAGAATAAAAACAAGAAGACATGGATAAATACAAATCTGAAATGGATATGAAATTAAAAAGGCATGTAGGAGGGATTTTTGACTTCTGAGTGGATCATCAAAAGTATTGGTCCTCAAAATTGGGAATTGTTTTGGTGCTCGTCAAATAAGACCAGAGTTTTGTTCTAAAAGTGGAGAGAGAGAGACCAGAGAGAGACCAGAGAGAGACCAGAGAGAGACCAGAGAGAGAGACAGGCAGAGAACAAGGCAAGCAAGAGAGACCAGAAGGAGTCCAGAGAGAAAGATCAGAGAGACCAAGGAGCGAGAGACCAGGAAGAGATAGATCAGAAGGAGTCCAGAGAGAGACCAGGGAGAGAGACCAGAAAGACAAGACCAGAGAAAATGTTGGAAAATTCTCCCGGGGAAATTGTGTATTGTAGGCACACAAGTGGCCTCTGTCAACAGTCTCTTTCTCTACCTATAACCTTGTTGTGACTCAAATTTGACCGTTCTCAGCCAGTCTGCAAAGTTGCATGAAAGACAAACACAAAGATTGACCCTGATGTGACACCATCAACACAGGGGCCCTATGTGGTCAATGTATGAGAAGCTTTGTGTTGTCCCGAGTTAGATTTAAACCACTTGATTAATGCACACGGGCTAAACCTCCCAATGACCCCTGAAAAAACACCACAGTTTTAGGCTATTACAGGCATTTCATTAAGAGAAATAAGAGTTAACGAGGGAATATGATGAGCTAAGACATGGAAATTTGAGTTTTTCACATTATCTAACTTTTGTAAGAGTTTAAAACATATAAAACATACATAAAACTTTCTGCACAACGTATTTTGATGAATAGATTGCAAGAATTATGTGAAAGTAATGCACAAAGAGGCACGTTCTTAATGTTTTCCATCAGCTTTAGCGAAACTTCCCAGTGCAACAAGTGCAGAGAAGCCAGACCCGTGTGTGTGTGTGTGTGTGTGTGTGTGTGTGTGTGTGTGTGTGTGTGTGTGTGTGTGTGTGTGTGTGTGTGTGTGTGTGTGTGTGTGTGTGTGTGTGTGTGTGTGTGTGTGTGTGTGTGTGTGTGTGTGTGTGTGTGTGTGTGTGTGTGTGTGTGTGTGTGTGTGTGTGTGTGTGTGTGTGTGTGTGTGTGTGTGTGTGTGTGTGTGTGTGTGTGTGTGTGTGTGTGTGTGTGTGTGTGTGTGTGTGTGTGTGTGTGTGTGTGTGTGTGTGTGTGTGTGTGTGTGTGTGTGTGTGTGTGTGTGTGTGTGTGTGTGTGTGTGTGTGTGTGTGTGTGTGTGTGTGTGTGTGTGTGTGTGTGTGTGTACGTGCGTGTGTGTGTGGGTGTGTGTGTGCAGGCGGAACTCAGCGGCAAAAACACTCAAAAAGGTTCAAATGATGTCCTATACTCGGGATAATTGAGTATTTACTCACCGAAGACGGGCTTTCCTGGTCGGGCAGAGCAGCGTAATGTGTGGACGTGAGGTTGGAGCGGAAGGAGCGTGAGGAGTGAGTGTGCTGTTTGCCCGCTCCATGCAGCATGGCGGCTGTGGCCAGAGGAGCCCGAGAGGAGCCTGTAGCCGCGGGAGGGGGAGGGTGCTCTGGTGCTCTGGTGCCCGTGGGACTATTTTCATGTGTGAGGACTCACAACATTCAGAAACTACTAATGCTAAAACTCTTCATTCAAATACATCTAGACAATTTTTGAAAATGTTCCCAAAAAAAAGTGTATTCGTCTTCCCCCAGTTTTAGTAAATATATTTCATTTATAAGGTTATTTATTTATCTATTTATGTATTATTATTATTTTTTTATTGTTATTATTTTTTTATTTATTATTATTATTATCATTATTATTATTTATTTATTTTATTTTATTTATTTCCTTTTCTCACTTATTATCAGTGCATATAACTTAAAATACTGCAAAAAATAAGAAAACAAAAAACCCCTGTTTAGTACTATCAAAGCAGATAGCATTTGGTAGCCTCGATGAGCCGCCGGTGTGTTGCTATGGTAACTGGTGCTAAAACTGTCCGTTCAAATAAAAGGAACGTTTCTGAAAATTTCCGCAAAAAGTTAATTAGTTTTCTAACAGTTTCATTAAAAATAAGTCATTTATAAGGTTCTTTTGTTGTTTTCTTACTCCCTTTTGTAATAATATAACTTGAAATAGAGTCAAAACAGTTTGATGAAGAGCTACCAAATACTAACTACTGACAAGGTGTGTTGCTATGGTTACTATCACCTGCTTTTCTGGTGGAAAGCCTGGTTCTGGCTCAAGCTTAGAACCAACCCAGGACCAGTACAGATCCAGTCCAGAACCAGCCCAGCTCCAGTCCAGATCTCGAACCATGACCAGTCCGGAATCAGTCCAGTTCCAGTCCAGGATCAGTCCAGGACCTGTCCAAAAACAGCTCCGACCTTGGGGAAAATGTAATGAATTTTAAGATTGAATTGAACGCAGTTAAAGGTAGAACTAAACTAAACTGCAAATAGAAAAAGTCACAATGTTTTGAAGAATACAAATTTACATGAGCTGAGTAATTGCCGTTCCAAAACTAAAAGCCGTCAAATTGACTGCTCTGGGAATCTGGTGTTAATTATTATAAGACATTATTAGGCTGTAAATGTTTCATGTTTTGTTTGCCAATGAGCATGTAAGAGATTATTTAAGTATATTTAAACATGCATACTGTTATTTATCTTTACAGTTGTGGTATAGGTGGGACAATGTGACTTGGTTGTCCCTTTTGACCCCATGGATGTATTATAGGTTGACCCTCTCCTGGTGGTCACCGAGGCCACTACAGGTCAAGAAGTGTGATACGACAACAGAAGTAAGAGTAGTGACGCACACGCACACACACACACACCATGACACCGCAACAGAGGACACACTTCTGTAATCTATACTTCAAGCCTCTGTCCCCAATTGTATGGGACCAGCACTGGACCTAAAGCAGTGGTACCGGACCGTTGCCGCATGGGGATCAGGGAGATTATTATGACAGATATAAAGTAATACAATATTGAGTGAAAAGCAGGCCAAATGAAGTGTAGTTGTTTTTCGTAAAAGCCCTGTTTCCACCAGCCCTACTTTCCCCAAGTCCACTCTACTCCAATTGGGAGCGTTTCCATTGGGCCTGTTTAACCCGAACCAGGTACTTTTTTAGTCCCCCCTGGCCCTGGTTCTATCCAGGCCAAGCTGATACTGTAATGTTAAGTGCAGTTATATGGTCAGCTATAGCACTCTACATATATGTTGTGTGTTATGTGTGTTAAGCTAGATGCTAAGTATACAAGCTGCCTGCTACCACACCATGCGTCCCTCGTGATTCATCTTTAACCATCCTCATCTCTACATGGTACCATATGTTACAGATACTAAAGTGTTCCAACTGACTGTGATTGGCCATAGTGCTGCTGGAAGCCACGGTTATCAAGGAATTTCTATGGATATCTGTTTGTTGCGGGCAGCTTGGTCAGGATACCAGAAACTAAAGTGTAATGTAAACACAAACAGGTAGAGTAGAGTAGAGTAGATGAGAGAAGAGTAGAGTAGAGCTGGAGGATAGTAAGTAATCTTTATTTATTATCCAGGATAGTAAGTAATCTTTATTTATTATCCAGGATAGTAAGTAATCTTTATTTATTATCCAGGATAGTAAGTAATCTTTATTTATTATCCAGGATAGTAAGTAATCTTTATTTATATACCACCTTTCACAGACCAGAGTCACAAAGTGGTGTACAATTGTTTTTTGGGCATTTATCGTCTCACTCCACACAGAGATAGGAGCAGGGTTGCCAGGCCTATTGTACATATTTTTAGTGGTAGGGGAAACCGGAGTACCCGGAGGAAACCTACGCAGACACGGGGAGAGCATGCAAACTCCACTCAGAAAGGCCCTGGTCCGACCGGGATTCAAACCCAGGACCCCTTTGCCGAGAGGCGAGCGTGCTATCCACTCAGCCACCGTGCCGCCAGGATAATAGTCAAAAGGATCAAAAAAGATCCATTATCGTTGGTGAACTGACTGACCACCTTGAATATGAAATTTTAAAATGTTTGTTTACTAAATCTTAATTGATGATGTGCAGGAGGGTCTGAGAACAGTAATGATCCAGGACATGTACTAACATTTATGGACACTGGTCATCCCGCCCCATATGGACCAACGGCTCCTGTGTGTTTGTTATTTTACATTTCCTGTGTTCTAACTGTTGGATTCTAAAGTCCTCCGAGACCACTGCTGTTGTGATTTAGAGCCACACACAAATAAACGTAATTGAATAGTTGCTCATTCTCTTATCGTGACAAGTGCAGTATCCCGGTCATTTGAGAGCTTGGCCCCGCTCCCCGTCTGGCCAGTCTATAAAGAGGAGGGTAAGTGCTTGGAATACTAAAAACAGCTGAGTGTGTCTTCCCTCTGTGCGGTGATTACTTAAGAGAAACAGGTTAGTCTGGTCACGTCCCCCTTTTCAATCAAGTAAATTCCTTTTTTCTAACTCACCGTGCATATATATAGAGTGACAAACAATGATATCCCAGAGCCGACCTCAGTTATTCCCAGCAGCCCTGCAGAGGAGTCTGTGTGCCTGTTTTTAAGGAGCAGGATTAACACCTGAGAAATATGAGAAATACTCTTCTTCACATTTAGAAATCGGCTTTTCGATGTCTCCGGCTGCATACTATCTGACAAAACTTGTGTGAAGCCACTTAGCTTAGTTTACTAAAGTCCATAACAATTTGTCGAGCAAAGTTTATGTTCTCTGTATCAACATGCAGAGAGAAGCCTCCCACAGAACAGAGAGAAAGAATGTTCTTTCTGTGGATCCTCAAATGTCAAGTACAAGTTCCAGGTGTCTGTACTTTAAAACAGTTGTTGTTGTTGAGCATTCATGGGGACATTGTGGCACAATGCTACAGTGATATAAACAAAAAATAGAGACTTTGGACTGTATTAGAATTGTATGAATTCTAAAACAGTCCAATGTATTACATTGTGTATCACATCACAATGTAACACACATATATTTGATGTGATACCTTTCCGTTTGCTGTATCTGTACGTATGTATGTAGGGCCTCATTTCCTCAAAGAACCTCCCTGGAGTGATACATGAGGTGCATAATGTGTATCATATAGGACTCTTCCACACTGAGTTATCGGTTAGAGATGTTACATGAAACATCCATCCAACTGTAATCACACCAAAATCCACCAGTGTGTAAAATATTTATATCACCAGTTGGTAAGATGAAAATCCATAACAATGAATCTGTAAATTTAGCTGGACTGTAGTCCTTTAGGGACTACAATTGGAACCTAGCAGTATAGCTAATACTGACACATACTGTATACAGTAATGTTGATTCATGTGTACAGTCCCTAATCGAATAAACGGTTTTGAAAATGTTACACTACTTGAGTTAGTTTTGGTCTAAAACACAAATCACACTGATTCTGTTTGAATGACGTTGGTCCAAGTTTTATTTCAAGAAATACATTTTGTTACCTCTAAGTAAATGTGCAGTTTTTCACTTCCCTAATGAGCTACACTATTGACTAACTTAAAAAAGGAATCTGTTACTGAAATATAGTACTAAAGTAAAAGTACTTACTGCTAAAGCCAAGAAGACGTAATGAAATGTAAATACATAGCAACAAAGGTGGAGCAGTACCATCTAGCGACCAACGTGGATAAGCACCGACTCTGCTGATAGATTGAATGTGTCGCCTCCTTGTGGTCAGTCTGTCCACTCCGCAATGCAACAAATCTCCCATGAAGTAAAAAAAAAAATACAGACAAAATAACATTTAGAATTATCCGCGAGTGCTACAATGATCACAGCTGAAAAATATATATATATAAAAAAAAAAATAATAAAAAAATAAAAAAATCCGTGGGCTGTGTGACCACGTGATCGCGCTGGGCCAATGGCAGAGCTCGGATTACGGTTCGCCGCACCCCGTCGGAGGAGCGGAGACAACTGCTGAGATAAGACCCACAGTTTGCACCAGGGTCGAGCTGGAACCAAAATAACCAGGAATCCGAGACTTCTCCGCTGTGCACTGTTCACATTTCATTCCCAGACATTGAGGTGAGTGATGCTGGACATATGCGCATTAGCTACACGTTAGCTTGGTCACAACATGGCGGGCGTGTTTATACATCCATGGCTTTTTCTTGCAGCTAGCAGCGGCGCTAGCTTGATGCTACTTTGCCTGCAGTCTCAATGCAATTTCTGTTTCTATATATATATTTTTGTAGTATAAATTAAGAGCATGTGCGTGTATGCATAACCTGGCTCACCAACTCTCCCCCGCTGTATGTGTGTAGTTATGTGTTTTTGTCTGCATGGGGTCGCAGTGGGTGTGTAGGCTATTTCTGAATACGGCATAGTTTCCCCTCCGTGCAAGATTGATAGTATTGCAATGGATGAGTAGGGTAAAAACAGTTTTGTGTAGCTCAACTGAGTGATTTTATATATTTATCTTTCGTGTACTGTGATTAGTTATTAGTTATTAGGCTTGTGTGACTCTCTTGTTTTGTTCAGCACTTTTAAGTTGCCTTTTTGTATTATTGTATTATCAATCCAGACTTTTTGACAGTACCCTGAGAATTATCAATGACTCTTCTGGCCACCCAGGAAAAGCCTTGTTCCAGCTTCTTCCCTCTGGCAGAAGATACTGTTCTCTGAGATGCAGGACATCTCGTTATGCTAATAGTTTTTTTCCACGAGCTGTTAACAGTTTGAATAGAGCACTTTAATGTTTTTGCACTTGTATAGATCTGTTTTAGTTGGTCTACTTCACAGTGACATTTGTTTACTGTTTTTAAAATTTGTTTTATTTTTGTCTTTTAATGTTGTTTTATGTCTGTACTTGTCCTGTGCACACTGTGAACTTTTACTAATGTATTCCAATGTAGTCTTACTGCAAATGGCGAATAAATGAATCTGAATCTGTATGTGCTATATACAAATAAACTTGCCTTGCCTAGGAGATATGGTCTCTATGATAGCACATGCACTCCTGCAAAATATTCAATTCGAAAAAAGAATGAGCAAGCAAGGTAAGTTTTTGATAGCACAGTTCATATACAAGGCAACTCAAAGTGCCTAACAAAACAAGATGGAAGCAAAGCATAAATAAATGCAATAAAAGACAAAACAATCCTTCAGCTGAACTGTTTTCAACCTAAATTTGAACATCAGAGTAGACTCCTGACTCACATTTATAGGGAAGATTTTGGCTGCATAAAATCTGAAATGCTACTAGTAATAACCAATTAATATAAGAGCATCATACCAATTACTTGTATAGCTATCTTATAATTGGCTATAACACTATGACATGATTGTGGAAAGTAAATTGCAGTATATAGTGCGAGTCTACTCCAGTAAGTAAACAAGTATGCAGTGTTATTATTATGCTTTTGCCTTTTAGTTTTAGATAATATGTGGATTTTGCCTGTGTGGGAAGAATGGACTCCATGCATTTCTGAACACAAATAACATGAATCTCTCTGCGTAAAACACACCTAAAAAAATAATGATCTTCAATTGTATTTATGTGCAGCCCCAGTATTGGATCTTCCCGGTTGTTTGTTATAGTTTAATAAACATGTGTCGGTATTCTGCCAGTGCTAGTTTACAATAGTTCCTCACTGTCTCATCACATTAGCCTGAGCGCAAGAATGATGCTACAACGGGACAGGAAATTGCTTAAAACGCTGCCAGTGCCTCCCTCCCTCACTGCAGCTGTATGTGATCACTCTGCTCTAATGTTAAACTGGACAACCGCACTGATACGTACATTAGTTTTACTCCATCTTTCTCTCTCTCTGTTCTCTGTCTCTGTTCTCTCTCTTTCTGGTGTCTCCCACTGGACTCTCTCTGGTCTCTTTTCAGTGTCTCTCTCCGGTGTCTCTCTCTGGTGTCTCCCTCTGGACTCCCTCTGGTCTCTCTCTCTGGTGTCTCCCTCTGGACTCCCTCTGGTCTCTCTCTCTGGTGTCTCTCTCTGAACTCCCTCTGGTCTCTCTCTCTGGTGTCTCCCTCTGGACTCCCTCTGGTCTCTCTCTCTGGTGTCTCTCTCTGGACTCCCTCTGCTCTCTCTCCGGTGTTTCTCCCTCTGGTGTCTCTCTCTGGACTCCCTCTGCTCTCTCTCCGGTGTTTCTCCCTCTGGTGTCTCTCTCTGGACTCCCTCTGGTCTCTCTCTCTGATGTCTCTCTCTGGACTCCCTCTGCTCTCTCTCCGGTGTTTCTCCCTCTGGTGTCTCTCTCTGGACTCCCTCTGGTCTCTCTCTCTGGTGTCTCTCTCTCTGAACTCCCTCTGGTGTCTCTCTCTCTGGTGTCTCTCTCTGGACTCCCTCTGCTCTCTCTCCGGTGTTTCTCCCTCTGGTGTCTCTCTCTGGACTCCCTCTGGTCTCTCTCTCTGATGTCTCTCTCTGGACTCCCTCTGGTCTCTCTCTCTGGTGTCTCTCTCTGAACTCCCTCTGGTCTCTCTCTCTGGTGTCTCTCTCTGGACTCCCTCTGCTCTCTCTCCGGTGTTTCTCCCTCTGGTGTCTCTCTCTCTGAACTCCCTCTGGTGTCTCTCTCTCTGGTGTCTCTCTCTGGACTCCCTCTGCTCTCTCTCCGGTGTTTCTCCCTCTGGTGTCTCTCTCTGGACTCCCTCTGATCTCTCTCTCTGGTGTCTCTCTCTGGACTCCCTCTGGTCTCTCTCTCTGGTGTCTCTCTCTGAACTCCCTCTGGTCTCTCTGGTGTCTCTCTCTGGACTCCCTCTGGTCTCTCTCTCTGGTGTCTCTCTCTGGACTCCCTCTGCTCTCTCTCTCCGGTGTTTCTCCCTCTGGTGTCTCTCTCTGGACTCCCTCTGGTCTCTCTCTCTGGTGTCTCTCTCTGGACTCCCTCTGGTCTCTCTCTCTGATGTCTCTCTCTAAACTCCCTCTGGTCTCTCTCTCTGATGTCTCTCTCTGAACTCCCTCTGGTCTCTCTCTCTGATGTCTCTCTCTGAACTCCCTCTGGTCTCTCCCTCTGGTGTCTCTCTCTGGACTCCCTCTGGTGTCTCTCTCTGGACTCCCTCTGGTCTCTCTCTCTGGACTCCCTCTGGTCTCTCTCTCTGATGTCTCTCTCTGAACTCCCTCTGGTGTCTCTCTGGACTCCCTCTGGTCTCTCTCTCTGGTCTCTCTCTCTGGTGTCTCTCTCTGGTGTCTCTCTCTGGTGTCTCTCTCTGGACTCCCTCTGCTCTCTCTCCGGTGTTTCTCCCTCTGGTGTCTCTCTATGGCGTCTCTCTGGTCTCTCTCTCTCTATGATCATTCTCTCTGGTCTCTCTCTCTGAACATCTCATAAAATATAACAGCATCTCCACCTATACCAGTATTTCAGTGTTTACCTCGGACTCGCCCCACACCCAGTGCCCCTCTGCCCCTCTGCAGTGCTATTCTTCCTGTCCACATAAGTGCTGTACGTCCTGAACTGGCTGTAGATTTGTCGGGCTGTTTTTGTGCAGCTGATATCGCGCCTGAGCAAACACTAGATACAAGATTTATTCCAGTAGAGTTTAGAGAGTGGGAGCTGCTTGTTTTAGGGTGTATTCAGACCTGCACATTTGCTCCACTTTAAACGGACCAGGATTCGTTTGGAATTCCGATCCGAACCTTTTATGCAGGTCTGAATACACACAAACGAATCCTGGTCCGGACCAAAGAACCAAACCGAGACCCACTTTTTTAGGTGGTCTCGGTCCGCTTCCAAACGAATTCTGGTCCAAGTCGAATCAGGTCTGAATACATCCGGTGTCGATCCAACACAACTCCAAGATACGTGCGCATTTTTTGGGCTTAACAAGCCGCAGACAGAAACTGAGGAATTAGCCATGCAGCGGCTAACTATGCTGCTAACTATGATGCTAACGCTACACAACAACAATGAGCCGTGTGCAGACCTGGAGCAGTGAGGAGACGCTGTGCAACAGGCTTACGGCGTTAAAACTGTTCACAGTATACAGTGATGTTAATGCAGCATCTTCAAACCATTTGCATTATAAAAAACCTGACACTGTTTGACTCACGTCTCAAAAAGCAATATCCCGCATCATGTAGTGAAATGTGTTCTTTGGTTCCTACCTGATCCTCAGCGTCTGTTTGTCCCGTGGTTATTATAGATCCATGGTTTATCCACAATGCTGAACAGGGCCGTTAGATCCATGTGTGGGACAGGACACGAAGCGCACCGACAGTCTCCTTCGGCTTTCTCCTCACGCATTCTCCGACGCTGTTCCAATATTTAAAACAACGTGTTTCGCCTGTGTCATATGAGCTGCTGCTGTTGATGTTGAAGGTGGTTTTTCTCTAAAAAGAGCAAACCTAGGCAGAGCAGACATGCTGCACATACGAGCCCTCAATGTTTTCTGCCGGTTCCGCGTCTATCCTCCGTGAGCTCTCTCTGTCCAATAGGAGCGCCGATCGTCACACGTGTCGATATGTTTATATAAAAAAGTTCACTTGCAAAAAGGACAGTCTGAATACGAACCGGAGCAAAAGAAAAAAAGTTTGGTCTGCTTTTGATTCGGATCAAGCAAGCGGAGCAAAGGACTTTTCAGGTCTGAATACACCCTTAGACTTTGATATGACTGGTATGACCGGCAGCAGCTACTCTGGCCCTGGTCCCTGTCTCGGCCCTTACTGCATTCTGCTGCAGTCTTGTCCAAAGGGGATCATGCTATGTTTTTCATGTCACTAGTTGTTTTTGTTAGGAAATGGATTTTCATTCTAAAACTCAATATGCGTACCGGAATGTGCTACTTTTTCCCAAGTTTTTTAAACCGATCCTGGATGCTAAACCAGCATCTTTCTTTACTAATCTTCACAGACCTTTAAACATGTACAGAATGTATTCAGTGAGTGAGCGTTTGGTGACGGTGTGAAGGCTTCTATATCTGTATTCTGTGCAATGTGCTATTTAAAAAAATATAACTTTCTTACTCAGTTTGTGTGGTAAACGTGGTCTATACGTTTATCCTTATTCTTTTTTGTAGCCTCTGAGTGTGTGTGAATATGCCTTCAGCTGGTGTTGCGTAACTTCTATCTCAGTCCCTGTGTTGCCATGGCGATGTTTGGTCTCCATAGTTTCGGCCCAGACGCCCACACTCCCGAGTTAAAATAAAAACGTTTTAACAGAAGAGCTGCACAATCGTGATGTTGTGTTTCTGTAGGATCCTGTTCAAACTGGATGAGATTTTCAGTTAGAATTAGACGACGAGCGAAGTCCCACAAAACAAAACGTATCTTTTCTCTTAGTTATTATTATTCAATGGTAAATATATAAATTAAAGTATTTAAATTATCAGCATGGGGTGGGAGTCTACAAGCTTCTACTTCTTTACCTGGTATCTCTCTCTGGTCTCTCTCTGGTTCCTCTTTGGTCTCTCTCTCACTCTGGCCTCTCTCTCTGGCCTCTCTCTCTCTCTCTGGCCTCTCTCTCTCTCTCTGGCCTCTCTCTCTCGGTCTCTCTCTCTCTCTCTCTCTGGCCTCTCTCTCTCTCTCTGGCCTCTCTCTCTCTCTCTGGCCTCTCTCTCTCTCTCCTCTCTCTCTCTCTGGCCTCTCTCTCTCTCTCTCTCTCTGGTCTCTCTCTCTCGCTGGCCTCTTTCTCTCTCTCTCTGGCCTCTCTCTCTCTCTCTCTCTCTGGCCTCTCTCTCTCTCTGGCCTCTCTCTCTCTCTCTGGCCTCTCTCTCTCTCTCTGGTCTCTCTCTCTCTCTCTCTGGTCTCTCTCTCTCTCTCTCTCTCTCTCTCTCTCTCTGGCCTCTCTCTCTCTCTCTCTGGCCTCTCTCTCTCTCTCTGGTCTCTCTCTCTCTGGTCTCTCTCTCTCTGGCCTCTCTCTCTCTCTCTCTCTCTCTCGCTATATTCACATTGCTCTTGGCCGCGTGCATTGGATCATATTTCTTATTGATTTTGAGGCTTCGAGCAGGAAGACCCACCCACGGAAATCTCCCCACTGCAACATCCCCATCTAACCGGTAATAGTTAGCTATGACAGAGCTGCATTGTGAGAACGTTGTGACAATATCAAAAACAAATCGAGGTGAGCGGTTAAATTCCAGAGGTTTTGTTTACAAGGAGGAGGCTGAAGTTGGCTGGATAACACTGTGAATTGTGTTTGTGATCTTTAAAAGACTACTTTGTTTTAGCAAGCCACAGTAGCGCACACGAGTTTCACAGCAATAAGGTCCTGGATTCGAGTCCCCCCTACCAATAAAAACATGTACAATAGGGCTGGCATGTGCCTGTCGTGTGGAGTGAGATAAATGCCCACAAAAGGATTATTGTAAAGCGCATTGTGACTCTGGTCTGTGAATGGTGCTGTGTCTGAATACAAGATTAAACACACATCATGTTTTCTTTGGCATCATTTCTGAGCAAAGCCTTCGCAGCAGTTAGTTTGTGTTGTAGAACGGTTGATAGTTGAAGGAAAGCAGCAGGACGTGTCTGCTCCACACTGTCAGGACGCATTACGGCCTCTGCTTCCAGACCAACAGTGTTTTTGCTGAGCTGCTTCGTTCACTGCACATGACTCAGACGTGTTTTCCTTCAGACCGTCGGGACAAGAACCATTTGTTTTTCTGTTTCATGTTTAGTGGGAACTGGGAAGGCCACAGAATGTCAACTGTGAGGTTTAAATGCATCACATGTTTCTTGAGATGTTTTGACTAGATTCATTCATTCAGTGGAACTCCAGGGACAATGAGTTAAGTGCCAGAATTTAGTCCTGTGGCAAACAGTAATTTACCATTATTTGATTTAGATTTGAAATGCTTTACACAAAGACAAAACAAAATGACTGGTTTGACTCTTCATGAATGCATAAGGTTTTCTGTTTTCTCTATCTGCACCATCTAAACCAAATAT
Source organism: Knipowitschia caucasica (assembly GCA_964034765.1). Taxonomy (NCBI): domain Eukaryota; kingdom Metazoa; phylum Chordata; class Actinopteri; order Gobiiformes; family Gobiidae; genus Knipowitschia; species Knipowitschia caucasica. Next base: position 4,694,322 of record OZ035823.1, on the reverse strand, counting down.
TAAAAAATGTATGAGTAGAGGAAGAAAAATATTTGCACTTTGTTGCTGCCACTTGATGCGTTCTACCAAGCTTAAGAATGCCATTTTTGTTTTGAGCGCTATTTCAGCAAGGCAAGTTTATTTGTATAGCACCCTTCATACCATAGACTGTAAATATTTACGGCCGTAGTCACGCCTATCTCCGACGTTCAAACTAATGTGACATCATTTATGCCTTCTATGGGCAGTTTCAAAATGGCCGCTGGGCAAGAACATTTTAAACATATGCATTTTTTCTGAAGACCACAGCGGCGAAACTAGAGTGGTCCAAAAATATACTCCCCTCAGGATCGACAGCATCTGGAGCGTAGTGTTGGGCCAAGAGCCACTTTTGGACCATCCTGTGAAGAGGTTTTTGAGAGGAAAAATGATATCATACAAAAGCATTGAGTAATTCTTATTCCGGGTACACCCCCACAGGCTAGGAGCTGTATTGCAGCATGTCAGAGCACTTGCTCTTGAACAGTTTGGAGCCGGGACCCGCCCACACTGGTTCATACAGAGGGCAACTCAAAGTGCTGAACAAAAACACACAAGGCATAAATAATACCAGGACATTAGAATGAGTGAAGATACAATCCTGAACTGAACTGCTTTAACCTGGATTTGAACATTGTGTAAGAAATTAGAGTTTAGAAATACGCACATGTCCTAAACAGCTGTTGTTAATGTGGTTCTAACTGGAAAAGTGTGAGTTCGACATCTCTCCCTCTGAAACGAATGTCCCGTGTAGAGGTTTGTGTTCGCTCGCTGGTTGTCATGGTGGATGTGGCTGAGTATTGATGCACCAGACCACTGCTTTTCCCAAACAACATTTCACTTTGTTGCGTAACCTTTCGGGCAAATCACCAGTGACTGAACTAGAGTTTGGGTAAAACAATTCTGTTCTGTATCGCAATATTTTTCGCACACAATTAAATCAATACAGCAGATCAAAGTATTGCAATTAGAGGTGCAACGGTTCATCACTGATCCGTTCGGTTCAACGTCTTCGGTTCGGTACAGACGTGATCCGCGGTTTGATTTATGAAAAAAAAAGTTGTGCGCAGAATGGACCCCCTCCTCGGGAGAATCAGGAAGGTGGTGTAATATATGAGGGTAAATATCCTCATAAAGTGCCTTCTTATGTTGCACTTTGTGTTGTTTTTCATTAATTATGTTAAATACACATAATTGGATGGATGGAATATGCCTTCCATCCATCCATCCATTTCCTGCCCCTTAATTCATTTCTAGGTCAGGGGGGGGGCAGTCAGAGCAGGTGCCGAGTCCACATGAGCTGTGTTTATTAAAAAGACAACACTTTTTTTTAGAAAAATGAACCGAAAAATGAACCGAACCGTGGCCTCTGAACCGAGGCACGAACCGAACCGTGATTTTTTCAAACCGTTGCACCCCTAATTGCAATATTGGTTAAAGACTGAGTTTCACATTTGTGTTTTCTTATGTTGATTTGCTTTTTGTGACTAGTCCAGGGGTCTCCAACCCTATAACCCTTCATTAGTGAACATAATGAAACGCTTAGTAGTTAAAATAATATGCACAGACTCAAAATATAATTTAGGATCATGTGTCAAATTCCTAAATCCTTTTGGGGAGCTACCTGTAAAGGGTTGGCGAGCTACTGGCTGTAGTCTGGTGTATTTGAATAATGTAAGTGCAGTGCTGGGAGAGTCGTTTAATAGAGAATAGTGATGTCTTGTTTGTAAAGAGGTCCCGTGTCCTGAAAGTTCAAGTTTTTCACGTTTTTGCTCCACCCTCCTAAGAGAGACCATAATAAATTTGTCATTTGAGTTGAGTCTTATTATGAATAATATGAGGGACATGAATCGCAATAACATTGAGTTGTGGCACTACTATCGAACCCTAACAGTTCCTCTTGTGTTTTGCGTCTTCAGGAGGACCAGACAGGATGAACGGAGAGTCTGGTGCAGGGGTGGTGACGGCCCCCCCTCCCACTACAGCGCCACACAAGGAGCGCTACTTCGACCGCGTGGATGAGAGTAATCCAGAGTACCAGAGGGAGAGGAACATGGCCCCAGACCTCCGGCAGGACTTCAACATGATGGAGCAGAAGAAGCGGGTGTCGATGATCCTACAGAGCCCGGTCAGAACGCACTCTCTGTGGATCCAAACGCTGCATTTAGGCCCGTCGTATTTACAGTCTATGGTCATAACTCATCTATCTCTTTCTATCTATAGATCTTATTGATTCAGATTTTTGTTTGTCTTCTGCTTCTACTCTGTTCCTTTAATTTTCACTGGGGGAATAAAAGGGGGGAGAAAAATCTAGGACCAAACATGAAATGAGATGACTTTAAAGAGCGACTAAACGCCAAATCAACTTTTTCAACTCGTAAACTCCATACATATGTTTATTGTAGTGCTCTCTACATATCCTGGTCATTTTTTTGACATTTTAGTTCAAATTAGATAAAATATCACTTTTGAGCCAAAAAACAGTGTGTGGCGCCCTCTCAACCTTTTTGGTGGTACTACATTTGAATTTGGTTCTGGCCTCTCCATTGACTCTGAAGTTCTCTATGACATCAGTTGTTTTGTGTGACGTCAGTCTGTCAGAGCCAGTGATATAAACCCATCCAACTCTCACACACGCCCCAGCTTCAGTTTGGAGTATTCTGGCGCCATCTAGTGGATTAAAATTAAATTACATGAGTGATTCTGAGATTATTGAGTGTGATTAGGTTCAGGTGTGTAGCTTTACAATTATCTTAGTGTGTAAACAAGGGTGGAATGAGACTTTCTGGTCTGTAAACTATTGCTTTAAGCAGCAATGACAACTGTCTTTTTTTTTGTGTGACAAGTGAGCTGTCAATCACAGCCCAGACCACGCCCAACTCTAAGCCCCCCTTCTTGCCCCTTGGTCCTCCAGGCAACGCCCTTTTTAGAGAAAATTTTCAAATCTTCATGTGGGCGGAGTAAGGCTGGGCACAGGTGTTTAGTCGCTCTTTAAGAATGGATAATGTGTGTAAAGAGCATCCCAATAAATATATTAGAAACAGAAGCTATTTCGATAAATGATAATAATTAAACTTGCCACTAATGCTAGTACATGAAGAAAGATTATGATTGATTATTGAGGCCCAAAATGTTGTATACTGTGTTCTATCCATTAGTTATGGAACAAATGGTTGATATATGGTAGTAGTTATAAGATAAGACAGACTTTATTGATCTCACACTGGAGAAATGTACATACAATACATACAATATAGTCTGTGCAGGATATGATTATGTGGGTGTGGCAATTAAAGAGTGACAATAGCAGACCAGGGCCTTTCTGAGTGTAGTTTGCATGTTCTCCCCGTGTCTGCGTAGGTTTCCTCCGGGTACTCCGGGTTCCCCTACCACTAAAAATATGTCCAATAGTTCTGACATGTGCCTCCTGTACTGGCCCCGCTCCCATCTCTGTGTGGAGTGAGAGACAAATGCCCCAAAATTAACAATTGTAAACCGCTTTGAGACTCAGATCTGCAGTGAAAAGGCGGTATATAAATAAAGATGACTAAATTACTACTACTAGTGACTTAAAGTGACTTATGGTGACCAGGCCTAAGTCGTATCACGTCGCTCATTGAAGTCTGTCATGCTTACCCTCCAGGCCTTCTGCGACGAGCTGGAAACCATGATCCAGGACCAGTTGAAGAAGGGGAAGAATCCGACAAGCCTGTTGGCGCTGCAGCAGATCGCAGACTTCATGTCCACCAGCGCTCCCTCCATGTATCCTGCAGCTCCTCAAGGCGGCATGGCTGCTCTCAACATGAGTAAGTCCCCAGGTTCACATCCCAGTGGTCTGATCTAGTGATGCAGGATTCAAAAAAGTCAACAATATGAAAAAAGTAAAAGTGGTCGGTAAATAAAAGACACTCGGGAGCAACTTAGCGGTGCAGGTTTTTATCTTTTTTCGTAAGTAAACCTGCAAAGACCCACACATTTTACTCCAACTGTTTTCTTAGTTGTACCTGTTTTACTAATGCCGTTTTTCCACGGTCCGAGTACGGTACGTTTTGACTCTACACGGCGCGCCATGGCCCAGTTCGCGTGCTTTTAGTACCCCCAGTATGTCCTCAGCGTTGTCAGACCACGTCATTTACGTGTGACGCGTAACTAGTACTGGTGCGGTGCATGGATTTATTATAATACCAGAGCAAGTGTTTAATAGAAAACTCAGCACAGCACGAGTAGTTTTTGAAAATGCTTATGTCTTAAAAGAATGACTCAGACACTGAAGTCAGTGGTGCTGACTGCTCTGTACAATCTGAATGGGACATACCTGTAGCAACAGCAGCCTGTGTAGCAGAGGAGGAGGGCTGCATGTCCGAGGATACTGCTAGGCCATAGCTAATGCTAGCGCTAGCTCGAGACTCTGCTCACTCACTAACCCTGGATTCCAAAGCTACTACTATACTACACTTAACACATCTATCACTGCCCTCAGAGGAGGATCCAGGGTTTAAACTCGTCATATGGCAACTCGAGCAGTAAAGGACCGAGGGAGAGACAGCGGCAGCCATAGGGGTAGCGAGTTAGCGGCTAAGCTAGGCTAAGCTAGGCTAGTCCGGAACCAACAGTTTACAAAGTCAAAAGTACGTATGTCAGAGACCAGGTCCAGACCAAGTCCAGACCAGGTCCAGATGAGAATACTCCGGTCACTCATTACTCGTTGGTAATCTCCACACTTATGGGAAGAGATTTTCATACAAATATACTCACAACAACTTAAATACAAGCACAAAACAGAATGACAACACATGAATACTGCAGATAATACGAGATAAAGCACAGTAGCACAGGGAGGACGTTAGCTTAGCTGCTATCGATAGCTAAATGAAGCTAAATGTAGCTAGCTCACTGTGTACAACAGACAATCAAACATTTACACAGTGAATACATTTCAGTGAGAGCTTTAACAGGATTCGTAGCTAACCAGTTATTTCAGGATTACCACAGACTAGTCTCAAATCCAGAGCTGGTGATCTCCTGAAAACTGTGTTGAGCCTCGAGCTGCCTTTGAATTCTTTCTTTTGGCCTGAAGAGAGGAACGTGTGGACCTCTTCCACCGACCAGGACCAGGACTTTTGGGGCTTTCTGTGCAATTCCATTTCTCTGGAGTGAGGAGGACGTAATGTAGCCGAAGCAGAGCCGAGCAGAGCAGCCGGTTTTAAAGATGGCGGTTGAGTTGTTTTTCCCAAAGGGTCAGATGCCGCTTCCAGTGACGACTTCCTCGTTGACCAATCAGTGTGAGGCAGTGGGCCGACGTGACGTCATGGCACGGGTACTATGGGGATGGAACCACGGCTGAGGCAGTACGGAAAAGTACTCAAATCTCCCATTCCATCCACTAGTGGAAAAGCAAAATAGGTGCGCCGTACCGTTCCGAAATGAACTGAACCGACACTGTGGGAAAACGGCATAATTTTCTGTGTGTGTAGGTATTTTGTATAGTGTGTGTGTCTGTGTTGCGCATCTGAGTGGGTATATGGATGTGTGTGCATGTGTCTCTGTGTGCGTGCGCATCAGTGTGTGCGTCTTACTGTGTGTGCGTGCGCGTCATTGTGTGCGTCTGAGTGTCAGTGTGTGAATCTGACTGTGTGCGTCTGAGTGTGTGTGCGTGCGCGTCTGTGTGCGTTTTAGTCTCAGTGTGTGCGTCTGAGTGTCTGTCAGTGTGTGCGTCTGAGTGTCAGTGTGTGTGTGTGCGTCAGTGTGTGCGTCTGAGTGTCTGTGTGTGTGCGTCAGTGTGTGCGTCTGAGTGTCAGTGTGTGTGTGTGTGTGCGTAGAGTGTGTCTATGTATACTAAATAATACATCTGGTTTGGGGTGGGTCTGTTGGGTGGTCTGGTTGAGGACTCATTGTGGGATTGTTTTTAACCAAATTACAAAGCACTTTTTGGTGCATTTCTTGTATGAAAAGTACAAATACTAGTACTAATAAATACAATTTTAATCATCTTTTGACTGTTTTTGTTTCTGAAAAGGTTTAGGCATGGTGACTCCTGTGAACGACCTGCGAGGATCAGACTCCATCTCCTACGACAAAGGGGAGAAGCTGCTGCGCTGCAAGTTGGCGGCTTTCTACCGACTCACCGACCTCTTCGGATGGTCCCAGCTCATCTACAACCATCTCACTGTAAGACATTTTAATCACTTATTGTGTGTGTGTGTATTTTTCACCTAGCCTACTGTTCCAACTACCACACCACTCCAGATGTAGCTGTAGCGAGACCGGAACCAAAAGTGGGCTCGCACCACGCATAAAGAGCTGCTCCTGGGTCCTGCTCCTGTAAAGTCTATGGAGAACTGTAGAGGAAAGTAGAGGACCGATATGAAGCAGCACAAATCTGACGTATGTGTTTGTCTTCTTGATCTCTGAGGCTGGTTTGGTCAGAAGACTTAATGCAAAAAAAATCACGCCAGCTCAAACCTGCCAGCCCACCTTCTCATGTTTAATACAAGTGTTCTGGACATATGGAGCTTATTAAAGACCGTTCTAACACAAGCATACAGGTTGGACAACTCAGTTTTTCTCTCATTGAAAACCATGTAAAGTCTGTTTTGGAGTCAAAGGCTCTACTCCTGTGCGGTGTACGGTTGTTGTAACAGCCTTAATCGAAGACACTCAATTCTAAGGGAGTACTAAAAGATATTTCACACAAGAGTCTTGATTTCGAGCATTTTTGAAAAGAAAAACAGAAGAAATTGCCGCGTTTCATTGGGGTGGCCTGCAGGGGGCGCTTATCTGGGAAAGCCTTGATCCACTTCGCCCGCCTCATTCCAGTGATTTTTTCCAAAGTGTCCTCCTTTATATGAGACCACAGTTGGAACATGAACAAACTCTTGTCTTTTTCTCTCTGTGTGCGGTTGCTACAAACGTACACCGCACAAAAAGATGGTATTTTGACAGCGCTTCTTCTTCTACTGTATCTCCGTGTATAAACCCGGCAGACTGCACCGCCAGGATACGTCACGTTCTGTCCTATGTTTGTTATTCGCACCACTGCCCTGACGTCATATGAAACCCAAGAATACACCACTAGGATATATATACGTGTGTTTATCTTCCCCTAACCGTTGTAATCTTTGTGTTACCTCCAGGTCAGGCTGAACTCGGACCACGACCGATTCCTAATAGTTCCGTTTGGACTTCTCTACAGCGAAGTCACCGCTTCTAGTCTGGTATGAATCAGTTTTTAGTATTTATCTGTCATTTGTGAGCGTTTGTAATTGTAGCTTCAGTATTGTTTTCCTGTATCCTTCAGGTCAAGTTAGATTTTCAAGGTGAGATCATGGACCGAGGGAGCACTAACCTGGGAGTCAACAAGGCTGGCTTCGTTCTCCATTCTGCTATTTACTCTTCCAGGCCAGATGTCAAATGTATCGTCCATGTTCACACACCTGCAGGGGCAGCGGTAAGACCCAGACCCGAGGCTGTAAGACCCAGACCCGAGGCTGTAAGACCCAGACCCGAGGCTGTAAGACCCAGACCCGAGGCTGTAAGACCCAGGCCCGAGGCTGTAAGACCCAGGCCCGAGGCTGTAAGACCCAGGCCCGAGGCTGTAAGACCCAGGCCCGAGGCTGTAAGACCCGGGCCCGAGGCTGTAAGACCCGGGCCCGAGGCTGTAAGACCCGGGCCCGAGGCTGTAAGACCCGGGCCCGAGGCTGTAAGACCCGGGCCCGAGGCTGTAAGACCCGGGCCCGAGGCTGTAAGACCCAGGCCCGAGGCTGTAAGACCCGGGCCGAGGCTGTAAGACCCGGGCCCGAGGCTGTAAGACCCGGGCCGAGGCTGTAAGACCCAGGCCCGAGGCTGTAAGACCCAGACCCGAGGCTGTAAGACCCAGACCCGAGGCTGTAAGACCCAGACCCGAGGCTGTAAGACCCAGACCCGAGGCTGTAAGACCCAGACCCGAGGCTGTAAGACCCAGACCCGAGGCTGTAAGACCCAGACCCGAGGCTGTAAGACCCAGACCGAGGCTGTAAGACCCAGACCCGAGGCTGTAAGACCCAGACCCGAGGCTGTAAGACCCAGACCCGAGGCTGTAAGACCCAGACCCGAGGCTGTAAGACCCAGACCCGAGGCTGTAAGACCCAGACCCGAGGCTGTAAGACCCAGACCCGAGGCTGTAAGACCCAGACCCGAGGCTGTAAGACCCAGACCCGAGGCTGTAAGACCCAGACCCGAGGCTGTAAGACCCAGACCCGAGGCTGTAAGACCCAGGCCCGAGGCTGTAAGACCCAGGCCCGAGGCTGTAAGACCCAGGCCCGAGGCTGTAAGACCAAAGGCCCGAGGCTGTAAGACCCAGACCCGAGGCTGTAAGACCCAGGCCCGAGGCTGTAAGACCAAAGGCCGAGGCTGTAAGACCCAGACCCGAGGCTGTAAGACCCAGGCCCGAGGCTGTAAGACCAAAGGCCCGAGGCTGTAAGACCCAGGCCCGAGGCTGTAAGACCCAGGCCCGAGGCTGTAAGACCAAAGGCCCGAGGCTGTAAGACCAAAGGCCCGAGGCTGTAAGACCAAAGGCCCGAGGCTGTAAGACCCAGACCCGAGGCGGTAAGACCCAGACCCGAGGCGGTAAGACCCAGACCCGAGGCGGTAAGACCCAGACCCGAGGCGGTAAGACCCAGACCCGAGGCGGTAAGACCCAGACCCGAGGCTGTAAGACCCAGACCGAGGCTGTAAGACCCAGACCCGAGGCTGTAAGACCCAGACCCGAGGCTGTAAGACCCCAGACCCGAGGCTGTAAGACCCAGACCCGAGGCTGTAAGACCCAGACCCGAGGCTGTAAGACCCAGACCCGAGGCTGTAAGACCCAGACCCGAGGCTGTAAGACCCAGGCCCGAGGCTGTAAGACCCAGGCCTGAGGCTGTAAGACCCAGGCCCGAGGCTGTAAGACCCAGGCCCGAGGCTGTAAGACCCAGGCCCGAGGCTGTAAGACCCAGGCCCGAGGCTGTAAGACCCAGGCCCGAGGCTGTAAGACCAAAGGCCCGAGGCTGTAAGACCCAGACCCGAGGCTGTAAGACCCAGGCCCGAGGCTGTAAGACCAAAGGCCCGAGGCTGTAAGACCCAGACCCGAGGCTGTAAGACCCAGGCCCGAGGCTGTAAGACCAAAGGCCCGAGGCTGTAAGACCCAGGCCCGAGGCTGTAAGACCCAGGCCCGAGGCTGTAAGACCAAAGGCCCGAGGCTGTAAGACCAAAGGCCCGAGGCTGTAAGACCAAAGGCCCGAGGCTGTAAGACCCGGGCCCGAGGCTGTAAGACCCGGGCCCGAGGCTGTAAGACCCGGGCCCGAGGCTGTAAGACCCGGGCCCGAGGCTGTAAGACCCGGGCCCGAGGCTGTAAGACCCGGGCCCGAGGCTGTAAGACCCAGGCCCGTGACCAAAGAGTGAAAAGATGCTAGTTCTACTTCTTTACATGCTTTGTCTTCTTCAAATAACCCTCGTGTCTAAGTCTTAAACGTACAGACATATTTATTATTGTTTGGATTCTTCTATAATGACTTCTAATCTCCCGGTTGCAGGTTTCAGCGATGAAATGTGGTCTCTTGCCTATTTCACCCGAAGCATTGGCTCTCGGCGAAGTGACTTACCACGACTATCAAGGCATTCTGTTGGACGAGGAGGAATGCTCACTCATACAGAAAAACCTGGGCCCCAAAAGCAAAGTATAATTGTCAAAACGTTTTCAAATCTTGAAATTGCACTTTTTTTTTCCTACATCAGTGTTTTGTTGCTTTGTCAGGTCCTCATTCTCAGGAATCATGGCTTGGTGGCTGTCGGTGGAACTGTGGAGGAAGCCTTTTATTACATTCACAACTTGGTTACAGCCTGTGAAATCCAGGTGAGTCTCAAACACGTTCATGTATTCGTTTGTGTGAATGAATTTATAAATCTGTTAGCCACTGCCCTTTGTCAATTTCTCATTAATGAATTATTTTCATGGTGTTTGCAGATCAATTCCATAAATTTTTATATAGCCCTAAGTCACAGCAGCTGTCGTCTTGGAGGATTTTACCCAACAACAGATTAGAGAATAAAATGGTTTTAACAAAGGAAATATAATAAATACCAATAGACAAGAGCCATTTGTCAGACGACCAGTCTCCCTGAATGTTAAATGTCCTCAAAAGTCCCTAGACCCTCCTGGTGTACACCCAGGTACTGAGGCTGTAGACCCAGGTACTGAGGCTGTAGACCCAGGTACTGAGGCTGTAGACCCAGGTACTGAGGCTGTAGACCCAGGTACTGAGGCTGTAGGTTGCAGCTCACAGGTCCGGGCCGGGGAGACCAGATCACAAGCTCAGGTTCAGATCACAAGCTCAGCGGCACGGTGGCTGAGTGGATAGCACTCTCGCCTCTCAGCAAGAAGGTCCTGGGTTCGAATCCCGGTCGGACCAGGGCCTTTCTGAGTGGAGTTTGCATGTTCTCCCTGTGTCTGCGTAGGTTTCCTCCGGGTACTCCGGTTTCCCCTACCACTAAAAATATGTCCAATAGTTCTGGCATGCGCCTCCTGTACTGGCGACCCCGCTCCCATCTCTGTGTGGAGTGAGAGACAAATGCCCATAATTAACAATTGTAAACCGCTTTGAGACTCAGATCTGCAGTGAAAAGGCGGTATATAAATAAAGATTACTTACTACTACTACTACTACTACTACTACCTTTGTGTTTGTTTCTTTATCGTCCAGGTGCGAACGCTGGCCAGCGCTGGAGGCCCGGACAATCTCGTGATGCTGGACCCAACCAAATACAAGTCCCGCTCACGTGTCCCGGAGGTGGACGAGAACGGGTCGTCTACACAGCCCAAGTGGCAGACTGGGGAGCAGGAGTTTGAGGCTTTCATGAGAATGTTAGATAACCTGGTGAGAAAAACTACCACTGTCTTTATAAACAATACTTCTACTCAAGATTAAAGCGTTTTGATTGTTGACGTTGTTACCAGGGTTACCGGACAGGCTACCCCTACCGCTGCCCCGCTCTAAGAGACAAAACAAAAAAGTACAGTGACGTGGATCCTCCCTCCGGTCACGGTGGTTACTCCTACGGGGAGGACAGTGACTCTGGGGCCCGCTCCCCCCTCAAACACAGCTTCCAGCGCGGCCAGCGGGACAAGACTCGCTGGTTGAATGCTGGCCGACCCGACGAGCCCCTCGAGGACGGGCCGGACGGCAGCAGCCCCAAGTCCAAGCCAAAGGTGTGGACGAACATAACACACGATCACGTCAAACCCTTGCTGCAGTCTCTATCGTCCGGTGTCTGCGTGCCAAGCTGTATTACCAACTGCTTGGTCTGTGCCTACCTTATTGTTCGTACTATAGACATGACAGCTACCTCAGTACTGTCAAAGGGTAAATGGCCGGCATTGTGAGGCTCTGAGAAGGGTTGCCAAGGGGCGGAACATTTTCTGGTAAATTTCCGGAAAGTTTCCAGATAATTTTCATGGGAAGTTAAGCTGGGGAATTTTGGAGATGTTCAAAAACTGGGAATGAATTGTATCGTAATTAAATTGTATTATATGCAAGATTTTCCAGAATTATTTGAAAGTAGAGCAAGTTCCCCATAATATCATCCAAACTTACATCACGTTATTGGACGCACACTAAACAGTCTTGTGCGTAGGGCCCAGTCTTCTAGAACTCTCCTTTACATGTGACGTGACAGACTTGTGCTGGGCCAGTAGGGGGCGTGGTTTCAATAGCAAAACAGTAAGCCGTGTGCTATGTGCATGGGAATGAGGATTGACATAGTTTAAGTGTATTTAAATGGGGTCTTCCGGTTTTAGTCAAGATTATGCTACAATATACTGTCCTCAACTACATTTAAGTTCCCTATAGCAAGTCTACATTTAGATTTATTCAAACTTACACATTTGCAAATGTCTTTTTAAACATGTACCTGCATTGTTATATCCGTTTACATGTGAAATTCATGTGAACAATAACATATGCCAGAAACATTATATACAGCTCAAAAAGTAAACTTAGTAAACTCTCACCCCCTCACGTACAAACACAAGCAGTTGCCATTTCTTTCATATAATCTCACAAGACTCTTCAGAGAATTTAGAACTACATGATTATAGCATGAAGTGCATTCAATTTAATGACAAAAATAAAGTAAAACATTGAATAAATAAGAATATCAATATTATAGTTACTAATTGGGGTCAATTTTTAGAATTACTCTGTTATTCCGGTCAACATTCACTTTTGAACATTCCCGTAAATTCCAATTAATTCCCATGGATAATTTACATCTTTGAAAACTCTCAGAATTCAGCAACTCAACCTTTTTTGAGTAAACTGAGAACCTCCCTCAGCAGCACTCGCTAACATCATTTGTAAATTCAGCCTAATATTTATTGACCACAAACAGTGAGTCGATGGCTGGTCCCTGTGCTCTGTGGGCCCTGTGCTCCGTGGCCCCCGTGCTCTGTGGCCCCTGTTGCGTCATGATGCCAGGCCAGATGCCCGCCGCATGCCTCACTGCATGAATGGTAGTCCAGAGCATTGTTGACGTTTTCCCCAGTGGAGGGACAGCAGGGCGTGGCATGAGTTCCCTGAGTGGGCGATTTCTAGACAATGGGGAACAATGTCAAATAACTCCTGAAAAGTATTGCCCCCATATCGAGATTAGCTAACTTCCTAATGATAAGCCTCTGTATGGAGATTTTATGGTTTAGTAGAGTTCAGTTTGGGTTTAAAGTTTTGGTTTAAATAAAGTTTTTGTTTTGTTGTTATAGGATATTTTACAAAACACGCATGAATGAGTATGTTGACAAAAATTGACCTGATAATGAAAATCTGCTGTTGAATAATTAGGAATTGTTGTCAGGCCCACTGTGAGTATATCATGTTTTCATGTCCATCTCGCATCGATCAAACTTGGCTCCTTCATCCTGAAACCTTTTGCTCATGTGGCTTTTGGTGAAGCTCATAGTGAATCCAAGAATGACGTTGCTTTTCTCAGTGAAGTACATGCCTTGTTAAAATGCTCTGAACATTTTGCATGGCAGCTGACAACCTGCTTCATATTTTTTACCTGCAGAAATATTGATTTGGTGCAAAATCTGAGCTTTTTTTCTGCTGAGCATTACCAGGTTCACAACACCTCCCTGATCGAAGCGTGAAGCTTTTGGTTGTGCACATAGACCGTATATTAGGAGTGGACTGAGGTCACTGCAGTGTTAGCCTTAATGCAGAAGAGGCCGAGTTGTACATAAACTAAGCCAATTTCCTTATATGGGCATTTGTTCTAACAGGGGCATACGGTTGCTAAGACGGTTGCTAAGACGGTTGCTAAGACGGTTGCTAAGACGGTTGCTAAGACGGTTGCTAAGACGGTTGCTAAGACGGTTGCTAGGACGGTTGCTAGGACGGTTGCTAGGACGGTTGCTAGGACGGTTGCTAGGACGGTTGCTAGGACGGTTGCTAGGACGGTTGCTAGGACGGTTGCTAGGACGGTTGCTAGGACGGTTGCTAGGACGGTTGCTAGGACGGTTGCTAGGACGGTTGCTAGGACGGTTGCTAGGACGGTTGCTAGGACGGTTGCTAGGACGGTTGCTAGGACGGTTGCTAGGACGGTTGCTAGGACGGTTGCTAGCGGTTGCTAGGACGGTTGCTAGGACGGTTGCTAGGACGGTTGCTAGGACGGTTGCTAGGACGGTTGCTAGGACGGTTGCTAGGACGGTTGCTAGGAGGACGGTTGCTAGGACGGTTGCTAGGACGGTTGCCAGGACGGTTGCCAGGACGGTTGCCAGGACGGTTGCCAGGACGGTTGCCAGGACGGTTGCCAGGACGGTTGCCAGGACGGTTGCCAGGACGGTTGCCAGGACGGTTGCCAGGACGGTTGCCAGGACGGTTGCCAGGACGGTTGCCAGGACGGTTGCCAGGACGGTTGCCAGGACGGTTGCCAGGACGGTTGCCAGGACGGTTGCCAGGACGGTTGCCAGGACGGTTGCCAGGACGGTTGCCAGGACGGTTGCCAGGACGGTTGCCAGGACGGTTGCCAGGACGGTTGCCAGGACGGTCGCCAGGACGGTCGCCAGGACGGTCGCCAGGACGGTCGCCAGGACGGTCGCCAGGACGGTCGCCAGGACGGTCGCCAGGACGGTCGCCAGGACGGTCGCCAGGACTTTCCCTGCGATTAAAGGCATCTGATCGGTCAATCCTTATGAATCATATTTAGAGTTACAACAATAATCTCAACATATCCAGGCCTTTCTGTGTGGAGTTTGCATGTTTCTGCCTGTGTCTGCGTAGGATTGCTCCAGGTGCTCCAGTTTCCCCTACTTTAACGTGCTTTGTGACTCTGATCTGTGAAGGGCGCTATATAAATAAAGTTTACTAACTATATAACACTAGGATCACAGAGAGCACTAAACCAGTAAATTGTGTTGAAGCCCAAAATGATGAGTGTGACAGTAACGGTTACTGAGCTTGAAGAGTTTACTTTTTAATATAAATCAATAGGAGCCAGAGAGTTGGAGAAAACTGTGTCCATGAGCACTTCCCTACTGGGCTTCATTGAGCTAGCGGGTTAGCATTGTCCATCTGTATACAGTCTATGGTCGTGCACTGTCCCACAGCCGGCGAGCGCCAGTGTTGTGTGTATTTATCTCTTTCATCTTGTGTATCAGCCTGGAAATGACTTTGGTGATGCCAGCTCACCCTCACTGCCACTCTCGCTTCGTAAGCCAGTCTGAGCTCTCAGACCGCCATCCTTCTCCCTCCTCTGCCAAACCCCACCTCCTCCTGTTTTATGTTCTCCACCCCGTGTGCTGTTTTCACTTCATCATTTAATGCTCTTTTTTTGATTCGTATCAATGATTATGACTGTGGGCTTTTATTGTGTGTAATGACAACAAACTGGTGTGTTGCGACAAATATTTTAGTGTCATGCAAATTCAGTTTATTTGCCATTTGCAGTAAAAGGGTTACCGGTCACCCAATTTAATTAGAGTAAAACCACATCGTAAAACATGTGCAAAAGTCCCCAGTAAATAAATAAAACAAGCTAAAAAGTACAAGAATCAACAATTTTCAAGAAAAACAGTTCATCATTAAAGTCAAGATCATTAAATTGCTATGTTCAGACTGATAAAAGCTGAAAATAGCTTTATCTTCTATCAGAGGGAAGAAGCTGGAACATGGCTTTTCCAGGGGCCAGAAAAGTCATTGATTATTTTATTTTAATCTCAGTTTAAGAGTCTGGATTCATAAAGAACCTCCAGAGCAGGCCGCTCACAGTCCTCTTCAGAGCGGGGCACCTCTCTGGTCTCTTGCTGGTCTCTCTTGCTCGTCTCTTTTGCTGGTCTCTCTCTCTGGTCTCCCTCTCTGTTCCCTCTCTCTCTCTCTCTCTCTCTAGTCTCTCTCTGTTCTCTCTCTGTTCTCTCTCTGGTCTCTCTCTCTGGTCTCTCTCTCTGGTCTCTCTCTGGTCTCTCTCTGGTCTCTCTCTGGTCTCTCTCTCTGGTCTCTCTCTCTGGTCTCTCTCTCTGGTCTCTCTCTGGTCTCTCTCTGGTCTCTCTCTGGTCTCTCTCTCTGGTCTCTCTCTCTGGTCTCTCTCTCTGATCTCTCTCTCTGGTCTCTCTCTCTGGTCTCTCTCTCTGGTCTCTCTCTCTGGTCTCTCTCTGGTCTCCTTCCTTTGGCTCTGATGTCGCTGAACCACACATTCACAAAACCAACAAGCAGATTTTAAACAGTGCTGACATAAAAGTGAACCAGAATCTTCTAAACACATTCTCTTAGTCCACCACCTGGGCCAAGTAACACCGGTCGGTCTGTTTGGGTCCAAGTCTAGGTCCATTCAAGCGACGCAAGAGACGATCATTCACATTTAAAATCTTTCATCATCATTGGTCCATTGCCTTACATAGATTTTTTTTTCCCCCCAGGTTTTCATGTTTCACATTATTATTATTTCAGCATGATTTTATTACTGAAAAGCCTGCAATTATGATATTTCTTTTAGAGTTATTATTTTCAGTTGCTCTTACCTTCCCGCCTTCCATTGCAAGTTGTTGACTATTTATCTTATGTTGACAGTGGTCCAAGGAAGATGGCGCCCGTCAAGCCGCGGTGGCCAATCAGTTCATACCCCTCAACACCAACCCTAAAGATGTGCTCGAGATGAGAAACAAGGTTAGTCCCGGCGTTAAAACCAACACTTTTCTGACTCCGGATGCTGGTTTTGCCGCTTTTAAGATGTGAGATGTTTTTTTTTCTTTCAGATTCGTGAGCAGAATTTGCAAGACATAAAGACGGCAGGTCCCCAGTCTCAGCTGCTGTGTTCTGGATCAGGGGTGGAGTGGACCTACACCCAGGTCAGTACCCACAAACGGACCAGAGCATTTTGGTACTTACTACAAACTGGTCAGGACTTGTTAGATTGGGATAGTATTTTTTTTTTTTTTTTCATACAAACAAGCAAGGACAAAACAAGGGACTAGATTTGAATTGTTTACATACTGGAGGTTTTTGGACAAAAAACCGTATTTTTATAGACCCCAGAATTAAACGGTATGAACACAGGAAAGGCAATACTCAAAAACACATAGGAGCCATTGCACATCCACAGGTGAAAGCCAGATCCTGTCAGACCTCTTAAGCTAAGCAGGGCAGGGCTGGGTTAGTACTGCGATGGGAGACCTCTGGGAACACCAGGTGCCACAGTGGGGGCAGCTGCGGCTGTAAAGTGCCAAACTGTGGGTGCGTCGTGTCCTTTACCCACATTAGAATGAGTCTGGTGTGTGTGAATGGTTGGTGGTGGTGGGAGGGGCTGATGGCACAGACTGGTTGCCTCTCTTCTGTCTGTGTGCCCCAGGGCAGCTCTGTCTTCAGTAGTTTATCACCACCGTGTATGAATAATGACGAAATGTGAAATGTCCTTTGAGTGTCCAAATAAGCGCTTTATGAAACTGATTATTGCATTAATGGGAGCTGGATAACTACTATCCATAAATGTCCCAGATCATCACTGTCCTTAGACCCTCTTGCATCAATAAGGAACGACTCAAACTCAGGGGAAAAAAAAACGGTGGGGAAAAATGTGAGAAACTTTGGGGAGGCCCATATTGAGAAAGGGATCTGCTCTCAGGCTGGAGATCCAGGACTCAAGCTTCACATCATTATGCCGCGTTCAGACCGAATCATGCGTTGCCTCGGCTTTCAGTGCAAAGTCAATGGTGACGCGCGTTCGAGCGTCACAACGTACAAACTTTTCAGAATGTACGCAGGGACCGCGCTGGGAAGTCAAAGGGGAGGAACGCAGGAGATGAATTTTGCTCAACCTTTCCTCGGGACGTTCGTGCCGCAACCAATCAGAGAGCCGCAAAGTGGTCACGGGGACATTAGTGGACTGAGCGAGCAGACTGAACATTCTGTAAACAGCCAAAACAGGAGCTACACCAGGACTAAACCAGGACTAAAACCAGGGTTGACAATGGGGGACATAGTGCTTGTGAACATGTGAGTTTTCGTGCTCCCGTAACCTTATGCAACTGCTTCGAGTGTGTTCGCCGATGCGGAAGTACCGTTTAATAATAAAATAAACGACTTGCGCACCTCCGTGAACACATACTGCTGTTATATAAAGCCTGTGGAAGGTCTTCTGGTCTGAAGACCCCTGCGTCTGAAAACTAGAGCATGTGCGTTTCAGCGTTGCTGGTCTGAAAGCCCCATTAGTCTCTTATGAAAAAAATAGTCAAGCTCAATTCAAAAAGGTTAATTTTGTCTTTGATTAAAATGCTTTTTCTGGTTCTTTTCAAAGACTAGTTAGATGTATTCCCTTGTAGCACGGGGCCTCGTATTTCCAATAACAAACAAGACTCCGTCATGCTAGCTATTTACACGTCCCCGTGCAACAAGATGATACTGTACATCTAACATGCCTTTCAAAAGAATCACAAAAAGCAAGCGTCAAAACCATTGCAATTAATCGGATGTGACCAAAGTGTGAGAGGGTACTCGAGTATTGCTTTGAGGTTACTGTAGTTTGAACTCACCAGTGACACACATTTTTGCCTGCATCGAGATGTTTGAGAAGCTTTGAGGCCACAGAGAGACTGTGTTGTAACTGACATTATTCTTTGACCGCAGACAAAGTCAATCTGGCAGGTGAGTAACTTGTGAGAGGTAACCGCAGTCTGCTTTTCGACCACTTTGCCAGCTCAGGTTATGCCCATGTCCATCATAGCTTTTAATACTTTATCAAATCAGAAATAAATAACAAAAACAAATCATTCCTTCAAGCATGCCCTCGTTTCTATTGCTGCCCTTCTTGTTTGAGGAAATGAGTTGGCATGCGTTACTCCTGTCCATAGTTGAATAATGAAGGTTTGATAATAACCGGGAGGGGAACCGGGTGGAGACACACGAGAAATGTTTTTAAACGTGCAGTACATATATCCACGTACAGAACTCTCTGGACTATAAGCTTAAGCCGCTACTTTAATATCCGGTTTTATTTTAACCTTGCGGTCAATGTACACCACAAAAATAACTAAGAATAAGTCAAAAAAAATGTCAACTTTGTCAAAATGTATCTCAATTTGAGCACATTTTGACTGCATTTTAAACCAGATTTGCCAATGGGACAAAGTAAAATGATCTTGTTTTTACTATTACCTCCATATATCTATTTTTTTGTGTGTGGAGTTTGCCTTTTCATTGTGTTAGACGGCCCCGTGGAGTAAGGGATTTGGATACGGCTCTATCAAAGCTTCAAAGCTCCAAATATAGTCACGTGTGGGATGCCTTCCTGCTTTCCGCTGTGTTTATGTGAACAGCAGAGACACAAGGAAGTGAGAGGACTTGTTTTTACAGAAGCAGTAAGAACAGAGTTTATGGACTTATTAGAGGCGGGACACACGTTTATTCAGATTCAAATTCATTTTATTTGCCATTTTGCAGTAAAACCACATTGGAATACATGTCCCCAGTGTACACCAGACAAGCACATGAATAAAACAAGACAAAATTGTTAGGGTTTTATTGTCAATATAGATTTACCAGTGTACATTAAAAACCTTGTCATTAAATCATGTCTGTTTTGTTTTGCTCCATAGCTCACAATACACCACACAAACCTGCGGCTTATATTCCAGTGCAGCCTATAGGTGGACAAATGTACTTTCTCGTTAAACTCAGCTCTTGTGGTAAAGGCTTAAAAGTCCAGCAAGTATTGTATTTTGCGTTGTGCATGAGCAGAGACAAATATATTATCAAATACATGTTTATTTTTTATTTTTTTTGTAGCTTCACTCTTGCATGCGTTTCCATTGTCTACATACAAGCATTAGTATGTTTATCTGTACTTACACAGGTGGAAAGAATACAAGATTTTGGTCATGTTATCAAAGAACCGCCCTCATTCCTAAATTGTCTTTCCACCTTTGTACGGTGGACTTGTCTCATGTGAATGTTACCAAACCTCCATCCTCTCATTATTCTGGTGCCTTAAGAGCTGGGTTCCTCCCTTCACTGGGTTTGCTTCTGCAGGACGCCCCTCTGTCCGACTGTACAGATACTTTTGATGGCCTCGATGTGTCCGAGGGGTCCTATAGTCCTGCTAGATCATTTAGAAAGGTACTTACTGTCACAACCACTCCTCCTCACATCAAATACCCATCTCCAAGTGTTTCCTGTGTTGTGTTTTTGGTTTTCTTAAGGGGAAAGCGAAGCAGAGACGTTAAAGTAGCAATTTGTAAGATTTTCATGTCAAGTCATCATTAAAGGGCCCTAATCTGTCATCATTAAAGGGCCCTAATCTGTCATCATTAAAGGGCCCTAATCTGTCATCCTTAAAGGGCCCTAATCTGTCATCCTTAAAGGGTCCTAATCTGTCATCCTTAAAGGGCCCTAATCTGTCATCCTTAAAGGGCCCTAATCTGTCATCCTTAAAGGGCCCTAATCTGTCATCCTTAAAGGGCCCTAATCTGTCATCTTTAAAGGGCCCTAATCTGTCATCATTAAAGGGCCCTAATCTGTCATCTTTAAAGGGCCCTAATCTGTCATCATGAAAGGGCCCTAATCTGTCATCATGAAAGGGCCCTAATCTGTCATCATGAAAGGGCCCTAATCTGTCATCATGAAAGGGCCCTAATCTGTCATCTTTGAAGGGCCCTAATCTGTCATCTTTGAAGGGCCCTAAGCTGTCATCTTTAAAGGGCCCTAATCTGTCATCATGAAAGGGCCCTAATCTGTCATCATGAAAGGGCCCTAATCTGTCATCATGAAAGGGCCCTAATCTGTCATCTTTGAAGGGCCCTAATCTGTCATCTTTGAAGGGCCCTAAGCTGTCATCATGAAAGGGCCCTAATCTGTCATCTTTGAAGGGCCCTAATCTGTCATCTTTAAAGGGCCCTAATCTGTCATCATGAGAGGGCCCTAATCTGTCATCATGAAAGGGCCCTAATCTGTCATCATGAAAGGGCCCTAATCTGTCATCATGAAAGGGCCCTAATCTGTCATCTTTAAAGGGCCCTAATCTGTCAAAAGGTATTTTACAATACTTTAACTGATAACAGTAGTTCAGAGATATTTGAATTTTCAAATTAGTTTTACAGCCTGTTATTGTTTTCATTTTGATGTCCCGCCCTCCACCGTTTCACCAATCAGAAAGTCTGTGATCCGGGCGCCAGAACTCACCGTGTCGAGCTAATCTCACTGGTAAAGTACCATGTGGCGCAGAACTAAAAAAAGGTTTTATGATTCTCAAATCATTAACGACAAAACAAGGAATAAAACCAGGATTTCTATCTTTGTGAAAAAGGTGTTGGTTATAGATTTGTTGTTGATAAAAATATTGTCTATTCAGTTATTATGGTTCCAGCTGGATTCGTCTGCATATCTGGCAACCTGAGTCAGGGAGAGTGGGAGAGGCTGCAGTACCACTTTTGGCCACATTTTTACATACTGCTCCTCTAATTAATTGGTTAACTTGTGTTTTCTTTCTTCATATTTTTTAGAACTATCATTTACGTAATTTAAAATGAAATATATTTTGAGGAAGAGGTTTTTTTTCGACCTTCCTAACCTCAGCTCTGGTCGTTTCTCTGTCTGTTCTCAAGGGGGAGCTGGTGACCGCGTCCAAAGCCATCATAGAGAAGGAGTACCAGCCTCAGGTCATCGTCAGCAAACAGGGTCCAAACCCCTTCACCAAACTCACCGACCGAGAGCTGGAGGAGTACCGCAGGGAGGTGGAGCTCAAACAGAAAGGTAACGCACACTTTCAACGATCAAAAATGCACCGTTATCAATTGTTACAGACTACAGTGCTCGCCGGCTAATTAAACCGCACAATCAACATTTGGAACAGAAACATGGTGTCCACACAAGTCCTGTTTCCACCAGCCCTGTGTATTTCCTTGTGCGGGTTCTCTGCTCTGTTCACATAAAAATAAACAGTGTCCAAGTTCTCCTGCATCCAGCGGAATACTCAAACAGGCAGACAATAGCTGCATCTATCTCTCTGGTCTCTCTCTCTATCTCTCTCTCTCTGGTCTCTCTCTTTTTCTTTTTCTTTTTGGTCTTTCTGGTCTCTCTCTCTTTCTTTCTGGTCTTTCTTTCTTTCTGGTCTTTCTTTCTTTCTGGTCTTTCTTTCTTTCTGGTCTCTCTTTCTTTCTGGTCTCTCTTTCTTTCTGGTCTCTCTCTCTTTCTGGTCTCTTTTTTTCTTTTTGGTCTTTCTGGTCTCTTTCTTTCTGGTCTCTCTCTCTTTCTTTCTGGTCTCTCTTTTTCTGGTCTCTCTGGTCTCTCTCTCTAGTCTCTCTCTCTATCTAGGGTTTTTAAGCTGTTTCTACAAAGACATATTCCATGCAGTATGAGCATCTTTCTGAAATGTTAAAACTCTCATAAGGCCCAATTAAATTTACTGTGACAATTTAGAGATATGCAAAAATGGTTAGCTCAGAGGGGCGACAGTGTCTCAGTTGGTAGAGCATTGGCCTTTGAGGTGGCCTGAAGGTTGTGCGTTCGATCCCACGCAAGACTTTCTCCACCGTCTCCCACTGACGTCTGTCCTTGGGCAAGACGCTTAACCCCACTTTGCCTCAAGCCCCCGCTGAAAGATCAAGGCTTTGCTCTCAGAAAAGCCATCCTCCTGTGCACATAGTTAGCTCAGACGACTTTACGAAGCGGTCAATTCGCCAACAGCAGATCAGAGAATCATCAGAGAAGGAAATACAACAATAATAATCACGTACAGCCATTGGTCCATAAGAGGCAGTTGATAAATGTCCATAAATGTTGAGTGTCCTGGATCATCACCACTGCTTAATGCTGCTTCACAGGTTGTGTCTCTCATACTAACTTAAAAACAGACAAACGGTCCCACCTTTTCTCCAGTGTCTGTGTTTTCACTCATGTCTGGCTTTAAAAAGGATATTCTGTGATGTGTTTTGCACCCACCGTCGCACACGCTTCCAGCTCAAACTAAATCCAAGGAAGGCTCAACTTCAGGGAGGTCCGTGTCTCCGTCTCTGGCGTCCGCCAACGACTCCCCCAGTTTAGACCGAGCCGCCCCTCCCCCCGCCACCCCGGCCTCCGAGCAGGACATGGGGGACTCCGCGGATGACGTTTTTGCCGCCACGGAGGAGGAGGAAGCAGCGGTGCCGGCTCTGGGGTCTCCGCAGAAGGAGTTCCACAGTGCCGTGCTGCGGGCCCTCAGTCTGGAGCCCGTAGAGCCCACAGGTACAGGGGGCAGTGACGTTCCGGCTGACCCCCCCCATCCTCCCCCCCTCCTCCCACTCAGCCCTGGTTTGTGTTTCTACTCTGCACTGGGACTCTGCTGTGTCTTTTCCTGAGGGTGGGAGCCTGCTGCCATTGTCAGTGCTTTATCCTCGGTCTCATCTTTTACCCCCCTTCTTTTTTTCCAAGATGTCTTCCCCCAAGGCATCTGTGTGTAAAGCAGGGTCTGCATTTTCATTGGACCAGGAGCTCTGAAGAAACCCTTGGTATCTGATAAAACAAGCCACAAATGTCTTGTCACTTAAGTCATTTTGGGAGTCGATAATCTATGGGCGGAGTTTGACGTCTGTGCTCATCCAATCAGAGAGACTCCATGGACGCAGAGTAAATGCAGTCGTCACCTTTTGCTTTTTTCTAACCTTTCCTGGAGGGAAAAGTTAATGTCCTGAATTGTTCTTTTTCCCCTGAAATCATAACAGTGGTGTGTGTTTATTTACAACTTTTGAATTTGTTTGTATAAAATATTGTTTTGCATCTTCTGGTAAACCTTCTTTGTACTCTGAGATGGGACATGCACTCTCTCAATCCAGTTTTAAAATAACTGTCACGCTTTAGTCTAACCCTCACTGATTAACGGCTAATTAGATGTAGAATTTATGGTTAATTAGCTCTTTTATTTATCAAGCACGTTTTGGTCCTTATTCTACATGACCTTATTCCACATCTAACTAACTTATTTTGATTCATATGGCGCCTTTCACAGACTAATCACAAAGCGCTTACAGTCGTCATACAGGAGGCGCATGCCAGACCCATTGTCCATGTTTTTAGTGGTACGGGAAACCGGAGCACCCAGAGGAAACCTATGCAGGCACATGCAAACTCCACCCAGAGATTTACTGGAACTGGACTAAAACCCAGGAGCTTCTTGCGGTGAAGCACAAGCGCTAACCACTGCACCACCGTGCCACAACTCGCCAAGGTTAAGGTGGATAGGGTTTTTGGGTGCACTAATAAGCACTCAATTAGCTTCTAAGTGTTACCAAAATGACTATTGTTCGGTACAATTGATCTCTTAAAATCTCACAATGGCCTCAATACTCTGTGGAGAAAGACATTTATTTTCAGTGATTTCAAAACTTGTATCTTTTGTGCTTGAAGACGTACAATTCGATAAGCTTCATTGAAACAGATCAGGTAGATGGATGTTGTCTAGCCAAAACGTTTGCATTATAAGCTAGCATAACAATCATGCCTCACTTGAAGGGCTAAGAGTGTCTTGTCCCATCCCGACCTTCCCATGATTTGGTGTTTTTATTCTTCATGATCTTGCGTCTCTCCCAGGGGTGTGT
This sequence comes from Knipowitschia caucasica, assembly GCA_964034765.1. Classification (NCBI taxonomy): domain Eukaryota; kingdom Metazoa; phylum Chordata; class Actinopteri; order Gobiiformes; family Gobiidae; genus Knipowitschia; species Knipowitschia caucasica. The sequence goes on along the minus strand of OZ035823.1, from coordinate 4,670,243 downwards.
AACATGGGCTACAAACCATCCATGGCTTTCCGTTTTCGGACGTATTTTGATTCATGCGTCGTGGCGTTTATCTATAAATAAATTGTGACCTCTTCCTTCGCATCCAGAACAAACCGAGGAGCCAGAGGAGGAGGTGATGGAGCTAAAACCGGCCTCCACTCCCCCCAGCACTCCGGTCCAAGCCGAGGAAGGTACGCAGACCACACCCGGCCGCTTCTGCTTGTTTGGTCTTGGAGTTTGATCTTGCGTTGATATTTAACTTCAAATATTGTGCTATATGTAATACAAGGCCAAGAGGATTGCATTTACTGTTATGGCTTAAGCATAACGTTTGCTAATATTTTCTGTTGTCCTACTTGGTCTTTATTACTGTTTGGATTACACCTCCTTCTTTATTAATACTGTAATTCTTGGGCTATTAAACGCACGTCCGTATACGAGCCGCACCAGCTACATTTTAATATTTTGTGCATATATAAGCCTCACTTGAATATAAAACTCATGGACATCTGACATGGCTCACTATTTAGCAGCAGAAGTAGTAATTCCTACACAGGTTACTGCAGTCAAAGCACCATTAGCAGCAACAGTAACGGTAGCATCACGTTAGCATGCTCACCTTAGCCGTTAGCATCCATGTCGACGCTCTAGTCAAATCAATGCTGCTAAATCCAATCAGACTATTATAACAATGCTTCGGTTTTATATGTAGCGTCATTATTCGTTCACTCCAAACACATTGGTGATAAACTACCTCTCTAGCCACATCTGCCCTGAGGCACACTGACACTAGCGAGGCAACCGGTCTGTGCCATTGACCCCTCCCACCACCACAAACCAACAGAGGGCGCTCTAGCACAATACAAATACATACATTGGTCTCATTGCTAAATTGGAGTTCAAAGGGCAACAAAAGCACCTCATGTTATCAACCAGGACTGGACCAGGACTGGACCAGGACTGGACCAGGACTGGACCAGCACAGGACCAGCACAGGACCAGCACAGGACCAGCACAGGACCAAATCCGGGAGCCAATTGCGGCCCTCAGTGTCATTCTATGTGGCCCTCTCCCTCGCTAACCCAAAGTAGTCTTTGAGAGCCTAAACACAAGTTCACTGTGTCATCCATCCAACTTCAGCTCAAACAATATAGACCTTTTTCTAAAGCCCATTACGTCTGAAATTAAGTCGTTAACTTAATTTGCACCATCTGTACTGACACTTCCATTAATGGTGCTAATGTAGCTGGTGAGATGGTAAACACGTGTCATTCAGCCAACTTCAGCTCTGTTATAGATCATCATAAAGCTCAGAACAGCCCAATCCCAGTCAAGACAGTTTTTCAGTCTGTGTTGTCGGCCCCTGGACTAGTCTGGTGAACTAAAATGGCCCTCTTTCTAAAAAGTTTATAGGATCTCTTCAATAATAACCCAAGAATTACGGTACGCCACATGCTACAAATATCTCTCACATTGATTTTAAAAGGGAGTCCAGGTGTAATCTAACGGCCGAATACATTGTGATTCAACATGTCACTTCCATTTCCTCATAGTTTTCAGACATGTGAAGAATCTCCCAATGTCTCTGTTTGGCCTTTTTTTCATTTAAACTTTTTGATTCAGCGCTTGTGGTTTGATCTGCATCCGACATTTGTTTTTCTACTTGTGCTTCTTCTTTCTTCGTGGCTGCGATTTCAATCAGGAGATGGAAATGCTAAAGAGTACCTGTTGCCATAGTAAGTAAGTACGTACAGTTCCATCGGCCTCCTCTCCTCACCCTCTCCTCACCCCTCTGCATGGCTCTTCTCTCCGCTAACACAATCACCCGCTCTTGATGTGGACCAGCTCTGACTTATATCTGCTTTACCTGAATCTTATACAGTGGTCCCTTGTTGATAGTTGAGGTTATGGTCGAAGAATAACCTGCAGAAAGATACATTTGTGAAGTAGCAGCTGTATGTTGTAAGGCTGTAAAACCCCTCACACTTTATACATTTCCATAACTACCTGAACTCATGGCTGCTGAAGGGAGAGAGACCAGAGATATCAAACAGGTTGGTTGTAGGTCTGAGCGCTGCTGCAGCTGTCAAAAGCGGTGCATACACTGTAAAATACGGCTGCAGGACTGAGGGATGCAGGAAGGCCGCGGTAGTCCTCTGAACTACTAATCCCGGTGCAGAGACGGGGCCAGAGTGAGACGGGGCGGGGCCAGAGTGAGACGGGGCGGGGCCAGAGTGAGACGGGGCGGGGCCAGAGTGAGACGGGGCGGGGCCAGAGTGAGGCGGGGCCAGAGTGAGACGGGGCGGGGCCAGAGTGAGACGGGGGCGGGGCCAGAGTGAGACGGGGGCGGGGCCAGAGTGAGACGGGGGCGGGGCCAGAGTGAGACGGGGGCGGGGCCAGAGTGAGACGGGGGCGGGGCCAGAGTGAGACGGGGGCGGGGCCAGAGTGAGACGGGGGCGGGGCCAGAGTGAGACGGGGGCGGGGCCAGAGTGAGACGGGGGCGGGGCCAGAGTGAGACGGGGGCGGGGCCAGAGTGAGACGGGGGCGGGGCCAGAGTGAGACGGGGCGGGGCCAGAGTGAGACGGGGCGGGGCCAGAGTGAGACGGGGCGGGGCCAGAGTGAGACGGGGGCGGGGGCCAGAGATTTTAAACCTGTTGGTTGGAGGTCTCAGTGCTGCTGCAGCTGTCAAAAGCTGTGCATACACTGTAAAATACACTGAGCAGCAGGACTGAGGGCTACGAGAAGGCCGCGGTCCTTTGAACTGCTAATCCCTGCAGAGACGAGAGAGAGACCAGAGAGAGATCAAACCTGTTGATTGTAGGTCTGAGCGCTCCTGCAGCTGTCAAAAGCCGTACATAAACTGAAATACAAAGTTAAAAAACGCTGTGAAAGCACAACAAATGCGAGAGTTGACCAGTGTTGTAGCGTGGGACCACTGTGGGTGCGAACGAGCAGGTATTTTTCAGACGCCATCTCTGCATCAAGCTAACCCTGACGTTAGCCGTTGTGTAGCCGCTGTAACAATAACACGCTCTCTCTTGACAAATCGCTCTTTGTCTTTGATGTTTGCTCTGTAGACTCTTTGATGTCTGATGTCTCGGTAACTGTTTGTTTTACAGATGATTCCTTCACCAGGTATCAGAATGAAGTGTTGAAACGTGGCTTTAACTCAAACCCTGCCCTGTTTTAATATAGCAATAACAGTTTTAGTTGGTCTTTTGGGTCTCTCTCTCTCTCTCTCTTTCTTTCTCTTCTCTCTTTCTCTCTCTCTTTCTCTCTCTGGTCTCTTTTCTCTCTTTCTCTCTCCTCTCTTCTCTCTCTCTTCTCTGCTCTCTCCCTGGTCTCTCTGCTTTCTCTCCCTGGTCTCTCTGCTTTCTCTTCCTGGTCTCTCTGCTTTCTCTTCCTGGTCTCTCTGCTTTCTCTTCCTGGTCTCTCGCGCTCTCTCTCCTCACTCTCTCTCTCTCTCTTCTCTGCTCTCTCCCTGGTCTCTCTGCTTTCTCTTCCTGGTCTCTCGCTCTCTCTCTGCGCTCTCTCTGCGCTCTCTCTCCTCACTCTCTCTGGTCTCTCTCTGTCTCTCTCTCTCTCTCTGGTCTCTCTCTGTCTCTGTCTCTGTCTCTCTCTCTGGTCTCTCTCTCTGGTCTCTCTCTCTGGTCTCTCTCTCTGGTCTCTCTCTCTCTCTCTCTCCTCACTCGCTCTCTGGTCTCTCTCTTGTCTCTCAGCAATAACAGTTTTTTGGAGTTTTGTTTTTTTCCCACATGGTTTTATTTCAGAGTCCAGAGGTGTCAGACTGGCTCCAGAAAGGGCCGTTGTAGCTTCAGGTTTTCATTCCAACCAAGCAGGAGCATACACCAGACTCTGCCCGTTTACTCAAGTCTTCATGGTCTGGACTGGACGCATTTGAGGAAGTGGGCGGAGTCTGATGGTCCTGTTTGGTTGGACTTTGAGGACCGGTTTGACACCCCTGGTTTAGACCTTTTCTACAGGCATGTCAAACTCAGGCCCGTGAGCCAAATTCGGCCCACAAGACCAATTTTACTGGTCCACGAAATTATTTCCAATTCTCATTATTACTGTATCTTGCAGCATTAATGGTAATGGATACTATGGCCTGTTAAACTTGGCCTGGTTTGGCACCCCTGGTTGAGACGCAGACATGTGTCACTGAGACTGCCTTTTTATTGTACTAACTTTAGCTTTAACATCGAGAAATGGTGAAATATCTGCAGTTGATGCTGTGGTGAAAGATGTTGTGCTCTTAGGCCCTGTCCACACGAAGTCAAGCTCAGGCCTAAACGCAAAAATACTTTATCAATCCAGTGTATCGTCCATACGAGGCCGGCGTTTTGGGGGGGTGTAAACGAACATTTTTGAAACTAGGTCCCAGAGTGGAAAGATTTCAAAACTCCGTATATGCCGCTCCGTGGTTACTGCCTCTCCGCAATGTATCTGAGACGCTTGCGTCATCGCCCCGCCTCTTGTTAAAGCACGCATGCGCCGCACTCAGAAAATAATGACAACAACAATGTAGCTTGTTGGTTTTGTAATCCAGTGTGACCCGAAGCAACAGTTCAACCTCATCGTCCGTCCATACTAATGTAGTACCAGCTTGCCCACTCGCCATGTTGTCTGTTTACAAAATTCTGCGCATGCCCAGTTCCCGTCACGGAAGTTTGGGCTTGATCCCGTCATTGCGTCACAGCGCCACCAACAGGTCTGGCATAGTTTCACAGCGTTTTCAGGCGTATTGACTACATTCATATGGACGCACACATTTACTGAGCTAACTCCGTGTTTACAAAAAAAGTTTCTGAAATTATAAGCGTTTTGTCTTCGTGTGGATATAGCCTTAATCTCTCTGCTCCTCTCTCTCTCTCTCTCTCTCTCTCTCTCTCTCTCTCTCTCTGGTCTCTTTCTGCTCGCTCTCTCTCTCTCTCTCTCTCTGGTCTCTTTCTGCTCTCTCTCTCTCTCTCTCTCTGGTCTCTTTCTGGTCCCTCTCTCTCTGCGCTCTCTCTCCTCCCGCTCTCTCTGGTCTCCCTCTCTCTCTCTCCTCCCGCTCTCTCTGGTCTCCCTCTCTCTCTCTCCTCCCGCTCTCTCTGCTCACGCTCTCTCGCTCTCTTGCCCTCTGCTCTCTCTCTCCCCCTCTCCCCCTGCTGTCTCAGGTCTCCGTGCTCTCTCTCTCTCTCTCTCTCTCTGTGTGTGCTCTCTCTTAACCCTAATGTCTGTGAGTAAGACTGTATATTTAGCCCTGTTTGTTTTGTACACAGGCTGAAACTGAACAAGGGCACTACACTGATTAGGTTTTCCCTGTTTAAGTGAAGGTAATGCCCGCAGTGTGAAAGCTTCTCTCTGTCGCTGCTAGAAGTCTCTGGTTTTTAACATTTTTGGGGGCAGAGACAGAGTTGTAGCCGCGGTGACAGAGCTGTAGCCGCGGTGACGGAGCTGTAGCCGCGGTGACGGAGCTGTAGCCGCGGTGACGGAGCTGTCTTCTTTTGCTTCTAACACGAGGGTTTGCATGAGGACATTAATACGAGGCAGTTTGCTTTCGCTGTGGGTTCAAAGTAACAAGGCTCTCTCGGTCTGGAGCACGGGAGGGATGTGGGTCTTAACTCTCGGCTTGAGTTTCAACAAGTGTTGCTTTTGATCCCGCAATTCTAGAACCTCGGTAACGTTTGTTTTCCCCTCTGATCAGAATCGTTGCCCGACCAGACCTTCAAAGACGAGAGCGACGCTGCGACACTGAGGCAGACACTTCCTGATCTTACTCCTGATGACCCGTCTGATGTCACCGCCCTCCCCGCTGAGGACTCTACCCCTGCTGAAGACCAAGCTCCTCCTGCTGCTGCAGACTCCACTCCTGTTGCTGCTGCTCCTGCTGCTGCTGCTCCTCCTGCTGACGACCCTGCCCCTGCTGCTCCTCCTGCTGACGACCCCGCCCCTGCTGAGGGGGAGGAGCCTGCTGAGGACCAGGACGGAGACGACAAATCCCCCTCCAAGAAGAAAAAGAAGTTTCGCACTCCTTCCTTTTTGAAGAAAAACAAGAAAAAGACTGAACCATAGATGTCTGTGCTCTCTCTCGGGTCTCTCTCGGGTCTCTCTCGGGTCTCTCTCGGGTCTCTCTCTGGTCTCTCTCTCTGGTCTCTCTCTCGGGTCTCTCTCTCGGGTCTCTCTCTGGTCTCTCTCTCGGGTCTCTCTCTCGGGTCTCTCTCTCGGGTCTCTCTCTCTGGTCTCTCTCTCGGGTCTCTCTCTCGGGTCTCTCTCTCGGGTCTCTCTCTCTGGTCTCTCTCTCGGGTCTCTCTCTCGGGTCTCTCTCTCGGGTCTCTCTCTCGGGTTTCTCTCTCGGGTTTCTCTCTCTGGTTTCTGTCTCGGGTCTCACTCTCGGGTCTCACTCTCGGGTTTCTCTCTCTGGTCTCTCTCTGGTCTCTCTCTCGGGTCTCTCTCTGGTCTCTCTCTGGTCCCTCTCTCTGGTCTCTCTCTCTGGTCTCTCTCTCGGGTCTCTCTCTCGGGTCCCTCTCTCTGTTCTCTCGCTCTGGTTTCTCTCTGGTCTATCTTGTCTCTCTGGTCTCTCTCCCCGCTCTCTCTCACTTCAACAGTTAAGCTTCTTCATTCTCTTTATTTCTTGTGTTCATGTTTTGCCAACTTTGTATACAGTGTATAAACTGCATAATTGTTTTTATATCGGCTTTAAGTAGAGATAATGCATTCTAACCTTTTAATGCATGTTTGGGCACATTTAAGGATTTTAACCAACTGTTTATTTCATATTTACTATTGTAACCACTAGAATGTAAAGAGATCGTGTCCAGATTTCAGTGAACTATGAATGAATCTTGCATCTGATTGGTCACACACTCACCCATTGGAAAAAGTGCAAAAAAGTATCTATGCCTTAACGATTCAAGAATTTATTTGTCGTTTGCAGTTAAACCACATTGGAAAAACTGTGCGAGACTGCCCCAGTGTGCACCAGACAGATGATAGTACGCACCAGAACTCTAGAATTGGTCACTTTGTCTCAAGTTTTTTTTTTTACTTTGACATTTCATTAACATTTTATTGTTTTTATACATTTTGGGTGATTCCCAGGAAGGTCTCGTAATCAAGCCACTCTGATTAACCATAGAGAAAGAAACGCCAGTTGTTTAGTTTTACTTTCTTCCACAAATCTATACGTCAGTAATGTGAATATATATATTATAACTTGATCAATTGTACAGAACTCCAATGCACCGTGTAGAAATCTCTCGGACATCTTTACGACTATCTGCAGGGTTTTATTTGCTTCTTTGACTGAACCGTTTCATTGTCCATTAACGCTTCTTTGCCATGGTTCTGTTTTTACAACCATAACTAAACACTATGTGAATATCCTTGTGTGTCTTTGTCGTTAATACACTACTGTAGGAACGAGATAATGGTGGGAATGCTGCGAAACGGGCATAAAAGTTGTCAAATATGTTTACATTTTATAACCCAAAATCACTACATCACAACATTTTTAATTAGCAAATACTTTTATCCACATATAGGCTGCACCTGAATATAAGCCGCAGGTTTTCATGTAGTAATGTAGCAAGACGACCGTTTTAACTGGACACTACACATTTTATTGAGGTGTTTTACAAGCTTCACTGTTAGCTTCCATGTCGGTACTCATTCACCTTTGTCTGCTTTGACAATAAACGCTACTAAAAATATAGCTACTAAAACTTGATAGTCAAAATGATAAGTCCATGAAGCTCTGCTCTGACAACTCTTACCACAATAAATACACATATTAGCTGCATCACTATATAAGCCGCTAAGAACTATGAATAAAAGTAGTGGCTTACATTCCAGAAATTACGATACTAAAACATTTTTTCCCTTCCATCTGATGTAAGGATTGTCCATAGACCAGAGCAAAACACATTGAGCTAATGGGTTAGCATTATCCATCTTTACAGTCTATGGTATAAAACTGTTTTATGGCAACGTTTTTTTTTTCACTAGGATCAGGTCTGTACAAGGTAAACTTTAATGTATCTTTGGAGGACAATTCCTAAATCTATTCTACACTGAAAAAGGACTGAATTTAGCAAAATATTAAAGAAGCAACATGTAAGATTTTCATGTCAAGTCCTCATTAAATGGCCCTAATATGTCAAAGCATTAATAAATCATGGTCTTTTCAAAAACACTTAATAGTAATTAAAACCGCATGCAGGGTTGGAGGCCTTCGTCCTAATCACAGATTTGGTGAGTATGAGCACAATTTTGACTGATTGTTAATTTGATAAATGATCATGATGGTTTTTGTCCACAGCCTAAACACACCAAATTGCAAGTTAGTTGTTATGTATACAATAGTAAATAATAAAACACAACTAAAGGAAGCGCAAAGAGGGAGACAATTTTTGTTGAATCTGGCCACCTGAGATTTTGAACAGGTGACATCACATTTTCAGGAAGACTGTTCCAGATTTTAGCTGTATAAATCTGAAACACTGTCTCCTCATGTTTAGTCCTGACTCTGGGCACCAGCAGGAGGCCAGTCCCTGTGCTCCTCAGAGTCCCAGCAGGAGGCCAGTCCCTGTGCTCCTCAGAGTCCCAGCAGGAGGCCAGTCCCTGTGCTCCTCAGAGCCCCAACAGGAGGCCAGTCCCTGTGCTCCTCAGAGTCCCAGCAGGAGGCCAGTCCCTGTGCTCCTCAGAGTCCCAGCAGGAGGACAGTCCCTGTGCTCCTCAGAGTCCCAGCAGGAGGACAGTCCCTGTGCTCCTCAGAGCCCCAACAGGAGGCCAGTCCCTGTGCTCCTCAGAGTCCCAGCAGGAGGACAGTCCCTGTGCTCCTCAGAGTCCCAGCAGGAGGCCAGTCCCTGTGCTCCTCAGAGTCCCAGCAGGAGGACAGTCCCTGTGCTCCTCAGAGTCCCAGCAGGAGGCCAGTCCCTGTGCTCCTCAGAGTCCCAGCAGGAGGACAGTCCCTGTGCTCCTCAGAGTCCCAGGCCAGTCTTGTGTTGTTGCAGTACTCATTTCAAACACGGGGGCGCTGTGAGCTCGCTCTGAATACGGAAGTAGTCTCCTGTTCGCCCTTTCACCTCTCTCACGCTGTTTTCTTCCTGAACAGTCTGTGGTAAAAACGTGGAATGAAGTAAAGCGTGTTTTTGTGTTATATGTTATTAATCTCCGAGGTCCACATGAATAAGTCCAGAAGTATTTATTAATACATCCTCTCGAAGGTAAAAGCATCTTCTCTCGGCTCCTGGTTTTGTTGACATGTCTCTATCAGTGCCTGGGCTAAAATGCTTATAACTTATTTCATTAATATCAGTATTTTTCAGTCTCAAATCAATGCATTCGGTTGTTTTTTTTTGCAGATGGGGAAAGTGCCCAAAAAGAGGAATCTTGCCGACAAGGTTCGCAAGACCAAGACCAGCACCGAGATCAAGAACAATCCTTTTGAGGTGAAAATTAACAGGAAGAAGTTTGAGGTTTTGGGAAGAAAATCCAAACATGACGTGGGTCTGCCGGGGGTCTCACGGTCCAAGGCCATCACGAAGGTAATTATCCACTAAATAATCATGGAATATTGTGTTAAGACTCCTGGAATTCTAAAACTACTCGAGTATTTTTTGGCTGCTCCCATTCAAATCAATATATATATTTTTCTAAACCTTAATTGATATTTTGTGCAAAAACTGATAAATATATAACTTTAAATAGATCAATAATAAAAATGTTGGTGAATGGCTATCGAAGGGTTCTGCTGAAAGTGAACGTGTTGCTATGGAAACAAGAAGCATCCCGGGATATGGTTTTAAGACAGAACAGACACGACGGTATTTCACATCCAAGATACATTATTATTATTATTGATGTTTGGCACTAGTTTGTCTGCATGGTATGTTTTTTTTAAGATATTATTTTGAATGGTATTGGCATTTTGTTGTGCTTCAGCCGTCCATACACAGTCTATGATGACAATATACAGTAATTATCAATACGATGATTCATTTTTCAATAGTTTGTTAAACTATTAACAAACTAACAGTTTAACAGTGTTGTTTGTTAAACAACACTGTTAAACTACACGGTTTCTGTACAAAATATGACAAAACTCATTCTTTTATTAGTTTTATGGAGTAAAACTACTGAGAAGAAATGAGGAGCACAGGGACTGGCCTCCTGCTGGAACTCTGAGGAGCACAGGGACTGGCCTCCTGCTGGAACTCTGAGGAGCACAGGGACTGGCCTCCTGCTGGAACTCTGAGGAGCACAGGGACTGGCCTCCTGCTGGGACTCTGAGGAGCACAGGGACTGGCCTCCTGCTGGGACTCTGAGGAGCACAGGGACTGGCCTCCTGCTGGGACTCTGAGGAGCACAGGGACTGGCCTCCTGCTGGGACTCTGAGGAGCACAGGGACTGGCCTCCTGCTGGGACTCTGAGGAGCACAGGGACTGGCCTCCTGCTGGTCCCAGAGTCAGGACTAAACATGGGGAGACAGCCTTTCAGATTTATACAGCTAAAATCTGGAAAATTCTTCCTGTAAATGTGAGACAGGCTTAATGCCTCATATGATTGTGTCTATCAGAAACGTTTCTTGCTTTTCTTAATTGTGGTGCTGCCGTTATGATACCTGATTGTTGTCATTTTCCGTCCAGCGAAAAGAAACCCTTCTGAAGGAGTACAGGCAGAAGAACAAGTCGAGTAAATTCATCGACCGACGTCTGGGAGAATATGACTCCAACATGGCGCCCGAAGACAAGATCCTGCAGCGGTTTTCGATGGAGCGACAGGTGCGAGTCCCGGGGCGAGTCTGTGGAGGTCTCTCTGTTCACTTTCAATTCAATTCAATTCAATTCATCTTTTTTATTTGAGCATCTGAGTTCCACACAGTTCTACTTATATACAAAGTTCAGCACAGTAATCAAAGCCAAAAATAGGTAGGCGTAAGTAAATACGTAAATAATTAAATAAATAAATAGCGTGGATATGATGCTCAAAAGGAGTAGGCAGAAGCTTAAAGACCTTATGACGGGTTTTTAAAAAAAAAATAGTGGATATCAAAATTGCATGACAATGTCAATTTGAAAGAGAATCCGGCAAAAAAAAATCCTATATTTTATAAAAAGAACGTGTTTTTCATGAATTTAAGTTGTCTATGCTCTAACCCAGTGTCTCCCAAAGTGGGGTCCGTGGCCCCCTGGTGGGCCGCGAGGGTACTGCAGGGGGGCCGCGGGAGGTCATAAAAAGAATAAAAAAAATAATATAATTATTTAATGTTAAATGTATAATTTTTTGTTTGTAATATTAAAATATTTGTGTTCATTATTTGACTTGAATAATCCACTGTAATCATTTTTGTATTACAATGTTTGTAGCAGAGGCTATTTCCCCAAAATAAAATAACCAGAAGAGCCTATTCTTAATGTTGTCTTCTTGGTTATTATTTTGGGGGGCCACGCAGACCCATCAGATTTTTAAGGGGGCCTCGGTGTTACTGAGTTTGGGAATGGCTGCTCTAACCTGTGTGTGACGTCACAGCGGGTCACGCCCATGCATTGAAAACCATGGATCTATGCCACAGGACTGCCTTTTCTCTCTTCTCTCCACTGATGCCCAACACAATACTGCCCTCTACAGGTGACAATTGCTCACTACACATAAATTGCCGTTTTGAGAGTGAAAAAGTGTCTGAGGTGGGATTTGAACCCAAGTGTCTGGATTGGCAGTCCATCGACACAACCACTGGACTATCTCAGTGACGACGAAATGTCACGTTCTAGTAGTTATCTCATACTCACTGTACACGGCCTTGTCATCTTGAATATCCGCGAACAAATACCAAATTGTAAACAACGTTGAAACGTACCCGTTCTGACGTCACCAAGGGCTGTGAAGTTTTTTCGTTTCTAAGGGCGTTGCTATGGGGTTATTTCGATTTGGGAGAATCAGACAAAAAAAACAACTGATTTTGAAACCTTTAGTAGTTCTCTTCTAATATAAAATGGTATTAAAACTGTATTTCTAAATAAATCAAACCCGTCATAAGGTCTTTAAGCTTGTTTGCACCTACCCCTTGTGTACTGAAGAATTTGATACATTCAATACATTCATTTACTGCATGATCAAAAAGATATGACAGTTATTTTGTCATGTTCCAGTGACTATACAAACAGCAATATAAACATCACAATATTCAACGAATCCCAAGGCAATGAAAGAAAACTCGAACCTTTTCTTCAATAATTACAAATACCCATCTTTCTTATTCACCGCGTGCTCTTTCCTCACAGCGGACCCACGACAAGAAGGACATGTACAACCTGAACGAGGAAGAGGAGCTCACGCATTACGGACAGTCGCTCGCAGAGATCGAGAAGTTCAATGACGCCGTTGGGAGCGACGATGAAACGGAAGAGAAGGGACTTTTGTCAGGTGTGTTGGGATGCACTCTCCTCAGATAGTTTCTCAACCAATGTCCATAGACTGTATATGGATGGACAAAACTATTTATATGTTTGCTCTAGCTCTATATGTATTTGTCTGTGTCCTCATGTTACATACTGTACACACGTCATATACTTTACATTTGTGCAACAAGAACAAAAAGGATCAGAAGGAAGACAAAAAAAATGTTGTTTAGATGTTGGCGAAGACCAGAGGGAGTGAGAGAGAGAGTGAGTGGGACCAGAGAGAGAGTGAGTGGGACCAGAGAGAGAGTGAGTGGGAGAGAGAGAGAGTGGGAGAGAGAGTGAGTGGGAGAGAGAGTGAGTGGGAGAGAGAGTGAGTGGGAGAGAGAGTGAGTGGGAGAGAGAGAGAGAGAGTGGGACCAGAGAGAGAGAGAGTGGGACCAGAGAGAGTGAGTGGGACCGGAGAGAGAGAGAGAGAGTGAGTGGGACTGGAGAGTGAGTGGGACCAGAGAGAGAGAGAGAGAGTGAGTGGGACCAGAGAGAGAGTGAGTGGGAGAGAGAGAGAGTGAGTGGGAGAGAGAGTGAGTGGGAGAGAGAGTGAGTGGGAGAGAGAGAGAGAGAGTGGGACCAGAGAGAGAGAGAGTGGGACCAGAGAGAGTGAGTGGGACCGGAGAGAGAGAGAGAGAGTGAGTGGGACTGGAGAGTGAGTGGGACCAGAGAGAGAGAGAGAGAGTGAGTGGGAGAGAGAGAGAGAGTGAGTGGGAGAGAGAGTGAGTGGGAGAGAGAGTGAGTGGGAGAGAGAGAGAGTGAGTGGGAGAGAGAGAGAGTGAGTGGGAGAGAGAGAGAGAGAGTGGGACCAGAGAGAGAGAGAGTGGGACCAGAGAGAGAGAGAGTGGGACCAGAGAGAGAGAGTGGGACCAGAGAGAGAGAGAGTGGGACCAGAGAGAGAGTGAGTGGGAGAGAGAGAGAGAGAGAGAGAGGAGTGGGAGAGAGAGAGAGAGTGGGACCAGAGAGAGAGAGAGTGGACCAGAGAGAGAGAGAGTGGGACCAGAGAGAGAGAGAGTGGGGACCAGAGAGAGAGTGAGTGGGACCAGAGAGAGAGTGAGTGGGACCAGAGAGAGAGTGAGTGGGACCAGAGAGAGAGTGAGTGGGACCAGAGAGAGAGTGAGTGGGACCAGAGAGAGAGTGAGTGGGACCAGAGAGAGTGAGTGGGACCAGAGAGAGAGTGAGTGGGACCAGAGAGAGAGTGAGTGGGACCAGAGAGAGAGTGAGTGGGGGACCAGAGAGAGAGTGAGTGGGACCGAGAGAGAGAGAGAGAGAGAGAGTGGGACCAGAGAGAGAGTGAGTGGGACCAGAGAGAGAGAGAGAGAGAGTGAGAGAGAGGGACAGAGAGAGAGATGGGACCAGAGAGAGAGAGTGAGTGGGACAGAGAGAGAGTGAGTGGGACCAGAGAGAGAGAGGAGTGGGACCAGAGAGAGAGTGAGTGGGACCAGAGAGAGAGTGAGGGGACCGGAGAGTGGGACCAGAGAGAGTGAGTGGGACCAGAGAGAGAGTGAGTGGGACCAGAGCGAGAGTGAGTGGGACCAGAGAGAGAGTGAGTGGGACCAGAGAGAGAGTGAGTGGGACCAGAGAGAGAGTGAGTGGGACCAGAGCGAGAGTGAGTGGGACCAGAGAGAGAGTGAGTGGGACCAGAGAGAGAGTGAGTGGACCAGAGAGAGTGAGTGGGACCAGAGAGAGAGGAGAGTGGACCAGAGAGAGTGAGTGGGACCAGAGAGAGAGTGAGTGGGAGAGAGAGAGAGAGAGTGGGACCAGAGAGAGTGAGTGGGACCAGAGGAGAGAGTGAGTGGGACCAGAGGACGAGAGTGAGTGGGACCAGAGCGAGAGTGAGTGGGACCAGAGAGAGAGTGAGTGGGGACCAGAGAGAGAGTGAGTGGGACCAGAGAGAGAGTGAGTGGGACCAGAGAGAGTGAGTGGGACCAGAGAGAGAGTGAGTGGGACCAGAGAGAGAGTGAGTGGGACCAGAGAGAGAGTGAGTGGGACCAGAGAGAGAGTGAGTGGGACCAGAGCGAGAGTGAGTGGGACCAGAGAGAGAGTGAGTGGGACCAGAGAGAGAGTGAGTGGGACCAGAGAGAGAGTGAGTGGGACCAGAGAGAGAGTGAGTGGGACCAGAGAGAGAGTGAGTGGGACCAGAGAGAGAGTGAGTGGGACCAGAGAGAGAGTGAGTGGGACCAGAGCGAGAGAGAGTGAGTGGGACCAGAGCGAGAGTGAGTGGGACCAGAGCGAGAGTGAGTGGGACCAGAGAGAGAGTGAGTGGGACCGGAGAGAGAGAGAGAGAGTGAGTGGGACTGGAGAGTGAGTGGGACCAGAGAGAGAGAGAGAGAGAGAGAGTGGGACCAGAGAGAGAGGGGGAGAGAGAGAGGGACCAGAGAGAGAGAGAGAGAGAGAGAGAGAGAGAGAGGGACCGGAGAGAGTGAGAGGGGGACCAGAGAGAGAGAGAGTGGGACTGGAGAGTGAGTGGGACCAGAGAGGGAGAGGGAGAGAGAGAGAGAGAGAGTGGGACCAGAGAGAGTGAGTGGGACCAGAGAGAGAGTGAGTGGGACCAGAGAGAGAGTGAGTGGGACCAGAGAGAGAGTGAGTGGGACCAGAGAGAGAGTGAGTGGGACCAGAGCGAGAGTGAGTGGGACCAGAGAGAGAGTGAGTGGGACCGGAGAGAGAGAGAGAGAGTGAGTGGGACTGGAGAGTGAGTGGGACCAGAGAGAGAGAGAGAGAGAGAGAGTGGGACCAGAGAGAGAGGGGGAGAGAGAGAGGGACCAGAGAGAGAGAGAGAGAGAGAGAGAGAGAGAGAGGGACCGGAGAGAGTGAGAGTGGGACTGGAGAGTGAGTGGGACCAGAGAGGGAGAGGGAGAGAGAGAGAGAGAGAGTGGGACCAGAGAGAGAGAGAGAGAGGGACCAGAGAGAGAGAGAGAGAGAGAGAGGGACCAGAGAGAGAGAGTGGGACTAGAGAGAGAGAGAGAGAGAGGGGGAGAGAGAGAGAGGGACCAGAGAGAGAGAGAGAGAGAGAGTGGGACTAGAGAGAGAGAGGGACTTTTGCCTCAAATGCCCATATAAGGAAATTGGCTACAACTGCCTTATGTTCAAATCGGCCTCTCTCACTTTAAGGCGAACACTATGGTTGACATCACTCCTTGATTACAGTCTGTGCTTATGTCTCGTGTACTCTCCCTCTTTAGCTGAACTGACGGCTTTACACTTTGGCGGCGGCGGTGGACTCCTCCGGAAGAAGAACGCCGGGGAGCAGGACGGCGATGAACGCGGACCGAGGGCCAAGTCCCGTCAAGAGCTCATCGAGGAACTCATCCAGAAGTCCAAACAGGAAAAGGTACTCTCTCCTTCCATGCGCTCTATCAATACAGACTTCATAAACGTGTATCGTGACTTTGATTTAATCTTTCGTCAGCGTGAACGGCAAGTGCGGAAAGAGGAGGCTCAGGAGCTGACGGAGAAACTGGACCAGGAGTGGAAAAGTATTCAGGCCTTGATGGTGAAAAAGACTCCGAAAATGGACGAGGAAAAACCAGAGGAGAAGCCAAAGGTATTTTCAAGGTTCTCATAATCGTATAATTTGGCAAAACTTAAAAAAAAAAAAAAAAAAAAAACACCCAATTTCCAGGCTTTTGAAAAGGTTTTGGAATTGTTCTCACTCTTGGAAAAACATTGAGACATTTTTTGGGGAAATTTAGAACATGCATGTCTATGGTCCTGAGTTTTGGGTGATGCCTGAAACGTTGAGATCACACGTACAAGCGGTCAAAATGAGCTTCATTCGTAGAGTGGCTGCTCCCTTTAGAGATAGGGTGATGGGCTCAGTCACGCGAGAGGAGCTCGGAGTAGAGCCGCTGCTTCTCCATGTTGAGAGGAGCAAGATAAGGTGGCTCTGCGTGTCTCTGCATTAAGGCTATACTCTATTTGAAAATAAATCAATTGAAGTGCAGTACTTTGTCATTTGTAATTGTAAACCGCTTTGTGACTCTGGTCTGTGAAAGGCGGTATATAAATAAAGCTTACTTACTACATGTATTGTGACCGGTGTGAATGTGTTTTTTGTGTTTGCAGCTGGAGGAGTACGACATGATGGTGCGAGAGCTGGGGTTCGAGATGAAGGCCCAGCCGTCAGAGAAGCTGAAGACCCCTGAGGAGATCGCCCGAGAGGAGAGAGAGCGGCTGCAGAAGCTCGAGGTGCGTTCATCTTTACCTGCTGCTGGTTTCACTATTGTTTATTCTGGTCCTGTTCTCTGCTGCTGAAGTACAATGGAAATATCTCTTCACTGCTGCTGACTACGACTGTGTACCAGAGAGAGAGAGAGCATAGAGAGAGAGAGAGCATAGAGAGAGAGAGCATAGAGAGAGAGAGAGCATAGAGAGAGAGAGCATAGAGAGAGAGAGCATAGAGAGAGAGAGCATAGAGAGAGAGAGAGCATAGAGAGAGAGCATAGAGAGAGAGAGAGAGAGAGCATAGAGAGAGAGAGAGAGAGAGAGCAGAGAGAGAGAGCATAGAGAGCGCAGAGAGAGAGCGCATAGAGAGAGAGCGCATAGAGAGAGAGCGCATAGAGAGAGAGAGCATAGAGAGAGAGAGCATAGAGAGAGAGCATAGAGAGAGAGCATAGAGAGAGAGCATAGAGAGAGAGCATAGAGAGAGAGCATAGAGAGAGAGCATAGAGAGAGAGAGCATAGAGAGAGAGAGCATAGAGAGAGAGCATAGAGAGAGAGAGGCAGAGAGAGAGCGCATAGAGAGAGCGCATAGAGAGAGCGCATAGAGAGAGCGCATAGAGAGAGAGCATAGAGAGAGAGCATAGAGAGAGAGCATAGAGAGAGAGAGCATAGAGAGAGAGCATAGAGAGAGAGCATAGAGAGAGAGCATAGAGAGAGAGCATAGAGAGAGAGCATAGAGAGAGAGCATAGAGAGAGAGAGCATAGAGAGAGAGCAGAGAGAGAGAGCATAGAGAGAGAGAGCATAGAGAGAGAGAGCATAGAGAGAGAGCATAGAGAGAGAGAGAGAGAGAGCATAGAGAGCGCAGAGAGAGAGCGCATAGAGAGAGAGCGCATAGAGAGAGAGCGCATAGAGAGAGAGAGCATAGAGAGAGAGAGCATAGAGAGAGAGCATAGAGAGAGAGCATAGAGAGAGAGAGCATAGAGAGAGAGAGCATAGAGAGAGAGCATAGAGAGAGAGCATAGAGAGAGCGCAGAGAGAGAGCGCATAGAGAGAGCGCATAGAGAGAGCGCATAGAGAGAGCGCATAGAGAGAGAGCATAGAGAGAGAGCATAGAGAGAGAGCATAGAGAGAGAGAGCATAGAGAGAGAGCATAGAGAGAGAGCATAGAGAGAGAGCATAGAGAGAGAGCATAGAGAGAGAGCATAGAGAGAGAGAGCATAGAGAGAGAGCATAGAGAGAGAGCATAGAGAGAGAGAGCATAGAGAGAGAGAGCATAGAGAGAGAGCATAGAGAGAGAGCATAGAGAGAGAGCATAGAGAGAGAGCGCATAGAGAGAGAGCGCATAGAGTGAGCGCATAGAGAGAGAGCATAGAGAGAGAGAGAGAGAGAGCATAGAGAGCGCAGAGAGAGAGCGCATAGAGAGAGAGCGCATAGAGAGAGAGCGCATAGAGAGAGAGAGCATAGAGAGAGAGAGCATAGAGAGAGAGCATAGAGAGAGAGCATAGAGAGAGAGCATAGAGAGAGAGCATAGAGAGAGAGAGCATAGAGAGAGAGAGCATAGAGAGAGAGAGCATAGAGAGAGAGCATAGAGAGAGCGCAGAGAGAGAGCGCATAGAGAGAGCGCATAGAGAGAGCGCATAGAGAGAGCGCATAGAGAGAGAGCATAGAGAGAGAGCATAGAGAGAGAGAGCATAGAGAGAGAGAGCATAGAGAGAGAGCATAGAGAGAGAGCATAGAGAGAGAGCATAGAGAGAGAGCATAGAGAGAGAGAGCATAGAGAGAGAGAGCATAGAGAGAGAGCAAGAGCATAGAGAGAGAGAGCATAGAGAGAGAGAGCATAGAGAGAGAGCATAGAGAGAGAGAGCATAGAGAGAGAGAGCATAGAGAGAGAGAGCATAGAGAGAGAGAGCATAGAGAGAGAGCATAGAGAGAGAGAGCATAGAGAGAGAGCATAGAGAGAGAGCATAGAGAGAGAGCATAGAGAGAGAGCATAGAGAGAGAGCATAGAGAGAGAGCGCATAGAGTGAGCGCATAGAGTGAGCGCATAGAGAGAGAGCATAGAGAGAGAGAGCACAGAGAGAGAGAGCATAGAGAGAGAGAGAGGGAGCAACCAGAGAGACCTAGCTAGACCAGCTAGACCAGAGAGAGAGACCGAGCTAGACTAGAGAGAGGGACTGAGCTAGACCAGAGAGAGACCGAGCTAGACCAGAGAGAGACCGAGCTAGACCAGAGAGAGAGACCATTACAGTCTAATGTAATATGTGACATTGAATTTCCCCACTGAGAGATGAACAAAGGTTTCTCTTCTCTTTTATCTCCTCTTAACCCGCTCACGTTTCTGCAGTAGTTTGACCCCAGTCTTTCGCTCTCAGGCCGATCGCTTGAGGAGGATGCTGGGAGAGGAAGCAGAAGACGGCGCTCCGAGGCAAAGTGGGACACATTTGTCGGCGGACGATCTGAACGACGGCTTCATTCTGGACAAAGACGACAAAAAGACCCTGTCGTATGAGGTACAGTTTATGCGTGGCCCCGAGACCAGATTCAGAACCAGTTTATTTGCCATTTGCAGTAAAACCACATTGGAATACATGAGCAAAAGTCCCCAGTGTGCACCAGACAAATATTGAAAATGAAACAAGGTTAAAGATACAAGAAATGATTTCCTCTGCCAAAGGGAAGAAGCTGGAACAGGGTTTTTTTTTTCCCTGAGTCATTGATTTCCAGACCACTCTTAATAGATCGGATGGTTTTGTATCAAATCTCTGGAACAATAACAAAGCACAAAACAAGTGGTTCCAGCTGGGTGTCCAAACTTTTTAGTAAGAGGGCCACTTTAGTTCATCATCATTGATTAATTTGGATTTCTTTTATCGTTTGAAGAAGAAGAAAAGTCTTCTTCAAATTTTACAGAGTGGGGACTCGGGCTGTGGAAAGATAAAATAACAAAACTATAGTGAGAATGTGTTTGCACAGGACGGTAAATGGAACATCGGAGAGAACGAAGACGAGGAAGAGGGCGAGGAACAAGGAGACGAAGAGGAGCAGTCGGACGGAGGAGAGGACGCAGAGGAGGCTGGTTCTGAGGAGGAGGAGGAGGGCAGCAGCGATGAAGAGGAGGACGGTCACTCGGATTTGGAGTCTGAGCAAAGTGATGAAGAGGACGAGGCTCCTAAAAGTGACAAACCTGTGAAGATTTTGAGCGAGGAGGAGCTGAAGGCCCAGAAGGAGGCGGCCAAATCTGAACTACCGTATACGTTCACCGGTGAGTGACTGAGGACCGAGGCTGTAGACCCAGGACCGAGGCTGTAGACCCAGGACTGAGGCTGTAGACCCAGGACTGAGGCTGTAGATCCAGGACCGAGGCTGTAGACCCAGGGCCGAGGCTGTAGACCCAGGACTGAGGCTGTAGACCCAGGACTGAGGCTGTAGACCCAGGACTGAGGCTGTAGACCCAGGACTGAGGCTGTAGACCCAGGACTGAGGCTGTAGACCCAGGACTGAGGCTGTAGACCCAGGACTGAGGCTGTAGATCCCAGGACTGAGGCTGTAGACCCAGGACTGAGGCTGTAGACCCAGGACTGAGGCTGTAGACCCAGGACCGAGGCCGTGGACACCGGGGCCGAGGCCGTGGACCCAGGACTCTCGCTGTTCTGACGCATGTATTCTCTTTCTCAGCTCCAGAGAGTTACAACGACCTGAAGGATTTGCTTCGAGGTCACACCAGCGAAAACCAGCGCATTATTGTGGCTCGAACCCAGAAATGTAATCACCCAAGTTTGGCTGTTGGCAACAAGCTGAAGCTACAGGTACTTTGGTCTATCGTTAGCATGTTAGCATGTTAGCTCTGAAGCAATTCATTCTGTCATTCTGTTGGTTCTTCCAGAAACTCTTGGGATATTTGTTGGAGTACATCGGAGACTTGGCTGCGGAAACCCCGCCCCAGTTCACCACCATCGATAAACTCATACCGTGAGAACACTTTCATTTCAATGTGTGTTTGAGGATAGCCTTAAACAGCAACAGGTCACAGGTGTAAAACAGTTCATGTGAAGTCCCAGATCATAACGGATCGTCCTGCATCGAGGGAGACTACTCAAAAACATAAAAAAAGTAGATGTAAGAAACATCAGGGAGCCATATATTGAGGCTGTAGATCTAGAGACAACCACTGCCACTCAAACAATCAGCTCCCAGCCCAAAGCCTCAAATAGTGACTGAATGGACTCTTGCATTGAAGTCTGTATAAGATTACATTACATGTTTTCTGATTGATTAAATGCAATGATTTTTGGTTCAAATTGTTCACATGAAGTCCTACTCCAGCTTTAACTGTTTAGAATCAGACTTTTGGGTTATACTTTAGTTCAGTCTTAAATTACTAGTCTGTGATGTATAGTTAATTTGCTCTTAATTGGTATTTATTAAGCACTTATTAGTCCTATTCTACGTGATAATGCATTGGTTTTTCTATAGCGCTTTTCTGGACACTCAAAGACGCCTCACATGTCATTATTCTTTCACTCCACACACGGTGGTGATAAACTACTACTGTAGCCACAGCTGCCCTGGGGCACACTGACAGAAGCAAGGCCACCAGTCTTTGCCATCGGCCCCTCCCACCACCACCAACCATTCACACACACCAGACTTGTTCTAGGCATTGGGGGTGAAGTGTCTTGCCAAGGACACAACAGCACTTTACAGCCGCAGCCGCCCCACTGCGGCTGGTGTTCCCAGAGGTTAAGTGTCTTGCCAAGGACACAACAGCAGCAGACAGTGGGAGTCGATGGTGCTAGTCGGGCTCGAACCCACGACCCTCTGGCTCAAACGCCAATGCTCTACCAACTGAGCTACTGTTGCCTAATACATGGCCTTATTCCACATATAACTAACTACAAAACAACACTTCCCCATATGGTTCAAGGTCAGGGTTCACCTTTTAGCACTTGATTGACTGTTAATTGTTGAGGGCTAATCTAGTAGTAAGTAAGTAATCTTTATTTATATACCGCCTTTTCACTGCACATCGGAGTCTCAAAGCGGTTTACAATTGTTATTTTTTGGGAGCGGGGGCGCCAGTACAGGAGGCACATGCCAGACCTATTGTACATATTTTTAGTGGTAGGGGAAACCGGAGCACCCGGAGGAAACCTACGCAGACACGGGGAGAACATGCAAACTCCACTCAGAAAGGCCCTGGTCCAACCGGGATTTGAACCCAGGACCTTCTTGCTGAGAGGCGAGAGTGCTATCCACTCAGCCACCGTGTCGCCCACAATCTAAAGTGTTACCCTGGTGTGCTTTCAGGGAGGTGTACGGTCTGTGCCAGATGTTTCCAGAAGCCGCCTGTAAGTCCATGCAGACCATTATCGGAGACGCAGCCCACAGCATGGGGGAAGTGCTCGAGGGCAAAGACTGGGCTCCTTTCCCGTCTCTGGACATGGTACGAAAACGTTACTCTCTCATACCTGCGTGAACTTGACCCAGAGTTAGATATTTTAGAAACCAAATTCTTTTCTGTTTCAGCTCGTTCACCTGAAGCTCTCCGCACAGTTATTCCCGACCTCTGACTTCCGGCACCCGGTCACCACCCCCGCTCTGCTCTACATCGGCCAGGCGCTCACCAAGGTTCACTGTCTTTCTCTCTGTGTTTCCAAAGTGCTGCACAGAAAACGCATAGAAAAAATAAAACCTTATTCTCTCATGCTGCTTACACGTGCCAATATAACATACATAAACAAAAAATAAGTATACACACCAAGTACCAGACTAAATGTGAGTTCTTGCGTGTCAGTGTCCGGTGAGGACGCTGCAGGACGTGACCGCGGGTCTGGTGCTCTGCTGTCTCGCCGTGGAGTACGTCTCCTTCTCCAAGAGGTTTCTGCCGGAACTCCTCAACTTCCTGCTTGGAATTCTGCACTTGGCTGTGAAGGAGAAGAAGTCTCTGGGTAACTCTCTCTGTTCTTGCTCTGTTCTCTCTCTGGTCGGTCTCTCTGGTCTCATGGTCTCTCTCTGGTCTCTCTCTGGTCTCTCTCTGGTCTCTCTCTGGTCTCTCTCTGGTCTCTCTCTGGTCTCTCTCTAGTCTCATGGTCTCTCTCTCTGGTCTTTTTCTGGTCTCTGTCTGGTCTCTCTGGTCGGTCTCTCTGGTCTCATGGTCTCTTCCTGGTCTCTCCCTGGTCTCTTCCTGGTCTCTTCCTGGTCTCTCCCTGGTCTCTTCCTGGTCTCTCTCTGGTCTCTCCCTGGTCTCTCCCTGGTCTCTCCCTGGTCTCTCCCTGGTCTCTCCCTGGTCTCTCCCTGGTCTCTCCCGGGTCTCTCCCTGGTCTCTCCCTGGTCTCTCTCTGGTCTCTCCCTGGTCTCTCTCTGGTCTCTCCCTGGTCTCTCCCTGGTCTCTCTCTGGTCTCTCTCTGGTCTCTCCCTGGTCTCCTCCCTGCGGCGATGAAAGGCCTCGCCCCTCTTGCGACCTGGGCCTCCCGGGCGCCAGTCCCACAAGCGTCACGGCAACAAATTGGCAGCCCGATCTGACCAGGATTACGTATATAAAAGCTAATTTATATGATAAAGTGCGTCCCTAGTGGTCACCTCCGGGACATGCACCCTCAATGTAGAGTAGTATTTTGCTCGTACAGATGTAAAGATTTGATTTTGCAACTTTGGTGAAGATCGGAAAAGTTTAGGTCAGAAGCCTTCCATAGGTGGCGCCGTAGAGTCATATTAGGTGTGTGTTTTCACACTATTACTCTCAGGTCATTACCAACTGTTAGTGATGTGAGTTTCAGCTCTGTAGGTCTGAGCCTGTGGTCAGGAGAGCATCAAACATGGAGAAATTCCCCACTACCTCGCATGAAAACGATAACAAAATTCTAACTTTTATGCGATGATTGCATAACTTCAATCCGTCCAGATGGAGAAATGACATGGTAGAAGTCTGTGCGATAAAAATCCAGGGACTAGTACGAAGCCAAAAATGCGACACCTTGAACTGCCTGTAGGTGGCGCTGTTGCACTCACAGTTGTGTGTTGTATATCGTTGTGTTCAGGGTCATACGCTGTATTACTGAATTCATTTTTAGCCTCATCGGACAAACATTTTGCCCTAAAAAAGCTCATTTATTCACTTTCCGACGCCCCCGGTGGTCAGGTGTGGGACGTACAACTTTTGCGTAATGTAATGTTTTGCTCGTCTCGGTCCAGAGAATACACTCAGCGATTTTTGGGCCGATCCGAGGACTAGTGCCCTATTACTTTCCGACAGGTGGCGCTAAAGAGCTCAAATTGGGCGAATGATTTTAGTGTCATTGCGTTCAGGCCATAACCTAATATTACTGATGTGAGTCTCAGCTCTGTAGGTCTGAGCCTGTGGCCCTCAGGGCTCAGCGAAAATGGCCAAAACGAAGGCCTTATTCGCTATGGCGAGGGACGAAAACGGTGAAGATTTTCTAACTTTTTTTCGATGATTATATAACTTCAATCCGCCCAGAGCGGGAAATGACGTGGTAGAACTCTGTGTGATGAAAAACCAGGGACTAGTTCGAATTTATAAATGAAAAGTCAAATTAGTGGCGAAACTTTGGCCCATCATGGCCGACTTCCTGTTGGTCCCAGACATGTGCTTAGACCGGCTTTTATGCTCGTCTCATAGAGATCTATCACTCATCCGAATTTTGTGCACCTACTCCAAAATATGCAATCCTGCCTCCAATAGAAATGGCAAATTTTGAATTTTCAAGGGGGCGCTATTGATTCGCCTTTTGTCGGACAATCTCGAAACGTCCGTTTTATCAAATTTTTCGCCGGACCGGTCGTTTTAGACCCCCCATGTGCAGACTTTCGTGCATGTCTTCAGGGTCAAAAATCTAATTGTTTCGGCGGAAAAAGAATAATATGAAACCACCGAATAACAATTTTCATTAAAGCCGCAAGCGGCGATGAAAGGCCTCGCCCCTCTTGCCACCGCCTCCTGGGTGCCAGTCCCACAAGCGTCACGCCGACGAATTGGCAGCCCGATCTGACCAGGATTACGTATATAAAAGCTCATTTATATGATAAAGTGCGTCCCTAGTGGTCACCTCCGGGACATGCACCCTCTACGTAGAGTAGTATTTTGCTCGTGCAGATGTAAAGATTTGATTTTGCAACTTTGGTGAAGATCGGAAAAGTTTAGGTCAGAAGCCTTCCATAGGTGGCGCTGTAGAGTCATATTAGGTGTGTGTTTTCACACCATTACTCTCAGGCCATTACCAACTGTTAGTGATGTGAGTTTCAGCTCTGTAGGTCTGAGCCTGTGGTCAGGAGAGCATCAAACATGGAGAAATTCCCCACTACCTCGCATGAAAACGATAACAAAATTCTAACTTTTATGCGATGATTGCATAACTTCAATCCGTCCAGATGGAGAAATGACATGGTAGAAGTCTGTGCGATGAAAATCCAGGGACTAGTACGAAGCCAAAAATGAGACACATTGAACTGCCTGTAGGTGGCGCTGTTGCACTCACAGTTGTGTATTGTATATCGTTGTGTTCAGGGTCATACGCTGTATTACTGAATTCATTTTTAGCCTCATCGGACAAACATTTTGCCCTAAAAAAGCTCATTTATTCACTTTCCGACGCCCCCGGTGGTCAGGTGTGGGACGTACAACTTTTGCGTAATGTAATGTTTTGCTCGTCTCGGTCCAGAGATTACACTCAGCGATTTTCGGGCCGATCCGAGCACTAGTGCCCTATTACTTTCCGACAGGTGGCGCTAAAGAGCTCAAATTGGGCGAATGATTTTAGTGTCATTGCGTTCAGGCCATAACCTAATATTACTGATGTGAGTCTCAGCTCTGTAGGTCTGAGCCTGTGGCCCTCAGGGCTCAGCGAAAATGGCCAAAACGAAGGCCTTATTCGCCATGGCGAGGGACGAAAACGGTGAAGATTTTCTAACTTTTTTTCGATGATTATATAACTTCAATCCGTCAAGAGCGGGAAATGACGTGGTAGAACTCTGTGTGATGAAAAACCAGGGACTAGTTCGAATTTATAAATGAAAAGTCAAATTAGTGGCGAAACTTCGGCCCCTCATGGCCGACTTCCTGTCGGTCCCAGACATGTGCTTAGAACGGCTTTTATGCTCGTCTCATAGAGATCTATCACTCATCCGAATTTCATGTACCTACTCCAATATTTGAAAAAAAATCCCCAGAGGGTCAAAAAAAAAGAAATTTCTAGGGGGCGTTATAGAGTCGGCGAGCGTCGGACAATCTGGAAACGTTCATTTTATCAAATTGTTCGCCGGACCGGTCGTTTTAGACCCCCCATGTGCAGACTTTCGTGCATGTCTTCAGGGTCAAAAATCGAATTGAAGATGCGGAAAAAAAAGAATAATATGAAACCGGTGAATAACAATAGGCCTCCCCAATACTTCGTATTGGCTCGCCGGACCGGTCGTTTTAGACCCCCCATGTGCAGACTTTCGTGCATGTCTTCAGGGTCAAAAATCAAATTGTTTCGGCGGAAAAAGAATAATATGAAACCACCGAATAACAATTTTCATTAAAGCCGCAAGCGGCGATGAAAGGCCTCGCCCCTCTTGCGACCGCCTCCTGGGCGCCAGTCCCACAAGCGTCACGCCGACAAATTGGCAGCCCGATCTGACCAGGATTACGTACATAAAAGCTCATTTATATGATAAAGTGCGTCCCTAGTGGTCCCCTCCAGGACATGCACCCTCTACGTAGAGTAGTATTTTGCTAGTACAGATGTAAAGATTTGATTTTGCAACTTTGGTGAAGATCGGAAAAGTTTAGGTCAGAAGCCTTCCATAGGTGGCGCTGTAGAGTCATATTAGGTGTGTGTTTTCACACCATTACTCTCAGGTCATTACCAACTGTTAGTGATGTGAGTTTCAGCTCTGTAGGTCTGAGCCTGTGGTCAGGAGAGCATCAAACATGGAGAAATTCCCCACTACCTCGCATGAAAACGATAACAAAATTCTAACTTTTATGCGATGATTGCATAACTTCAATCCGTCCAGATGGAGAAATGACATGGTAGAAGTCTGTGCGATGAAAATCCAGGGACTAGTACGAAGCCAAAAATGCGACACCTTGAACTGCCTGTAGGTGGCGTTGTTGCACTCACAGTTGTGTGTTGTATATCGTTGTGTTCAGGGTCATACGCTGTATTACTGAATTCATTTTTAGCCTCATCGGACAAACATTTTGCCCCAAAAAGCTCCTTCATTCATTTTTCCGGCGCCCCCGGTGGTGAGGTGTAGGACTTACAACTTTTGCGTAATGTAATGTTTTGCTCGTCTCGGTCCAGAAAATACACTCAGCGATTTTCGGGCCGATCCGAGCACTAGTGCCCTATTACTTTCCGACAGGTGGTGCTAAAGAGCTCATATTGGGCGAATGATTTTAGTGTCATTGCGTTCAGGCCATAACCTAATATTACTGATGTGAGTCTCAGCTCTGTAGGTCTGAGCTTGTGGCCCTCAGGGCTCAGCGAAAATGGCCAAAACGAAGGCCTTATTCGCCATGGCGAGGGACGAAAACGGTGAAGATTTTCTAACTTTTGTTTGATGATTATATAACTTCAATCCGTCCAGATTAGGAAATTACGTGGTAGAACTCTGTGTGATGAAAAACCAGGGACTAGTTCGAATTTCTAAATGAAAAGTCAAATTAGTGGCGAAACTTTGGCCCATCATGGCCGACTTCCTGTTGGTCCCAGACATGTGCTTAGACCGGCTTTTATGCTCGTCTCATAGAGATCTATCACTCATCCGAATTTCGTATACCTACTCAAAAATTTGAAAAAAAATCCCCAGAGGGTCAAAAAAAATGAAATTTCTAGGGGGCGTTATAGAGTCGGCGAGCGTCGGACAATCTGGAAACGTTCATTTTATCAAATTTTTCGCCGAACCGGTCGTTTTAGACCCCCCATGTGCAGACTTTCGTGCATGTCTTCAGGGTCAAAAATCGAATTGAAGTTGCGGAAAAAAAATAAGAAAAAGAAAAAGCCGCAAGCGGCGATGAAAGGCCTCGCCCCTCTTGCGACCGCCTCCTGGGCGCCGGTCCCACAAGCGTCACGCCGACGAATTGGCAGCCCGATTTGACCAGGATTATGTATATAAAAGCTCATTTATATGATAAAGTGCGTCCCTAGTGGTCACCTCCGGGACATGCACCCTCTACGTAGAGTAGTATTTTGCTCGTGCAGATGTAAAGATTTGATTTTGCAACTTTGGTGAAGATCGGAAAAGTTTAGGTCAGAAGCCTTCCATAGGTGGCGCTGTAGAGTCATATTAGGTGTGTGTTTTCACACCATTACTCTCAGGCCATTACCAACTGTTAGCGATGTGAGTTTCAGCTCTGTAGGTCTGAGCCTGTGGTCAGGAGAGCATCAAACATGGAGAAATTCCCCGCTACCTCGCATGAAAACGATAACAACATTCTAACTTTTATGCGATGATTGCATAACTTCAATCCGTCCAGATGGAGAAATGACATGGTAGAAGTCTGTGCGATGAAAATCCAGGGACTAGTACGAAGCCAAAAATGAGACACATTGCACTGCCTGTAGGTGGCGCTGTTGCACTCACAGTTGTGTGTTGCATATCGTTGTGTTCAGGGTCATACGCTGTATTTCTGAATTCATTTTTAGCCTCATCGGACAAAGATTTTGCCCCAAAAAGCTCATTTATTCACTTTACGGCGCCCCCAGTGGTCAGGTGTGGGACGTACAACTTTTGCGTAATGTAATGTTTTGCTCGTCTCGGTCCAGAGAATACACTCAGCGATTTTCGGGCCGATCCGAGCACTAGTGCCCTATTACTTTCCGACAGGTGGCGCTAAAGAGCTCGAATTGGGCGAATGATTTTAGTGTCATTGCGTTCAGGCCATAACCTAATATTACTGATGTGAGTCTCAGCTCTGTAGGTCTGAGCCTGTGGCCCTCAGGGCTCAGCGAAAATGGCCAAAACGAAGGCCTTATTCGCCATGGCGAGGGACGAAAACGGTGAAGATTTTCTAACTTTTTTTCGATGATTATATAACTTCAATCCGTCCAGATTGGGAAATTACGTGGTAGAACTGTGTGTGATGAAAAACCAGGGACTAGTTCGAATTTCTAAATGAAAAGTCAAATTAGTGGCGAAACTTTGGCCCATCATGGCCGACTTCCTGTTGGTCCCAGACATGTGCTTAGAACGGCTTTTATGCTCGTCTCATAGAGATCTATCACTCATCCGAATTTCGTATACCTACTCAAAAATTTGAAAAAAAATCCCCAGAGGGTCAAAAAAAATGAAATTTCTAGGGGGCGTTATAGAGTCGGCGAGCGTCGGACAATCTGGAAACGTTCATTTTATCAAATTTTTCGCCGAACCGGTCGTTTTAGACCCCCCATGTGCAGACTTTCGTGCATGTCTTCAGGGTCAAAAATCGAATTGAAGTTGCGGAAAAAGAAAAAGAATAATAATATGAAACCGGTGAATAACAATAGGCCTCCCCAATACTTCGTATTGGCTCGGCCTAATAATATATGAAACCGGTGAATAACAATAGGCCTCCCCAATACTTCGTATTGGCTCGGCCTAATAATATGAAACCGGTGAATAACAATAGGCCTCCCCAATACTTCGTATTGGCTCGGCCTAATAATAATAATATGAAACCGGTGAATAACAATAGGCCTCCCCAATACAAAGTATTGGCTCGGCCTAATAATATGAAACCGGTGAATAACAATAGGCCTCCCCAATACAAAGTATTGGCTCGGCCTAATAATAATATGAAACCGGTGAATAACAATAGGCCTCCCCAATACTTCGTATTGGCTCGGCCTAATAATAATAACACTAATAGTAAACTGCAGGCCTAACTCTGTCTCTGTGTCCTGAACTTTTTGGAGATCCAGAAGAATTAAACAAAGATCCTTTATTGGTGGCACAGTGGGAAATGTCTGTTGCATCCGCAGTTACACAACAACAACAACACAAATGAACAATAAAATAACATTAAATCTGTAACTTTAGCTAAATAACGAAGCAACGAGTATAAAATCTCCAAATGAAGACTTGAATGAAACAGTGGAGTGGATTCTTTGGGGGTCGGGGGCCGCTCTAATTGCAGACCTGGAAATGGACAAAAGGATGAAGATGAAGATGGATGAAAGAATGAAATGATATTATAAAACGTAGAATCAGGAGGATGTGGTGGAGCAGCGTCTGACCTCAGAGACGTCCGGGGAGTCGCTGTGGATGGGAGACTCGGCCACTTCCTCTGACGCTGCGGCTTCTTCAGTTTCCTGCGAGAGACAGACGCCGAGTTTCACCAAATCTGTGGCACGCTACAGTTTGGCACGATGGTTTCAATATGAATAGTTTGTAAAAGTCTCTCTGGTCTCTCTCTAGTGTCTTTCTGGTTTTTCTCTCTGGTCTCTCTCTAGTGTCTTTCTGGTTTTTCTCTCTGGTGTCTCTCTGGTCTCTGTCCTGCCTCGTTCTAGTCTCTTTCTATTCTCTCTATTGGTCTCTCTATTTCTTGTCTCTCTCTGGCCTATTTCTAGTCTCTTCTCTCTGGTCTCTCTCTGGTCTCTCTCCGGTCTCACTCTGGTCTCTCTCCGGTCTCTCTCCGGTCTCACTCTGGTCTCACTCTGGTCTCACTCTGGTCTCACTCTGGTCTCACTCTGGTCTCACTCTGGTCTCACTCTGGTCTCTCTCTGGTCTCTCTCTGGTCTCTCTCTGGTCTCTCTCTGGTCTCACTCCGGTCTCACTCCGGTCTCACTCTGGTCTCACTCTGGTCTCACTCTGGTCTCACTCTGGTCTCACTCTGGTCTCACTCTGGTCTCACTCTGGTCTCTCTCTGGCCTCTTTATAGTCTCTCTCTGGTCTCTCTCTAGTCTCTTTCTAGTCTCTTCTCTCTGGTCTCTCTCTGGTCTCTCTCTGGTCTCTCTCTGGTCTCTCTCTGGTCTCTCTCTGGTCTCTCTCTGGTCTCTCTCTGGTCTCTCTCTGGTCTCTCTCTGGTCTCTCTCTGGTCTCTCTCTGGTCCCAATGTCTAAATGTTTTTATCTTCACATTTCCTGTGTCTGAACTGATTTTCTGATCTGTTGTTGGTGAATCCACAGTTTTGTAAAGTCCTCCCAGAAAACTGCTGCTGTGATTTAGGGTAAAACACAAATAAATCCAACTGTAATTTTCATGAATAAAATAAGTACAGTTACTTTGGTCTCTGCCTCTCTACAGCTCCAGCTCGATATGCTAACATGCTAACATGCTAACAGCTTCTTTCCACAAACCGTTATTAGTTTAAACAGAGCCCTTTAACGCTCTTGCCGTATTGAAACTGTTTTAGATGAATCCATTTCACAGAGACACTCGTTTACTGTTTTGTTTGTTTTATCTCTGTGTTTTTAACCTCGTCTTATGTGTATATTTGTCTGGTGCACACTGGAGACGTTTGCGCGTGTATTCCAATGTGGTTTTACTGCAAACGGCAAATATAATGAATCTGAATCTTCCGTCGTGCCTCTCGCTCAGAATGACTCAGAGCAGCTGAGAAACCTGGACACCACCGTTTCGCCGATTTAACCGCGAAGCACAGCGAGAACGTCTTATCCACATTAATGACCGTGTTGTGTGTTGTGTGTGGATCAGTGGTTCGATGCTCAGCTGTTGTGTTGCCATGAGTTACAGGCAGAAGGGACATGTTCTGGCATCGTGTTTTCTATGGAACACATGGTTTTGTTTAGTTTGTGTTTATGGTCACAGATCGACCTGCTGGAAATGAGGATTCATTATGAAAATGATTATTATTAGGCCTTTGAAAAACTAAAATATTTGAACAAAATGAACTTTCTATAAACCTAAAATTAACCTTTTAATGTATTTTTTTCTCTTTTGGTTTTTCTTGTAGGTGGTAGGAGCACTGATAACGTTTTTTTATATTTTATTTTGAACCCCTAGTTTTTTTTTTTAATGATAGGCATTTACCCAAAACGCTAAAACCAAGCGAGACGCCCCAAAGAGGTATATTTCAGTTCCAAGTATACGATTCAAGTAGCTATATTGACTCAGAATGTGATAGGTCCTGACTGTATAGATGCACGATGCTAACGCGCTAGCTCCATTCACTTCAATGTATTTTTGTCCATCCATCCATTTTCTTCCCCTTAATCCATTTCTGGGTCAGGGGGGTGGCAGTCAGAGCACCAGCCCCTCACTGATCCTCCTGCAGGTGCTGAGTCCACAGGAGCTGAGATCTTTCAGCGGGGGCTTCAGGCAAAGTGGGGTCTTGCCCAAGGACACAACGACAGCAGACATCAATGGGAGTCGTGAAGTAGGTCTTATGGTGGGCTCAAACCCACGACCTTCAGGCCCAAAGGCCATTTTTGTATCGCCCTAAATCACAACAGTAGTTTTCTCTGAGAACTTTACAAAACTGTCGATTCTCCAACACAGATCAGAGAATCAAACCGTTTAAGCACAAGAAATGCAATGATTAAAACACATAGAGACATTGGTCCAAAAATGTCCATAAATGTTGATATTATTGGTGAGGGAAAAAAATTGATTCTTTTCAGTATCGCGATATTATTAGTATTGACACAAGAGAGCAAAGTATTGCAATACTTAATAAAATGATATTCTTCTCTGGTAATTTCCATCTGAGGTTTCTATGACTCTATGACGTCAGCCTGCTACTATCAAAGCAACACATTTTTGCCAATTCCCACTCCTGGTTAACAGATGAAGCCCAATAGGGAAGTGCTCATGGACGAAGTTTTGCTCCAACTCTCTCAGACTCCTAATCCTAAAATAAAGCTCCTATGGCTCAGTAACTGTTTTGAGTTTGTAAAAATGTAAAGTAAGTAGTGTTTGTGTGTTGTACCTGTTTGGCCGGATCCTTCTTGACCAATCCGGTGGCAGCGACAATATTCCCCGCCCCCTCCACGGTTTTATGGGCCACAGCCGTTACCCCGGTGACCATGGCTCCGCTCACCTGGGACACTCCCGTCACCGTCTTACCGGCGACTGCGAGAAGAAGATTTGTAAGCGACATTACACTCATTAAAAACAAAAGTATTGCCCCTTAAATACTTGTTATAATAATTTACCAAATGTTTGCAGTCGGTGATTGTCAAATTGTCAAACAAAAGTAACATGTAACTCTTTAGATTAGCCCACACCGAGCCGTACCCCACATGGGAAAAAGTCTGTTAGTAACTAGGATAGAATAAGGAAGGACTAAGAAGTGCTATTAGTCCTTCCAATACCAATCAAGAGCTAATAAATTATACATTATCTCCTTCTTCTTCTAAGTAAGTAAGTAAGCTTTATTTATATACCGCCTTTCACAGACCAGAGTCACAAAGCGGTTTACAATTGTTATTTTTTGGGCACTTGTCTCTCACTCCACACAGAGATGGGAGCGGGGTCGCCGAACAGCCATTATGCCATATTACATATTTTTAGTGGTAGGGGAAACCGGAGTACCCGGAGGAAACCTACGCAGACACGGGGAGAACATGCAAACTCCACTCAGAAAGGCCCTGGTCCGACCGGGATTTGAACCCAGGACCTTCTTGCTGAGAGGCGAGAGTGCTATCCACTCCGCCGAAGTGCCGCTTCTCCTTATCTCCTTCTTCTCCACCTTCTCCTCTTTCTCTTCCTTCTCTTTCTTCTCCTCCTCCTTCTCCTCTTTCTCCTCCTTTCGCCTCTGTCTTCTCCTTATCCTCCTTCTCCTCCTCCTTCTCCTCCTCCTCCTCCTTCTCTTTCTTCTCCTTCTCCTCCTTCTCCTTTCCCCTCTGTCTTCTCCTTATCCTCCTTCTCCTCCTCCTTCTCTCTCTTCTCCTTCTCCTCCTTTCCCCTCTGTCTTCTCCTTATCCTCCTTCCCCTCCTCCTTCTCTTTCTTCTCCTTCTCCCTCTGTCTTCTCCTTCTCCTCCTTCTCCTCCTCCTTCTCCTTCTTCTCCTCCTTCTTCAAACTCATCAAACCAGGTCGACCAAACCCCGAGCCACAGCATTAATGTGGCTCCACTTCCCGGAGTCGACGGCCTCCAGTGGATTCAGAGCTTGTGTGAGAAATAACACAGAAGCAGCCGCTGGGAGCAACACAACCGTAACACAACACCACAAACAACTTCCCTCGACAACACAATCTATTGTCCCCGAACAGAAAGTGGATTTATTTATTATTTTGTCCATTTTTGATTCAAGGATTGAGGTAAAGGATCATAGAGAATACTGTGGAGAAGTGTTACAGATACTTGTCTCTGTGTATTTTGTGTGTTTCTTGTGTGTGTGTCTCACTGCTGTTGTGTGTGGGTCTTAAAACAAGATTTGTGCTGTTGTTTCGGTGCGCTGCAACACTAGAATTTTCCCAGAACCTCAACAACTATAGAGGTTTTCTCATCTAAAACATAGCTTCAACACAAAGACACACACACACACACACACAGAGACACACACACACACAAAGACACACACAGACACACACACACACACACAAAGACACACACACACACACACAGACATAGAAATGGACACACACCAGAAATAGACACAAACACACTTACACATGTACAGACACACGCACAGAAACACACACGCACACACACACGCACGCACACACACACGCACGCATACACACACACACACACACAAAGACACACACACCCACACACACCAGTATTCACCTGTTGTCACTCCATCCATGGTCTTCGTGCCTAGAGATAAAAACAACACAAACTCACATCAATGCATTCTTTGCCCGTTTCCCCCAATCACCCCCAATGTAAGAGTCACCCCCCCTCATGACCCCCCCCACCCCCCATGACCCCCCCCACCCCACGTGTGTCCCCCCAGACTTCACCACGACACCCACCCACAAACATCACTCCATCCTTCGTCATCTCCGCGGCTCCGGTCACTCCCTGCTTGGTTTTCTCCGCCGCCGCCGCGACTCCCTCCTTGGCTTTGGAGAATCCCTTCATCAACGCGTCCATTGCTGATCTATTGGCACTAACAAAACACACACAAACACAAACACACACACACACACAATGATACACAACCGTGAAGTCAAGCATCTATAGCGTGTCTATGTTGTATTTTTAAGGCGCAATTTGTAAAGACGACGGTGATCAATGCACGCGTAAAACCCACTCCCACCTGTAGGACTTTGGTATTCACTGCTACTACTACTACTACTACTGCTACTACTACTACTACTACTACTACCAGGGACGTGCGGTGAGGTTTGTGATTGGGGAGGCACTGACTTTAAAAGTCAGATTTACAATCATTATTCAAATAAAATAGCATTTAATCACCAATGCAATGACATCCACAAACTTTATATACTGTAAAGATAAGAGAACCAGCTTCTTTTAATAATCTCACAACAAATCTAGCTGCTGACTCTGCTCCGCATCAAACAACATCTTTAAGAAGCGCAGGTGCGAGAGACGCGAGGAGAGAGAGACGCGAGGAGAGAGGAGCAGAGAGAGACAGAGAGGAGCAGAGAGAGACGGAGACGCGAGGAGAGAGAGACGCGAGGAGAGAGGAGCAGAGAGAGACAGAGAGGAGCAGAGAGACGGAGACGCGAGGAGCAGAGAGAGACGGAGACGCGAGGAACATAAACAATAATTTAAACAAGTTGCAGAACTCTTGAGCAGTGTTTGAATCAGTGTTTTTCGGAAAAGCACTACTTTGCCAGTATCTGTCAATGTTCAACATAAAACACAGATTAACAAACTCCTCCCCCGCAGCCGGACTAACCTCGTAAGTCCAGTGGTGGTCTCCCAGTCTATATTAATTCTTTCTTTGTTTGAAAGTCCAATTGAGAAAAAAAATCTTCATTCAAATCATCCATTTTCCAGCAAAAGAAATAGCATTTTGGGCTGATTGTTTGTTAGCAACTCTGGTATGAACTTTATGCTCACTATCACCCCTAGCGGTGAGGCACAGATACCGCCTGCCTCACGCCAAGCTTTTTCCTTGTGTGTTCATCTACGATCAAAAGACTTAAACTAAATATAAATTGTACACACATACGTGCAATACACTACTAAACACTAAGAGGAGTTTAAAAAATGTTTTTAAAGCAGGATATTTGAAACAAACGGTGATATATCAACTGCACGAGCTGAGTGCACTCAGACACACACACACACACTGTGAGGGAGCGGTCTGGGGTGAGGCACGCAGGAGCGCTGCCTCACCTCGTCTCTTTGAATAGGAATAACGGGATTTCGGCGATTTTGACTTCAGAAATGATCAAAACTGATGGGAACCGTGCCGAATATACATTAAAAGCATAGGACAGTGGATATAAATTATATATTTAAACTAAAATAATTATTAGTTTCCAATAATGGCAGGTGAGGCTCTGCCTCCCCTGACTGCACGTCCCTGACTACTACTACTACTACTACTGCTACAGCTACTCTATCTACTCAAGCATCTGATATCTCCTACTACACACCTTTTACAACACAATCCGCGCACACACGCACCTGTTTGCTCCAACTCCAGTTATTACAAAATTTCCGGAATGACGCTTGAGCCAGAGACAGATTACGCACAGACAGGAGAGAAAGAAGAAGAAGAGAAAGAAGAAGAAACGGTGGAACCTGTTTGCTTTCTCTTCCAACTCCCCGCTCCTCACTCATCCACGGCGTTTCCTCCTCTTCAAGGACAAGGACAGGCAGGCGTCGGAGATGGACACACGCAGACGCACGTACGCGGCTTCTTTGGTCTATAAAGACAGATCCAGGGGCTTTAAATAGGCGGCTGCTGGCGGTGTTGCGTCGGGAGGAATGCGCGGCCGCGGTGGGAGTGCGTCTCGGTGGTGTTGTGGTGGTGCGTAAAGAGCCGGGGGCAATTAGCGACACTCCTCTGAATGTCTGTACTTCATTAACACGAGGACGCGCAACAGGCTCGACCATGTGACTGATGAGGCGCCCACGGAAGCACGCACACGCAGACGCACACGCAGACGACGCAGACGCAGCGTATAGACTGTAGATTACGTGTACACAGTACGTAGGTTGTCATCCGCGGCGTGTGGAGGTGCAGAGTCGTGTTGGCCTTGACAATTACACAAACACAACGGCATCAGGACCACGCGCTCTCTGGTGCCCACGCACGATTCTCACAGGTGTGGTGCCCCCCCCGCGCGCGCGCACACACACACACACACACACACACACACACACACACACACACACACACACACACACACACTGAAGCGATAATAATAATAATAATATTTGTCTATTCTCTGGAGGAAGTTTGGATTTTTCATGACACTTTGAAGCAGCTGTGGCGAAAGTTAAACTCATCATTTTAACAATTTGCTCAAGTCAATACTTTTCCACATGTTTTGGTTTATCTTGAAGCTGAAGCCACTGCACATCGGCAGCTGCTGATTGGACGGTCTGCATTCCACTGAATAATATCACTTTCATTCTGTAACATCTATGTCCGTGCAGCTCGTCTTTACCATCGACAATAAAACATGTCTTTTGTCTGAATTATGGAACAACCCCAGACTTTGTCCTTCTCTGCAGGATGTTCACACTTGGACTGTGTATTTACAGCTTAAGATATGATAGGCGACACGGTGGCTGAGTGGATAGCACTCTCGCCTCTCAGCAAGAAGGTCCTGGGTTCGAATCCCGGTCGGACCAGGGCCTTTCTGAGTGGAGTTTGCATGTTCTCCCCGTGTCTGCGTAGGTTTCCTCTGGGTACTCCGGTTTCCCCTACCACTAAAAATATGTCCAATAGTTCTGGCATGCGCCTCCTGTACTGGCGACCCCGCTCCCATCTCTGTGTGGAGTGAGAGACAAATGCCCATAATTAACAATTGTAAACCGCTTTGAGACTCAGATCTGCAGTGAAAAGGCGGTATATAAATAAAAACTTACTTACTTACTATTTCAGATACTAAAACATGAAGTCACAAAGTAAACAGTCTCATTATCAGATGGTGAAGAAGAAAATAGGACACATGGCACACGCACATCTGCGGCAAACGGAAGTGGCTGCGGTGGGAAGTGCAGCGTCTGCAGCGTCTGCACAGAAGAAGGACGTTTTCTCTGAAGGAAGCAGCAAAACAAAACCACATCTGTCCAAAAAACACCGTTATGGTTAGGGCGCGAAATCTCTGCTGAAGAGAATCATCAGAATCATCAGAAACATCTGCAGCAGAATCTCTCCACAACAAACAGGAGAAGCTTGTTCTGAAGACGACTTCAGAAACATCAAGATAAAAGACCTGTCAGACCTTCTCCTGTCGGCCTCCAGGGCTTCAGGGAGTCTGGTCTGGGACCACAGGGTCCAGAGGGAGTCTGGTCTGGGACCACAGGGTCCAGAGGGAGTCTGGTTTGGGACCACAAACACACAAAAGAGCCTTGCTCCCAGAGGAGTTCAGGTTTCTCAGGGTCTTGTTCACGAAACACTAAAACTATATACAGTGCCTTGCGAAAGTATTCGGCCCCCTTGAACCGTTCAACATTTTGCCACATTTCAGGCTTCAAACATAAAGATATAAAATTTTATTTTTTTTGTCAAGAATCAACAACAAGTGGGACACAATCGTGAAGTGGAACGAAATTTATTGGATAATTTAAACTTTTTTAACAAATAAAAAACTGAATTGTGGGACGTGCAATATTATTCGGCCCCTTTACTTTCAGTGCAACAAACTCAGTCCAGAAGTTCAGTGAGGATCTTTGAATGATCCAATGTTGTCCTAAATGACTGATGATGATAAATAGAATGTACCTGTGTGTAATCAAGTCTCCGTATAAATGCACCTGCTCTTTGATAGTCTCAGGGTTCTGTTTAAAGCGCAGAGAGAACCATGAAGACAAAGGAACACACCAGGCAGGTCCGAGATACTGTTGTGGAGAAGTTTAAAGCCGGATTTGGATACAAAAAGATTTCCCAAGCTTCAAACATCTCAAGGAGCACTGTGCAAGCAATTATATTGAAATGGAAGGAGTATCAGACCACTGCAAATCTACCAAGACCTGGCCGTCCCTCCAAACTTTCATCTCAAACAAGGAGAAGACTGATCAGAGATGCAGCCAAGAGGCCCATGATCACTCTGGATGAACTGCAGATAACTACAGCTGAGGTGGGAGAGTCTGTCCATAGGACAACAATCAGTCGTGCACTGCACAAATCTGGCCTTTATGGAAGAGTGGCAAGAAGAAAGCCATTTCTCAAAGATATCCAAAAAGTCTTGTTTATATTTTGCCACAAGCCACCTGGGAGACACACCAAACATGTGTGTCTCCCAAGAATTCCAGTCTCTCGATGTGCAAACCTGATAGAGACATACACCAAGCGACTTGCAGCTGTAATTGCAGCAAAAGGTGGCGCTACAAAGTATTAGCGCAAAGGGGCCGAATAATATTGCACGCCCCACTTTTCAGTTTTTTATTTGTTAAAAAAGTTTAAATTATCCAATCAATTTTGTTCCACTTCACGATTGTGTCCCACTTGTTGTTGATTCATGACAGAACTTTTAATGTTATGTTTGAAGCCTGAAATGTGGCGAAATGTTGAAAGGTTCAAGGGGGCCGAATACTTTCGCAAGGCACAGTATATATATATATATATATATATATATATATATATATATAGACATGAGACAGAGAAAGATCGAGCTGAGCCTCAGTCGCTGAGATCTTCATAGATCAACACTTTTCTCTTTGTTTGTTTTCACGACTCTCAGAACCAGAAACATCTGATTCTGAGCAGTATTTATTGATGAGCCATGAATCATTTACTCCAACCCTGGAAATGTGATTCTTCTGCAGACTCGGGCTCTGAACGGCTCTGAGGGCTCTGAGCGGCTCTGGACGGCTCTGAACGGCTCTGAACGGCTCTGAGGGCTCTGAGCGGCTCTGGACGGCTCTGAACGGCTCTGAACGGCTCTGAACGGCTCTGAGGGCTCTGAGCGGCTCTGGACGGCTCTGAACGGCTCTGAACGGCTCTGAACGGCTCTGAGGGCTCTGAGCGGCTCTGGACGGCAAAGAATCTGTGTGAAATAAACGTCTGCAAAGCTATTTTTAATAATCGATTTATTGGAGTTTTTAGAAGAATCGTTTCTAGTTTTTAGATAAATACAAAGATAAATGTTTTGGATTATCTCTGTTTCCACGTCCTGTGTCGTGGGCCTCAGATTGAATTGGTGATGTGTCTGTGGAGATTAGAGAAGCAGCATGTGTTTAACTGTGGCTGTGGTTTGGTCTGAATCCTCTCCATCTCACACGGAATCATTGGACTGTGGTGAGACACACACACTACACAACTACACAACACTACACAACAATACAACTACACAACACTACACAACTATACAACTACACAACTACACAGCAGTACACAACTACACAACACTACACAGTCCTTAGACTTAGTCTACAGCCTCAGTCCTGGGTCTACAGTCTCAGTCCTGCATCTACAGCCTCAGTCCTGGGTCTACAGTCTCAGTCCTGGGTCTACAGCCTCAGTCCTGGGTCTACAGCCTCAGTCCTGGGTCTACAGCCTCAGTCCTGGGTCTACAGCCTCAGTCCTGAATCTACAGCCTCAGTCCTGGGTCTACAGCCTCAGTCCTGGGTCTACAGCCTCAGTCCTGGGTCTACAGTCTCAGTCCTGGGTCTACAGCCCCAGTCCTGGATGTACAGCCTCAGTCCTGGGTCTACAGCCTCAGTCCTGGGTCTACAGTCTCAGTCCTGCATCTACAGCCTCAGTCCTGGGTCTACAGCCTCAGTCCTGGATCAACAGCCTCAGTCCTGGGTCTACAGTCTCAGTCCTGGGTCTACAGCCTCAGTCCTGGGTCTACAGCCTCAGTCCTGGGTCTACAGTCTCAGTCCTGGATCTACAACCTCAGTCCTGGATCTATAGCCTCAGTCCTGGGTCTACAGTCTCAGTCCTGGATCTACAGCCCCAGTCCTGGATCTACAGCCTCAGTCCTGGGTCTACAGCCTCAGTCCTGGGTCTACAGTCTCAGTCCTGGATCTACACCCTCAGTCCTGGATCTACAGCCTCAGTCCTGGGTCTACAGTCTCAGTCCTGGATCTACAGCCTCAGTCCTGGCTCTACAGTCTCAGTCCTGGGTCTACAGCCTCAGTCCTGGGTCTACAGTCTCAGTTCTGCATCTACAGTCTCAGTCCTGGGTCTACAGCCCCAGTCCTGGGTCTACAGCCTCTCTCAATAATGGCCTCCTCAAAGTTTCTCCATTTCTTCTCATTTATAGACAGTGGTCGTTCTTCTCCCTTTGGATCAACGGCTCTATGTGTTTACTATTACTGCATTTCCTGCTTTGTAAAC
The DNA here is from genome assembly GCA_964034765.1 of Knipowitschia caucasica. Taxonomy (NCBI): domain Eukaryota; kingdom Metazoa; phylum Chordata; class Actinopteri; order Gobiiformes; family Gobiidae; genus Knipowitschia; species Knipowitschia caucasica. The sequence goes on along the minus strand of OZ035823.1, from coordinate 4,629,319 downwards.
TGCTGTTGTGGTCTAGGGCAATACAAAAAAAGGATTTACATTGACCTAAACAAGTCCCAGTCTCATAAACCTGCAGAGTATTTATAAATTCTCTTCTGTCCAGTCTCATATTTCTCGTCTCGTGTGATTTCAAACCGAGCACATCTGCCTCTCTCTCTCTCTCTCTCTCTCTCTCTCTCTCTGTGTGTGACAGATCCGTCCATCTCCTGCTTCATTACGGCCGCTGTCACTCCTCTGCAGGTCCCGTGGACATGTGGCCTCATTACAGAGAGCTGTGAGGACCATGCGGACTCAATGAGATCAGCTGATTCAATAACAGCCTCTCTCCTCACTGTCACGTCTCCAAATGGAACCAGACACAGAAACGTTGGCGGCTACAGCGTCCGTGTCTGCGGTCTGCGTGTCTCCAGGAAGTGTGGTCGAGGAGGAGATAGATATTTATTTTGACTCTTGCTTCGTGTGGAGCTCTTAAAGGCAGCTGCTGAATGTGCCATACGAAAAACCTTAACAATCCCATGCAGTATTCTTTCTCATACCTCACTTTAAACATGTTCAATATTCTAGCATGGGTTTGACAATCTGCAGAAAGATGAGAATATAGACAGATAGACAAGACTAGCAGGACACATGGTTCATACACAAGGAAACTCAAAGGGCTGAACAAAACAAGACAGAAACCGTCACACAGTACGTTAAAAAGAGTCAAGATAAAATCCTTCAGTTGTTTTGTTTACAGCAAAACAGAACTGTCAATAAACCTGGATTTGAACATTGTCAGAGAAGAAGCCTGTCTCACATTTTCAAGAAGATTGTTCCAGATTTTGGTTGCATGAATCTGAATCGCTGCCTCCTCATGTTTCGTTCTGACTCTGGGACCAGCAGGAGGCCAGTCCCTGTGCTCCTCAGAGTCCCAGCAGGAGGCCAGTCCCTGTGCTCCTCAGAGTCCCAGCAGGAGGCCAGTCCCTGTGCTCCTCAGAGTCCCAGCAGGAGGCCAGTCCCTGTGCTCCTCAGAGCCCCAGCAGGAGGCCAGTCCCTGTGCTCCTCAGAGTCCCAGCAGGAGGCCAGTCCCTGTGCTCCTCAGAGTCCCAGCAGGAGTCCTTGTGCTCCTCAGAGTCCCAGCAGGAGGCCAGTCCCTGTGCTCCTCAGAGTCCCAGCTATAGGCTGAATACCCCATTATAGAATGATAATAATACATGAAAAGCTTCTTTGAGAACACTCAAGGACACTGTACAAACCCACACAAAAACATATTAATAATAATACAGCACTTTTCTGGACGCTCAAAGTCTCTTCACATCATTATAAATTCACACCAAACACAGTGGTGATACTGTAGCCACAGCTGCCCTGGGGCACACTGACATAAGCGAGGCAACCAGTCTGTGGCATCTGCCCCTCCCACCACCACCAACCATTCACACAGACACCAGACTCATTCTGATGAGGGGGAAGTGTCTTGCTTAAGGACACACCCACAGTTTGGGACTTTACAGCCGCAGCCGCCCCACTGTGGCACCTGCTGTTCCCAGAGGTTTCCCATCACAGTACTGACCAGACCCTGCCCTGCTTAGCTTCAGAGGTCTGACAGGATCTGGCTATTGGGGAAAGAAAGTCTGAAAAGATGAAATTAGATTCTGGATTTGAACAAAAAAGAGAGATCACAGATAAACGCATTTATCTCGCTCTACATTGTTCATTCACGCCACAGCTGCCCTGGGGCAGACTGACAGAAGCGAGGCAACCAGTCTGTGCCATCGGCCCCTCTGACATCATGGATCATTCACGCACAGATGAAAAAACCCACAACATCTTTCTAGTATCTGAACCATAGACTGTGTCGTGGTGGACTATCTTTGCAGCTGGTGGCGCCCTCTGCTGCATGACGCCTGTAATGACACGTGACCTCAGCGTTAAAGAGACAGTAACCAAGATTCAGATGACAAATGACTCTATATTTAACAGAACGTAAACATGAATGAAACCGTATTTGACAACACTTTGCTGCTGAATTATCCATTTTAAAATACACAATGGCTTCATCGTTTATATTAAAATTTACAAAGCAGAGAATCGAATCAGAGCGAAGAATGAGGCGCTAATTTGTCCCAGTATATATCAAAATATGGTTAGAGGCCTCAGTACGCATTAAATTCACCTCACACACACATAAGACACTGGAAAGTCAGGATTTGTGTGTCATTTTAGTGACTCTTTGCTCTTGTTTGTTTGTGTGTTAGGTTTAGCTCGACAAAACCATGATTATAAACTCGAGGCTGTTTGGATTTGGTCGGATGTGTGACCAAAAAAATACAATCAATTGTTAAGAATCATTTTGATAGAAGAAGAAATGATGTAAAAGCTACTGTATCTAACTTCTACATTACAGATACAAAAAACACTGGATTCTTTTTGTATCTTCTGCGATCCAGACATGTGTTTTGTAACTTACACATTTGCTGCCTTTTATCATTTAGAAAGCTCAGGTTTGTTGGTTTTGAATGACGTATGTGTGTTCTTTATGACTTTAATGAGTCTTTTGTCTTGCTTTGTTCACTTTGTGTTGCCTTGTGTGTGACAGGTGCTATACATATGAACCTGCCTTGCCTTGTCGGGGTGTCGTGACAGTTGGTGACTAACGCCGTGTCGGGGTGAGGCACTAATACAACAGATAATTTGCTCAATGTGAGATCAATTATTAACCAGTTTTGTGAGGCGTCGGACCATGGAAGATTTCTGTGTGACCTCAGTGACGGATGCAGAAAGTCAGTGCTGGAGGATTAGACTGAAAACATAATTATATACTCATATCTGGAGCGAAGTGATGAAAAGTAAGACAAAACTTTTGCAAGATTGACAAAATGTGTCTTAATTTGAGCACATTCTGACTGAGCCTTAACACAAGATTCACCAATGGGACAGAGAAAAATGATTTTATAATGAGAAAATAAAGCAACAGTTCATGAAATCAGACTAAATGGCTTTGTCCCGTCGGAGAATCTGTCAGAATGTGCTCAAATGAGGACAAAAAGCAAAAATTAAGCAAATATTATCTCACATTTGAACATTTTTTGCAGTCTAATGTACCCATGTCACCTGCTCCCACTGCTGTCTGCTGTCGTTGTGTCCATGGGCAAGACACTTAACCCCACTTTTCCTGAAATGGACTATTTGAGGGAATGAACATAAAAAGAATGATAATAATGCATTGGTTTTATATAGCACTTTTTTGGACACTCAACCTACTACTGTAGCCACAGCTGCCCTGGGGCACACTGACAGAAGCAATACCACCAGTCTGTGCCATTGGCCCCTCCGACCACCACCATCATTCACACACACACCAGACTCATTCTAAGGTCCTTCTTGCCTAAGGACACTACGGCAGTTCGGAACTTTACAGCCGCAGCCGCCCCACTGTGGCATCAGGTGTTCCCAGAGGTTCAGTGTCTTGCCAAGGACACAACAACAGCAGACATCAGTGGGAGTCGATGGAGAAGGTCTTGTGGTGGGCTCGAACTCACAACCTTCAGGCTCAAAGGCCAATGCTCTACCAACTGAGCCACTGTCGCCACATGAAAGAAAGAATGAATAACTTCTAAACAACATTTATGGACACTGGTTGTCTACCTCTTATGGACCAATGTCTCTGTGTTGTTGTTGTTGGTTTTTTATTTTATTTTTTAGAATTCCTTGTGTTTGAATGGTTTAATTCTCTGATCTGTATTTGGTGGAATTCAACGGTTTTGTAAAGTCTTTTAAGTAGCAATGCAAGACTCAGTGGAAACGCTGTGGTGAAAAGAGGTCGCTGTCTTACTCACTTTAGTTCATTTGATTCTGAGCAGCTAAATAATCAGAATATATAGCTACCACCACTATCAATAAACATATTTTTATTCATAGAATCCATAAATGTGTGCATTGTTCTGATATTCCGTTTATTTCCTGAGATATGAATTAATAAAGTTGACAAATATGAGGCAGAGTGGGCCACAGATAGTCTGGACTCTGAAAAAAAATGAGTCGGGATATCCTCGGCATTCCGCGCGGGTTAATGACGTCGCCGCGAGGTGATATTTACCGGGTAAACAGATCACTTATTACTGCGCATTACGGTGAAAGCGGCATCTCTCCAGCTGTTGCGGTTACGGAGATATAATCCGACGAACTTAATAGCAAAATACACGGTAAGTAACCGGGATTTTGAAAAACCAACACCACACACATACATCTAAGATTATAAGCTTTAGAATGATGGTATATTTGAATCATGTCACGGTTGTTTTGACCCGCGGATCAGTGAATAAAGTTGAAAAACCGCCGCGCTTATCACACACTCTGCTCTGCTGCCGAAGCGGCACGCAAGTCCAAGCGAGTCCACTTTTCAGGGGGGTAGAAACGCGAGTCACGTGGCCCAAACGGACCAATGCCATTGGTTGGACTAATCCATTTTACATGTTAACAAGGGTGTTTGGGTTGTTAACATGTTTAAAGCTCGGGCCTGTAACTTTAGTCTCATAAATAACATGCTTAAAGCTGAGGTCTGTAACTTTAGTCTCGTAAATAACACATAAAGCTGAGCTCTGTAACTTTAGTCTCATAAATAACATGTTTAAAGCTCGGGTCTGTAACTTTAGTCTCATAAATAACATGTTTAAAGCTGAGGTCTGTAACTTTAGTCTCATAAATAACATGTTTAAAGCTGAGGTCTGTAACTTTCGTCTCATAAATAACATGTTTAAAGCTGAGGTCTGTAACTTTAGTCTCATAAATAACACATGTTTAAAGCTGAGGTTTGTAACTTTAGTCTCATAAATAACACATGTTTAAAGCTGAGGTCTGTAACTTTAGTCTCATAATTAACACATGTTTAAAGCTGAGGTCTGTAACTTTAGTCTCATAAATAACACATGTTTAAAGCTGAGGTCTGTAACTTTAGTCTCATAAATAACACATGTTTAAAGCTGAGGACTGTAACTTTAGTCTCATTAATAACATGTTTAAAGCTGGGGTCTGTAACTTTAGTCTCATTAATAACATGTTTAAAGCTGGGGTCTGTAACTTTAGTCTCATATATAACACGTGTGTGTGTGTGTGTGCATATGCCAAAAACATTTCTAAGCATCATATTTAGATTGCTCCATCAATTACCTTTATTTTGATATATTACATAGTAGTTTGAAAAAAATGTTTTCCGGATTTCCTGTTGGCAGCCATCCAACCATAAGCTGGCGGCCATATTGGAATCGGGGTCGGCCCAATTGTAAAATGAATATCGAATTCAACATCCCTGAATTGTTTCCTTCTTTACTGTGGATTTTAATGTTTATAGTTAGTAAAATAGGGAAGTTACAGCACTTAGAAGATGAATAAAGGCTTGAACTGGCTGAATAGAAGGTTCCACAGTATCCCTTTGTTTTAAACCAAATTACTTTCACTATAAGCGCCTAAAAGCACTTATCAATATGGTAATAAAATCATAACCACTTATCCGATTTTCATAATTCAAAAACTGTTTTATTCCTCTTACTGAGCTGGAAAATACTGTGCTGAATTAAATCTGATTTGGTAATTTAAAAAATGTAATCTTGCATTGCTATTTTAAGATAACCACTGTTGTGATTTTTTGACCAGTGCAAAAAAATACTACCTTAAATATGCCCGTGTTATGCGCTGTGATTTACTGTTGCCTCCCATTCTCACATTTTTAACAAGTCAAGCTGAGGACATATAAATTCAGACCTCATTTTTGAAAACGTTGGAATCCACCACTAGAGGGCGGTACAGCACACGCAGCACACGTGTCTTTGGAGCAGATCTCAATCCCCTGCTAGGTTCAAAATATTTAGAAATGTATGGTTTTAAAAAGGGAAAATCCAAAATCACAGGAACTGGGGCAAAAACACAGAGTCACAGATAACAAGGGACCAGCAACAAATGGTCCACATTGTTTTAACTGGTCCTACTTTAGTCCATCTTGGCCCTGGTTCTGTCCAGGCCGAGCTGGTTCAAAAAAGTGATTGGCTGAGAGATACTAAAGCGTAATGGAAACACAACCAGGTAGAGCCGAGCCGAGTAGAGTAGGGTCAAGTAGAACAGGTAGTAAACAAGCCGTCATACTGAGTTCTCGTGTTAATTGATTACGTTTATGATGGAAATCCCCTTGAGATGATAACACTTTAGATTAGACCTCATTAATTAACAGCTAATTAAGTGATAATTACTGCACCCCAGCCCTAGCCCTAACCCACAGGGGAAAGTGTCAGTTAGTATTTAGTTAAATGTAGAATAAGGACTAATAAGTGCTGAATAAGTACCAATTAAGACCCTTATTCACCCGTCAAATATAAACAAAACAGCACTTAATTTGCTGTTAATTAGTGCGGGCTAATCTAAAGTGTGTCCAAACACTATATGAAGGTAAGTTGTGTAGTAGAGTGTGTATTGTCAGTTGTAACTTTGCCGCGTGGTGTGAGCCTCTCCTAATATTTACCTTTGCGATCTGTGTCTGTGATGTTTGCTCTAACAGCTCTGACATTTGTAAACCAGGACTCGCTCCAGTCGAGTCCCGGGAAGATTAGGATCCATGTTTGCCATGACGACGGATGGCGGGTCTGTTTGTTTGGTTCTTCTCGCCGGACCAGGATCCTCCACAAAACTCGCAAAACCTGCAAAACCTCTGCATGAGTCACGCCAAAGTACCCGTTTGGAAAGATCCAGCTTTGAAGTGTTTGAAGTGAGATTAGGATGATAAAGGGCAGTGTTTATGGTTTGTTGATGCTCCTCGTTGGAGATAGAAATGCTTGATGGAGTTTCAACACACACATCTGGTTATGTAAGAGTGTGTGTTTTTATACGCGCCGGGTTTGGCAAAGAAATAGACCTATAGGTATGGGGTGCCGTTTGTAAAAATTCTGTTAAAATTTTTTAGCTGAACATTTTTCTACATTTAGCTCACTTTCCTCACATTTAGCACATTTTCCTCACATTTAAGACATATCTATATCTAAATATTATATCTATATCTAAATGTTAAATGTTATATCTAAATATTATATCTATATCTAAATGTTATATCTATATCTAAATGTTAAATCTAAATGTTAAATCTAAATGTTAAATCTAAATGTTAAATCTAAATGTTATATCTATATCTAAATGTTATATCTATATCTAAATGTTATATCTATATCTAAATGTTATATCTATATCTAAATGTTAAATGTTATATCTAAATATTATATCTATATCTAAATGTTATATCTATATCTAAATGTTATATCTATATCTAAATGTTAAATGTTATATCTAAATATTATATCTATATCTAAATATTATATCTATATCTAAATGTTAAATCTAAATGTTAAATCTAAATGTTAAATCTAAATGTTAAATCTAAATGTTAAATCTAAATGTTAAATCTAAATGTGTCGCCAAGTGTAAAGCTAAATATATAGAAACCACGCCCACTGCAGTGGCTTCAAATCCAGTGGGCCCGCCTTCCGTGCCGCGTGTTTTGAACATAGGAATACACGTGGACCGACGTCACGGCTCAAGGCATGTTGGGTCTCCGGCGCCATCGTCCTTGGCCACGGCACAAAATTAGCATTTTTGTGAAGATTCTTGCTTATTTGCTGGAGCCAGAGTGTATTCACTGTAAACTAAGCCACGTGGAGTCCCGTGAGATTCCTGTGTAATCCTGTAGGGTTCTCACCACACGGCACGGAAGGCGGGCCCACTGGATTTGAAGCCACTGCAGTGGGCGTGGTTTCTATATATTTAGCTTTACACTTGGCGACACATTTAGATTTAACATTTAGATTTAACATTTATATTTAACATTTAGATTTAACATTTAGATTTAACATTTAGATTTAACATTTAGATTTAACATTTAGATATAGATATAACATTTAGATATAGATATAATATTTAGATATAACATTTAACATTTAGATATAAATATAACATTTAGATATAGATATAACATTTAGATATAGATATAACATTTAGATATAGATATAACATATAGATTTAACATTTAGATTTAACATTTAGATTTAACATTTAGATTTAACATTTAGATTTAACATTTAGATTTAACATTTAGATTTAACATTTAGATTTAACATTTAGATTTAACATTTAGATATAGATATAATATTTAGATATAACATTTAACATTTAGATATAGATATAATATTTAGATATAGATATGTCTTAAATGTGAGGAAAATGTGCTAAATGTGAGGAAAGTGAGCTAAATGTAGAAAAATGTTCAGCTAAAAAATTTTAACAGAATTTTTACAAACGGCACCCCATATATAGGAGGATCTTTGTTTATACCTGCGTGCGCATGCGCCCCTCGCTGGGTGGCAAAAAGACAGAGTATATAAATGATTATCGACATAGGTTCAGTATATGACTCTGTGGTAGCATCAGCCTCTTGTACGGTGTGGTCTGCTGGAACAGCAGCATCACAGAGAGGGACAGGAAGAAGCTGGAACATCAGGAAGTCCAGCTCAGTCCTGGGCTGTTCCCTGGACACAGTGCAGCAGGTGGGGGACAGGAGGGTCCTGAGCAAACTAACATCTATGCTGGACCATGACTGTCACCCCCTGCAGGACACTCTCTCTGCTCTGGAGAGCAGCTTCAGTGACAGACTTATTCACCCTCGCTGTGTGAAGGAGAGGTTCCGTAGGTCTTTCCTTCCTGCTGCTGTACAATAAGAACTGTTGAGCCTGTAAATGCCATCCATCTGTAATTAAGTAAATACTAAATCATGTGCAATGTGCAACTTCAGAATATCCACAGAACAATGTCACTTTATTTATCTACTTATTCTCCTGCACTATAAGTACAGTACATAACTCTGCACTACTACTATGTATATATTTGACTTATTTTGAATTTTGTATATTGTGCTCTTGCTACTGTCCTGTCTGTGCGCTTGTGAGATTTCATAACACTTTTAAGCAACTTTTGTTAAAGTTAAACTCATCATTCTATCAATGTGCAGAAGCCAGTACTTTTCCCTTGTTTTGTCTATCTGAAGGCCAAGCTACAAGCACACCGTGGCAGCTGCTGATTGGAGGTCTCCATGCCTCCGCTCTGTATAATACACTTGCATTCTGTTGTATCTGTGATCGTGCTGTCTCTACCATTGACAATAAAACATGTCTTCTGTCTGAATGAAAGACGCGATCCCAGACTTGGTACATCTTCTTCAGGTGGTGGAAGGATGCGGGCCTTGTCTGTAACATCTAGAGAACAGAAGACTTTTTTTTTTTACACAAAAAGTGTTTTTTTTTTAAGCCAAAACTGAGAAACCTCAAGAGAAACCATGCATCTGGACCAGCACATGGACAATCTGCACAGCCCCTGATTCCAGTCAGGCTGTGAGCTGCTGAGACATGGACAACACCAGCGTCCTCTTTTGCATGGACATCATTTGGAAAAATTGGATTACACAATTTGGACATCATTTGGAACAATCTGGATTTCTGAATTTGGACATAATTTGGACTGAATTGAATTGCTGAATCTGGACACTGAAGCTGAAACGTGTGATTGAAAGACACGTCACAGAAGAATTCATGGCTCGACACAAATGCAGCCTGAAGAAACAACACGGAGAAGTGGGAGAGACTGTTTTCAAAGCAATATCTGGAACCACCATCGACTGATGAAGTTTGGTATTTTACTGAAGATTGTTGACAAGTTTTATGAAAGATCTGAACATGTTTTATGAGTTTTTGAAGTATTCCGAGTTCTGAGTTTTTTGAAGTACCGAGTGAAGTGCCGAGTTTAAGTATTGAGTTATGATGTTATGTTGCTGTTTATCGATCCTGATGGTCACACGTGAATGTATGACCAGAGGGGGGAATGTGAGATTTCATAACACTTTTAAGCAACTTTTGTTAAAGTTAAACTCATCATTCTATCAATGTGCAGAAGCCAGTACTTTTCCCTTGTTTTGTCTATCTGAAGGCCAAGCTACAAGCACACCGTGGCAGCTGCTGATTGGAGGTCTCCATGCCTCCGCTCTGTATAATACACTTGCATTCTGTTGTATCTGTGATCGTGCTGTCTCTACCATTGACAATAAAACATGTCTTCTGTCTGAATGAAAGACGCGATCCCAGACTTGGTACATCTTCTTCACGCTGCAACATCGAAACTTCTCGACTGTGGGACGAATAAAGAAACTCTTATCTTATCTTTTCTTCCAGGTACCACTAAAAACATCCAATGTTAGTGAATTGATGTTGTTTGGTCGGAAGCTTTGATAGTCCAGTGTGTTTGGAGCTCTGAACAATTCGGGCGTTCTGCTCTCCCAAAATTCCATCCGATGGGCGGGGGAGCGACTGAATTTTGCGTTGCATTATGGGTAACACTTGCCTTCGCAACTTCCGGTTCTCTCTGCCCGGCGCATTTTCTCTAAATGGTTGAGTGTTTTCGTCATTTTCTGTATGCAAATACATTCCCGTCTCTAACTAGTGGCATATCGCGCAAATCATCCGTCCAATTCACATTCTTCCCTCTTAGCTGAACTTCATTCTCATTGTTACCATCTGTCACTCGCACACACAGCCGTTTTCGTTCACTCTGCTCGCTGTCATCTTCTTCTAAATCTTCATAAACACCATCCGCTCGTTGAACTAGCAACAACAATTCCTCCTTTCGTTTTCCCACACTGCAAATACCCTTTCGCTTCAACCTTTCACGCAATTCAGGCACTGTCAATCGTTTGTTGTTTTCGTGAGCCATATTCGCCATTGTATGAAATCAACCGGAAGTGAACTGGGCAACAAACGGTGTCATTTTTTGATCACAGCGCCGCTCAGTGGATGAAATTTTGGGAGAGCAGAACGCCCGAATTGTAAAGCACTTTGGGAGACTCTGGTCTGTTAAAATGCGCTATATAAATAAAGATGACTCACTGACTATGAAACTGTTTGAACACGAACATTTCTGTAGTTCCAGCGAAACGTGTGATACCATCAACGACACGTGTTTGTGGATGAAAGGGAACATGGTTAATGTTTGTACAGAACTTACTGGACCATTATGTTCACCTGTATATGAACAATTACCACACACACACACTTACTACAGGTGCACACACACACACACTTACTACAGGTGCACAGACACATACACACACATACACACTTACTACAGGTGCACACACACATACACACACACACACACACTTACTACAGGTGCACACACACACACACACACTTACTACAGGTGCACACACACGCACACACACACACACTTACTACAGGTGCACACACACACACACACACACAAACGCATGCACACACACACTTACTACAGACACACACACTTACTACAGACATATACGCACAAACGCATGCACACACACACACACACAAACACACACACACCTACTACACAAACACACACACACAAACACACACACACTTACTACACACACACACACAAACACAAACACACACACACACACACTTACTACACACACTTACTACAGACACACACACACAGTCCATACCTGTTGTCCCCATAATAATAATAATAATAATATCATGAGCTGATGTTAAAGGGGAGGTCCACACAGGCCCTAACACCTCCTCCTCCTGAGTGTGTGATGTAACCTGTGTGTATACTCTGTAAATGACACTCAAGCGTCGAATAAATAAAATTAATGTCATTTACTGTCAGCAACGGTTCAAACTGTCTCCAATAACCCATATCTCGTAACTGCTTCTCTGTCCAACGAGAAGAAAATGATGACAACCCTTTAAACATGAGGTATTTTCCCTCTTGTGTAGGTTCAAAGAGAGAGAGAGAGTTCCCGAAGGAGATGAGGTGTGATGGATGGTTAACTATACACACGCCGCAGATGGAAAAACTCTGCTTATATCTGTAACCTGGCAACGTGGAACCAGCTAGATCCACGACTGGGACTGTAGACCCAGGACTGAGGCTGTAGACCCAGGACTGAGGCTGTAGACCCATGACTGAGGCTGTAGACCCATGACTGAGGCTGTAGATCCAGGACTGATGCTGTAGACCCATGACTGAGGCTGTAGACCCAGGACTGAGACTGTAGACCCATGACTGAGGCTGTAGATCCAGGACTGAGACTGTAGACCCAGGACTGAGACTGTAGACCCAGGACTGAGGCTCCATGAGACATTTATCAACATGTATGACATTGATCAACATGTGTGACATTTATCAACATGTATCACATTTATCAACATGTGTGACATTTATCAACATGTATGACATTTATCAACATGTATGACATTGATCAACATGTGTGACATTTATCAACATGTATGACATTGATCAACATGTATGACATTTATCAACATGTATGACATTTATCAACATGTGCTACATTTATCAACATGTATGACATTTAACAACATGTATGACATTTATCAACATGTATCACATTTATCAACATGTATGACATTTAACAACCTATGTGACATTTATCAACATGTGTGACATTTATCAACATGTATGACATTTATCAACATGTATGACATTTATCAACATGTATCACATTTATCAACATGTATCACATTTATCAACATGTATCACATTTATCAACATGTGTGACATTTATCAACATTTGTGACATTTATCAACATGTGTGACATTTATCAACATGTATGACATTTATCAACATGTATGACATTGATCAACATGTATGACATTTATCAACATGTATGACATTTATCAACATGTGTGACATTTATCAACATGTATGACATTGATCAACATGTGTGACATTTATCAACATGTGTAACATTTATCAACATGTATGACATTTATCAACATGTATGACATTTATCAACATGTATGACATTTATCAACATGTATGACATTTATCAACATGTGTGACATTTATCAACATGTATGACATTTAACAACATATGTGACATTTATCAACATGTATGACATTTATCAACATGTGTGACATTTATCAACATGTATGACATTTATCAACATGTGTGACATTTATCAACATGTATGACATTGATCAACATGTATGACATTGATCAACATGTGTAACATTTATCAACATGTATGACATTTATCAACATGTGTGACATTTATCAACATGTATGACATTTAACAACATATGTGACATTTATCAACATGTATGACATTTATCAACATGTATGCCATTTATCAACATGTATGACATTTATCAACATTCATGGACATTGGTCTCTCCCTGTGGACCAACTCATATGTGTATATTTTCTGTGTTTTAACTGCTGATTCTCTGATCTGTGTTGGTGATTTAAATGGTTTTGTTAAGTCTCTGAGATGATACTGTTGTGATTTTGGGCTATACAAGAATAAGTTGTATTGTATTGTACTTCCTGGTTCTAGTCTGGACTCGAGCTGCAGTGTTTTGAATCCACTGAAACATCACAAAAACAAGTTCAGAGTCTTTCAGTGATTCTCAAACGCTGATTCACCTTCATTTCTTCAGTACTTCTGGTCTGATTAAGGACAGATCTTTTCTCCGCTCCAGCCTCAGGCCTCTGAAGTTGCGGACGTCAAACTTATGATTTCATAGAGTCCTGGATCCGTGTGTGTTTGTGCTGTTGCTGGTCCAGGCAGATGGACTCGTGTTTGCACTGAGGCTCGCACTTCCCCTGTGGCCGTGTACGCACACACTCTGAACGCACACACTCTGGACGCACACTCTCTGTGAACACACACTCTGGACGCACACTCTCTGTGAACACACACTCTCTGGACGCGCACTCTCTGAACGCAACACTCTGGATGTACACTCTCTGAACGCACACACTCTGATCGCGCACTCTCTGGATGCACACTCTCGGTGAACACACACTCTCTGGACGCGCACTCTCTGGACGCACACTCTCTAAACACGCACTCTCAAACGCACACTCTCTGAACATGCACTCTCTGGACGCACACTCTCTAAACGCGCACTCTCTAAACACACACTCTCTAAACGCGCACTCTCCGGACGCACTCTCTGGACGCACACTCTCTAAACGCGCACTATCTGGATGCGCACATTCTCTGAACACACACTCTCTGGACGCGCACTCTCTGAACACACACTCTCTGAACGCACACTCTCTGGACGCACACTCTCTGGATGCACACTCCCTGAACACACACTCTCTGGACGCACACTCTCTGGACGCACACTCTCTGGACGCACACTCTCTGAACGCGCACTCTCTGGACGCACTCTCTAAACGCGCACTCTCTGGACTCACACTCTTTGGACGCACACTCTCTCTGAACGCACACTCTCTGGACGCACACTTTCTGGACTCACACTCTCTGGACGCACACTCTCTGGACGTACACACTCTCTGGACATACAAACTCTCTGGACGCACACACTCTCTGGACGTATATACTCTCTGGACGCACACTCTCTGGACGTGCACACTCTCTGGACACACACTCTCTGGACGCACACTCTCTGGACGTACACACTCTCTGGACGTACACACTCTCTGGACGCACACTCTCTGGACGTACACACTCTCTGGCCGCACACTCTCTGGACGTACACATTCTCTGGTCTCACACTCTCTGGACGCACACACTCTGGACGTACACACTCTCTGGACGTACACTCTCTGGACGTACACGCTCTCTGGACGCACACACTCTGGACATACACACTCTCTGGACGCACACACTCTCTGGACGCACACACTCTGAATGCACACTCTCTGGAATCACACACACTGAACGTACACTGTCTGGACGCACACTCTGGACGCACACTCTCTGGACGCACACTCTGAACGCATACTCTCTGGACTCACACTCTCTGGACGCACACTCTCTGGCCGTACACACTCTCTGAACGCACACTCTCTGGACGTGCACTCTCTGGACGCACACTCTCTGGACGCACACTCACTGGACGCACACACTCTGGACGCACACTCTCTGGACGCACACTCTCTGGACGCACACTCACTGGATGCACACTTTCTAGACTCACACTATTCGGACGCACACACACTCTCTGGACGCACACTCTCTGGATGCGCACACTCTCTGGACGCGCACTCTCTGGACATACACACTCTCTGGACGCACACACTCTCTGGACGCACACACTCTGAATGCACACTCTCTGGACTCACACACACTGAACGTACACTGTCTGGACGCACACTCTGGACGCACACTCTGAACGCATACTCTCTGGACTCACACTCTCTGGACGCACACTCTCTGGCCGTAGTCGTACACACTCTCTGAACGCACACTCTCTGGACGTGCACTCTCTGGACGCACACTCTCTGGACGCACACTCACTGGACGCACACACTCTGGACGCACACTCTCTGGACGCACACTCTCTGGACGCACACTCACTGGATGCACACTTTCTAGACTCACACTATTCGGACGCACACACACTCTCTGGACGCACACTCTCTAGACTCACACTCTTCGGACGCACACACACTCTTCGGACGCACACACACTCTCTGGACGCACACTCTCTGGATGCGCGCACTCTCTGGACGCACACTCTCTGGACGTACACACTCTCTGGACGCACACTCTCTGGACGCACACTCTCTGGACGCACTGTCTCTGGACGCACACTCTCTGGACTCACACTCTCTGGACTCACACACTCTCTGGACGTACACACTCTCTGGACGCACACTCTCTGGACGTACACACTCTCTGGACGTACACACTCTCTGGACACACACTCTCTGGACGCACACTCTGTCACACTTTTCCGGTCGATTTTACAGTTAAGGGTCTATTGTGTGTATTTTTGTGTTAGCGTTTATTGAGATTTCTTCAAGGTTCAATCAGAAGTTTGTTTGTTTAGTCCTTCACCAACACAGAATAAAAACATTATGAAACACTTAGAAGCCATTGGTCCAGAGGGAGCGAGATGATCCAGGGTCTATAAATGTCAGAACGTTTCCATGAATGTCCTGTAAAGTCCTGAGCCTAGACCCACCTGCATCAGAGAGGACCAACTCGTAAACCCAGGGGGGAAAGTGAGAAACTTTGAGGAGGCCCAGTGACTGTAGACCCAGGACTGAGGCTGTAGATCCAGGACTGAGGCTGTACACCCAGGACTGAGGCTGTAGATCTAGGATTGAGGCTGCAGACCTAGGACTGAGGCTGTAGATCCAGGACTGAGGCTGTAGACCCAGGACTGAGGCTGTAGATCTAGGATTGAGGCTGCAGACCTAGGACTGAGGCTGTAGATCCAGGACTGAGGCTGTAGACCCAGGACTGAGGCTGTAGATCCAGGACTGAGGCTGTAGATCCAGGACTGAGGCTGTAGACCCAGGACTGAGGCTGTAGACCCAGGACTGAGGCTATAGACCCAGGACTGAGGCTGTAGACCCAGGACTGAGGCTGTAGATCCAGGGTTGAGGCTATAGACCCAGGACTGAGGCTATAGACCCAGCTGTAGATCAAGGACTGAGGCTGTAGAATGAGGACTGAGGCTGACTCTGAGGAGCACAGGGACTGGTCTCCTGCCGGTCCCAGAGTCAGGACTAAACATGTGGAGGCAGCGTTTCAGATCCATGCAGCTAAAATCTGGAACATTCTTCATGAAAAATGCCAACAGTATTTTCAGGTTAAAAACAGTTCAGTTTCGCTGCATCTTTTCAATGTGCTGTGATTATTTATGATTCTAACGTTTCTTTTCTTCTTTTGTTCCGTGTGTGTGAACTGTGCTCTACAAATAAACCAGTCTTTTCTTGCTCTGTGTTCATTGTGCCGCGGTTGCACCTGGTTCGACTCCGTGACGATTCACTACGGCCTAAAAAAACCCTTGTCCGTTACTACAACAGGAGCCTTTACTGTGCACTCCCTGAGACTATAGCAACACCCACAACACATTTATAATAATAATAACACATTTGATTTCTTGGGCGCCTTTCTTGACACTCGTCGCCTTACATACAAGTAAAAACAGTGCATTTATATAAAAACAGTTAAAATACAAAATTAAAAGCATCATGGACAGAGGAGAGTGTGGTTATGGTGAGTAGGCTTAGGTCTAAACAGTTTTAAGGTGGATTTTAATGTGCAGTTTTAAGGTGGAGTTTTAAGGTGGATTTGAAGAGTGTGAGTGAGTCGGTGTTACGGAGGTCAGGGGGGATAATGTTCCAGAGATGGGGAGCAGAGCGGCTGAAGGCTCTACTCCCCATGGTGATGAGGTGGGACCAGGTGGGACCAGGTGGGACCAGGAGGGGCAGGTGTGGAGGAGAGGTGTGGAGGAGGTCAGTCTGGTGTGGAGGAGCGAGGTTGTGGATGGCTTTGTCTGTGAGGAGCAGGATGTTGTATCGGATGCGGTCAGTGATTTGCTCTGTG
This sequence comes from Knipowitschia caucasica, assembly GCA_964034765.1. Lineage (NCBI taxonomy): Eukaryota > Metazoa > Chordata > Actinopteri > Gobiiformes > Gobiidae > Knipowitschia > Knipowitschia caucasica. The sequence continues at coordinate 4,611,931 of OZ035823.1, read as the reverse complement.
TGTGTCGTCTGTACCTGTCATTTCTAAAGTACTTGTATCCGTCTGTTGTGTTTATGTGTATCTTTGCTGCCTCTTGGCCTTGAAAAAGAGGTTCTTAATCTCAGCTGGTTAAATAAAGGTGAAATAAAAAGTAAATAAAAAACACCTCTCGGAGCTGGACTTCCTCTGGAGATACTCTGGAGATCCTCGGGAGATCCTCTGGAGATCCTCTGGAGATCCTCTGGAGATCCTCGGGAGATCCTCGGGAGATCCTCGGGAGATCCTCTGGAGATCCTCTGGAGATCCTCTGGAATGTCAGCGTGGGTCTGGCCCAGTGTTTGTCGACTCAGGAATGTTGCCGGGACAACCGCGGCTGTAAAAAAAAAAAAAAAAAATAGAGAGGGAAACCCCGTGTGTGCTGACATTGACGTGGTTGTCACAGTTCAAAGGAGAGGCAGACGGGAGCACACCTTGGAGGTTGCCCTAGATACAAATGGCGTTGCCGTGACGACGCATACTGTTTGGGTGGAACGGGTTTTGACCTGAGAGTGAACGAGAGAGAGAGAGAGAGGAATGCCCTCTGCTCTGATTCATGAATGAAGTGTGTGCGTGTGTGTGTGGGAGTGAGTGTGTGTGTGTGTGTGTGTGTGTGAGAGTGTGCATGTGTGTGTGTGTGTCTGCAGTAAGTGTGTGTGTGTACATGGGTGTGTATGCATGTCTGTGTCCGTGTGTGTGTGTGTACCTGAGTGTCAGTGTGGGTGCGCGTTTGTGTGTATACGTGTGTGTACGTGTCCGTGTACACGTGTATGTGGTTGTCAATGCAAGTGTGTGTGTGTATATGCATGTCTGTGTCAGTTCGTGTGTAAGAGTATTTGTGTGTATATGCATGCATGTCTGTGTCTATGTGTGTGTGTGTGTACCTGTGTGTCAGTGTGGGTGCGCGTGTGTGTGTATGTGTGTGAGAGATAGATACTTTGTGTGTGCTTGTACGTGGGTGTGTCTATGTGTATGTGTGTGTATGTGTGTGTGTGTATGTGGTTGTCAATGCGAGTGTGTGAGTGTGTGTGTGTGTGTATGACAGAGTGGACTTTAAAACCTCTCCTTGACGTGGAGAGAGATTGCACATGTTTCCAGAGAGCTGTAAACCTCGGATCAGTCCCACGTCGGAAACACTTCAGTCTCTTTTCCAATTGGTTCTAAAACTCTGACCAAAACAATCCAAGAGTTTATCTACAAAAACAGATGAATTTAGAAAATATAGAAAAGTGTGCCCTTGACCTTGTATTCTCATCTTTTTAAATAATAATAATAATGCATTGGTTTAACACAGCGCTTTTCTGCCCTGAGGCACACTGACAGAAGCGAGGCCACCAGTCTGTGCCATCAGCCCCTCCCAGTAGAACGGTAGGTGCTAAGTCCGAGTCCAGCCGAGTCCAGCGCCTGCAGCATCTGAATCATGAAAGAACATTTTACAAGTTGTTACTTTCCTGCGTGAGTCTAAACAGCTGTTTTCCACATATCGAGGCCAGAGCAGAACTTTCTATTGTGCAGGTTTCCTCTTTAAACCCAGCCCTATCGCACCAACACTTTCTTAACACGCACGGTTATGTGAAGGTGAACAGAATGGCAGACCCAAAGCAGATAACAGAATTTATTTTAAACAGATAGAGGCGGGTTCCTGGGAGGCAGATGCAGAGGGGTAGACCCGGCTGTGGCAGGTTGAGGATGATGGGGAGCTGGGGCTGGACACACCGAGGACGCAGGAGAACACGTAGAAAAAACAAAACACAGGTAAGGAACAGATCAGGTAAGTTGGTAAGTTAAAAAAGTCAAAACAAGGCTTAGTGCAAGCACCACTTCACGTGACGGAACAATCTGGGCCTGGAGCAGGTCTGAGGCTTTTGAAAGTTGAGTTGGTGATGGATTGGTTCAGGTGTAGCTCCACATTTGCGGGTAACGAGGGGTCTCCCAGGAAGGAAGGAAACAGGAGGGAGGGGGAGAACAGGAGGAGCTGAGGGGGAGAACAGGAGGAGCTGAGGGGGAGAACAGGAGGAGCTGAGGGGGAGAACAGGAGGAACTGAGGGGGAGAACAGGAGGAGCTGAGGCAGTAGCTCAGTAGTTATCGCTGGTGCTTCACAGGGAGAAGCACAAGCCATACAGGCCGAGAGGTGGGTTTGATTCCACTTCCTTTAAGAGTTTGCATGCTCTCCCTGTGTCTAGGTTGGTTTCCTCCAGGTGCTCCGGTTTTCCCTACCACTAAAAACATGTGCAATACACTACACTACACTATTCCATGTGGCTCTGCCCTTTATGATCATTTTAGACTACTGTCACTTTTACTGCTACATGTCTACTGCGTTTACTTACCTGCTCTTGAAAATATTAAGAAAATATTAGTATTAAGATTTGTTTATGCAGACCAGGTCCAGAGCCAGGTCCAGAGCCAGGTCCAGAGCCAGGTCCAGAGCCAGGTCCAGAGCCAAGCAGGTACCAAGAACCAGGGCGGGTGGAAACGCTTCCAACAGGGTGGAGTAAAGTAGTGGAGAAGATGACAAAGTCTGGGATCGTGTCAGGTAAGCTGCTAAGTAATCAAAGAAAAGGCTTTTGTTTTATTGTCGTTGGTAGAAGCACGAACACGAACAAGGATGTTACAGACTGCAAGTGATAAAATACAGCGGAGGAATGAACACCGTCCAATCAGCTTTCGCCGCGATGCGATGAAGTTTGGCCTTCAGAAATCAAAACATGCTGTGGACAAGTACTGGCTTGTGCAGAGTAGAGTAGAGTAGAGTAGAGTAGAGTAGAGCAGAGCTGAGCAGAGCAGAGCAGAGTAGAGCTGAGTAGAGTAGAGTAGAGTAGAGTAGAGCAGAGCAGAGTAGAGTAGAGTAGAGTAAAGCTGAGTAGAGTAGAGTAGAGCAGAGCAGAGCAGCGCAGAGTAGAGCAGAACAGAGTAGAGTAGAGCTGAGTAGAGTAGGGTAGAGTAGAGTAGAGTAGGGTAGAGTAGAGTAGAGCTGATTAGAGTAGAGTATAGTAGAGTAGAGTGGAGCTGAGTAGAGTAGAGTAGAGTAGAGCTGAGTAGAGTAGAGCAGAGCTGAGTAGAGTAGAGTAGAGTAGAGCAGAGCAGAGCAGAGTAGAGTAGAGTGGAGCTGCGTAGAGTAGAGTAGAGTAGAGTGGAGCTGAGTAGAGTGGAGCTGAGTAGAGTAGAGTAGAGTAAACCTGAGTAGAGTAGAGTACAGTAGAGTAGAGCAGAGCAGAGCAGAGTAGAGTAGAGTAGAGTAGAGTAGAGTAGAGTAGAGTGGAGCAGAGTAGAGTAGAGTAGAGTAGAGTAGAGTAGAGTAGAGCAGAGAGTAGAGTAGAGTAAAGCTGAGTAGAGTAGAGTAGAGTAGAGTAGAGTAGAGTAGAGTAGAGTAGAGTAGAGTAGAGTAGAGTAGAGCAGAGCAGAGCAGAGTAGAGTAGAGTAGAGTAGAGTAGAGTAGAGTAGGGTAGAGTAGAGTGGAGCAGAGTAGAGTAGAGTAGAGCAGAGCAGAGCAGAGTAGAGTAGAGCAGAGCAGAGCAGAGTAGAGTAGAGTAGAGCTGAGTAGAGTAGAGTAGAGCAGAGCAGAGCAGAGTAGAGTAGAGCAGAGCAGAGCAGAGTAGAGTAGAGTAGAGTAGAGTAGAGTAGAGCAGAGTAGGGTAGGGTAGAGTAGAGTAGAGTAGAGTAGAGTAGAATAGCGTAGAGTAGAGCTGAGTAGAGTAGAGTAGAGTAGAGCAGAGCAGAGCAGAGCAGAGCAGAGTAGAGTAGAGTAGAGTAGAGTAGAGTAGAGTAGAGTAGAGTAGAGTAGAGTAGAGTAGAGTAGAGTAGAGTAGAGTAGAGTAGGGTAGAGTAGAGTAGAGTAGGGTAGAGTAAAGCTGAGTAGAGTAGAGTACAGTAGAGTAGAGTGGAGCAGAGTAGAGTAGAGTAGAGTAGAGTAGAGTAGAGCAGAGCAGAGCAGAGTAGAGTAGAGTAGAGTAGGGTAGAGTGGAGCAGAGTAGAGTAGAGTAGAGTAGAGCAGAGCAGAGTAGAGCAGAGCAGAGCAGAGCAGAGCAGAGTAGAGTAGAGCTGAGTAGAGTAGAGTAGAGCAGAGCAGAGCAGAGTAGAGTAGAGTAGAGCAGAGCAGAGTAGAGTAGAGTAGAGTAGAGTAGAGTAGAGCAGAGTAGGGTAGAGTAGAGTAGAGTAGAGTAGAGTAGAATAGCGTAGAGTAGAGTAGAGTAGAGTAGAGTAGAGCAGAGCAGAGCAGAGTAGAGTAGAGTAGAGTAGAGTAGAGTAGGGTAGAGTAGAGTAGAGTAGGGTAGAGTAGAGTAGAGTAGAGTAGGGTAGAGTAGAGTAGAGTAGGGTAGAGTAGAGTAGAGTAGAGCTACTCAGCTCTACTCTACTTTACTCTACTCTACTCCAGTGTTGTGAGTGAACGAGTTCAAAAGAACGCGTTCATTGAACACGCTTATTTTTTTGTGAACGTTGAACTGAACGCAACACATTTTTAGAAAAAAGAACTTGAACGTGAATCAGTTCATTTTATGTGTCATGAACGGCAGACATCACTATGAACGTTGGAATCTGTTTTCTCTTTTGAAACCATGGATCTATTATATTAACTGGATAGGGTATTACTAGCTTGTAGCTGAATAACTCACGTGCTCAGGGGATTCTCGCGGTACTGCAGACTGAACCAGACTGAACCAGACTAAATTCACGCGGGCTACTCAGAAATGTTCCCCATAGAACTCAATGCATATTAAAACAGCTCAACCTCAGCTGACAGAGAACTTGACAGAGAACCTACAGCTTTAATAAAGATAGGATTTTGTGGGGATTTTAGTGTCCCTTGTCGTCCTGAACTTTTTTTCTTCTTAAATCCTTCGGTTTTGTTTAAATCCACACTTTAGTGCCACAAACTCTGCTCGTCTGGCTCTCGCTCTAACTCCCGCTCTGATGAACTGCTCTGATTGGTCAGAGCGCGGCCGAGCCCCTCTGTGCACGTGCGTGAGACCCGGTGTGAGACCCACTCACGCGTGTTTGGCGCAACGCATCATGGGAGATCATCCACTGCACAGAACCGGCCCCGGGAGGACCAGACGATGCCCAAATACAGGAGAGTTTCCCAAAGTTCTTTGAGAGTTTCAGGCAACTTCCGCTAATCTTTCAGCCCCCATGCCGTCACAAAGCGCCACTGAGCACAACCATTCATTTGAATAGGGCGCCATCTTGGATCGCCGGGGCTTGTTTGAAACGCAACGAGAGAAAGTTCCTCCCTCCTGTATTCTCGCACTTTTTCCGCTGAAATCTAAAAATTCCTACGGTTTCCACCGTCTGTGAACGCACCCCGACTCCTGTTGCGGTGCGGCGCTGTGAGCTGGTGCTTTTCACATGTGCCCGAGTCGTGATGAAAACACAGGGTGAGTTAGCGACAAAGTTTACACCGTTTACATTTGACATAAAGTATAGACACAGCACTGCAGCGCATTACTGTCTGTAGTTTATGAGCATAAAGTACAGACACAGCACTGCAGCGCATTACTGTCTGTAGTTTATGAGCATAAAGTACAGACACAGCACTGCAGCGCATTACTGTCTGTAGTTTATGAGCATAAAGTACAGACACAGCACTGCAGCGCATTACTGTCTGTAGTTTATGAGCATAAAGTACAGACACAGCACTGCAGCGCATTACTGTCTGTAGTTTATGAGCATAAAGTACAGACACAGCACTGCAGCGCATTACTGTCTGTAGTTTATGAGCATAAAGTACAGACACAGCACTGCAGCGCATTACTGTCTGTAGTTTATGAGCAGAGATGGAGCAACTCCGTTTTGCTCCCATTGAAAACCATGTAAATCTGGTCTGTTTTGTGGTCATAAGGCTCTCCTCCTGTGGGTGTACAGGAGATATATAATATATATATATATATATATAGCTCGTAGTGTGAAAAAAATATGTATTTAAGTATCTCACGAAATAAGTAAAATGAACTGAACTTTGAACTAGTTCAGAATTAAAAATTGTGAACTTTGAACGTGAACTGTTCACTTTGAGCATGTATGAACTGAACTTGAACTAGTTCAGAAAACCTGTGAACTGGCACAACACTGCTCTACTCTACTCAGCTCTACTCTACTTTACTCTACTCTACTTTACTCTACTCTACTCTACTCTACTCTACTCTACTCTACTCAGCTCTACTCTACTCTACTCTACTCTACTCTACTCTACTCTACTCTACTCTACTCTACTCTACTCTACTCTACTCTACTCTACTCTACTCTACTCCACTCTACTCTACTCTACCCTACTCTACTCTACTCCGCTCTACTCTACTTTACTCTACTCTACTCTACCCTACTCTACTCTACTCAGCTCTACTCTACTTTACTCTACTCTACTCTGCTCAGCTCTACTCTACTCAGCTCTACTCTACTCTACTTTACTCTACTTTACCCTACTCTACTCTACTCAGCTCTACTCTACTCAGCTCTACTCTACTTTACTCTACTCTACTCTGCTCTACTCTACTCTACTCTACTCTATTCTACTCTACTCTACTCTATTTTACTCTACTCTACGCTACACTACTCAGCTCTACTCTACTTTACTCTACTCTACTCAGCTCTACCCTACTCTACTCTACTCTACTCAGCTCTACTCTACTCAGCTCTACTCTACTTTACTCTACTCAGCTCTACTCTGCTCTACTCTACTCTACTCTACTCTACTCTACTCTACGAGTCCCTGTGAGTCCCTGTGAGTCCCTGTGAGTCCCTGTGAGTCCCTGTGAGTCCCTGTGAGTCCCTGTGAGTCTCTGCCAGTCCCTGTGAGTCCCTATGAGTCCCTATGAGTCCCTGTGAGTCTCTGTAAGTCCCTGTGAGTCATACATTTTCCCCATAGAACTCAATGTAAACTAAAACAGCTCGACCTCAGCTGACAGAGAACCTGACAGAGAACCTACAGCTTTCATAAAGGTCGGATTTTGTGGTGATGTTAGTGTCCCTTGTCATCCTGAACTTTTTTTCTTCTTAAATCCTTCGGTTTTCTTTAAATCCACACTTTAGTGCCACAAACTCTGCTCCTTTCCTTCCCGCTCTGGCTCTAACTCCTGCACTGATGAACTGCTCTGATTGGTCAGAGCGTGGCCGAGCCCCTCTGTGCACGTGCATGAGAGCCACACACGTGTATTTGGCTCAATGCATTATGGGAGATCATCCACTGCACAGAACCGGGAGGACCAGACGAGACCCAAATACAGGCGAGTCTCCCATGGATCTTTGCGAGTTCCAGGCGACTTCCGCTAATATGTCAGCGACCGTGCCGGCACAAAGCGCCACTGAGCACAACCATTCATTTAAATACACCGCCATCTTGGATCGCCGGGGCTTGGTGTGTGTTTGGGTCTATGTCTGTGTGTGTTTTTTGTGTGTGTCTATGTCTGTGTGTGTTTTTTGTGTGTGTGTTGTGACATGTCCAATATTTACGGTCTCCGAGAGAACTACAGTTGTCATTTAGAGCTACACAAGAATACATACATTGAATTGAATAAACTTTGGATTTCCTTCCCTCATGAGCCAAACATCTCTCTTAAAACAACTCTAAATGACCTAAAATATACATATTTACTTGTGTTTAGTTGTGTGTGTCCCCCGTGGATCGATAGGACACGGTGTAGGACAGGCGCCGCAGTGACCTTTCCTTTGATAAACAGGCTCCAGGTGCTCCATCACTTTGGATAATGTTAATATATACTGTGCAATATTCATAGGGATGATGGGCCTCCTATAAAGTCTGGCTCGTTAGAATCCCTAATCCAGGGAGACTCCAGGCGGGACACACGGAGCCCCAGCCTCTGTTTATGCCGCACTTGACCTGCTGAATTAAAGATCAACCGAAATCCAAACGCAGCCTTAAAAATGTGCATCAATCATTTATGGCTCCATTTAAAAAGCAAAAACACATGACGCCATCGTTTGTTATTAGTGAGGGAAGTCATGAGGCGTTTGTGTTGTGTCTGTGTTAGAGAAGAGAGAGCAGAGAGAGTAGAGAGGGAGAGAGCAGAGAGAGTAGAGAGGGAGAGAGCAGAGAGCAGAGAGGGCGAGAGCAGAGAGCAGAGAGGGAGAGAGCAGAAAGACAGAGTGCAGGGAGAGAGCAGAGAGAGAGAGAGCAGAGAGGGAGTGTAGAGAGAGAGAGTAGAGAGGGAGAGAGCAGAAAGACAGAGTGCAGGGAGAGAGCAGAGAGAGAGAGAGCAGAGAGGGAGTGTAGAGAGAGAGAGTAGAGAGGGAGAGAGAGAGAGCAGAAAGACAGAGTGCAGGGAGAGAGCAGAGAGAGAGAGAGCAGAGAGGGAGTGTAGAGAGAGTAGAGAGGGAGAGAGCAGAGGGAGAGAGAGAGAGCAGAAAGACAGAGTGCAGGGAGAGAGCAGAGAGGGAGAGAGCAGAAAAAGAGAGAGCAGAGAGAGAGAGAGAGCAGGGAGAGAGTAGAGAGAGACTGAAGAGAGAGACCAGAGAGAGACCAGAGAGAGAGACCAGGGAGAAATACCAGAGAGAGAGACCAGATAGAGAAAACAAAGAGACCAGAGCGAGGCCAGAGAACGAAGCCAGAGAGAGAGACACGAGAGAGACCAGAGAGAGAGACCAGAGAGAGACCAGAGAAAGACCAAAGAGAGGCCAGAGAGAGACCAGAGAGAGAGACCAGAGAGAGAGACCAGAGAGAGACCAGAGAAAGACCAGAGAGAGACCAGAGAGAGTCCAGAGAGAGACCAGAGAGAAACCAGAGAGAGACCAGCGAGAGGCCAGAGAGAGAGACCAGAGAGAGACCAGAGAGAGACCAGAGAAAGACCAGAGAGAGTCCAGAGAGAGTCCAGAGAGAGACCAGAGAGTCCAGAGAGAGACCAGAGAGAGACCAGAGAGAGACCAGAGAGAGACCAGAGAGAGACCAGAGAGAGAGACCAGAGAGAGAGAGACCAGAGAGAGAGAGGCCAGAGAGAGACCAGAGAGAGGCCAGAGAAAGACCAGAGAGAGACCAGAGAGAGTCCAGAGAGAGACCAGAGAGAGTCCAGAGAGAGACCAGACAGAGACCAGACAGAGACCAGAGAGAGACCAAAGAGAGACCAGAGAGAGAGACCAGAGAGAGACCAGAGAGAGACCAGAGAGAGACCAGAGAGAGACCAGAGAGAGACCAGAGAGAGTCCAGAGAGAGACCAGAGAGAGACCAGAGAGAGACCAGAGAGAGACCAGAGAGAGAGACCAGAGAGAGAGACCAGAGAGAGAGACCAGAGAGAGAGAGACCAGAGAGAGAGACCAGAGAGAGACCAGAGAGAGACCAGCGAGAGGCCAGAGAGAGGCCAGAGAGAGAGACCAGAGAGAGACCAGAGAGAGACCAGAGAGAGACCAGAGAGAGACCAGAGAGAGACCAGAGAGAGACCAGAGAGAGACCAGAGAGAGACCAGAGAGAGAGACCAGAGAGAGACCAGAGAGAGGCCAGAGAGAGGCCAGAGAGAGAGACCAGAGAGAGACCAGAGAGAGGTTAGAGAGAGACCAGAGCGAGACCAGAGCGAGACCAGAGAGAGACCAGAGAGAGACCAGAGAGAAGCATACAGAAAGGTGAACAGTGTTATATTGAGGGTCCACATTTCTTCCACAGTTGTAAATCCTCTGGTCCAGAATCAGGTCATTTTAAACTAATTAAATTAATATATTAAGACACTTTATTGCTTTAATTCAGTCACACATTTTTATAAAGCTTGTAATTGGTTCAGATTTGCCACTCGTCACCCATTTATTATTTTTCTAATAAAAATCCCACTTGAAAATGTTGACGTAAGTGGAGTTCTGCTTTAGTGACGTACAGGTCATGATTCCAAGGTCTAACCTAAGATGTAGTTTATGGTGATTTAATGATGGTTCTACAGGTTTTAGTAAAACAGAGAGAGAGACCAGAGAGAGACCAGAGAGAGAGACCAGAGACAAAAAGTAAGCAGAGATCAGAGAGAGAGATCAAAGAGAGAGAGAGATTAGAGAGAGACCGGAGGGAGTTTAGAGAGAGAGAGATCAGAGAGAGAGAGACCAGAGAGAGACCAGAGAGAGACCAGAGAGAGACCAGAGAGAGCCCAGAGAGAGAGATCAGAAAGAGAGACCAGAGAGAGACGAGAGAGAGATACTAGAGAAAGAGACCAGAGGGAGACCAGAGGGAGACAAGAGAGAGAGACCAATGAGAGCAAGACCAGAGAGAGAGACCAGAGAGAGAGACCCGAGATAGACCAGAGAGAGATCAGAGACAGAGAGAATAGAGAAAGAGACCAGAGAGAGAGAGACCATGAGAGAGAGAGCAGAGAGAGAGAGCAGAAAGAGAGCAGAGAGGTTACTGATCCCTCCCTTCCTTCTCCTTCTCTGTTCCCAGTGTTTCCAGTGTGAGTCCAAACAGGTGGAGCAGGTTTCCCCCGTAGCACCTGCGGACAATAAAATCTGAGAGTCTGAGCGCAGAGGCCTCGGCGGGAGCGACCACGCCCTCAGGCCCCGCCCCCAGGCCACGCCCCCTCAGACGCCACCGTTGCTCCTGTAAAACCACAAAGACTCTCTCACACGTAAAGCATCGGATGACTCTTTCTTTCCATGATGACGGGCAGGGAATCCTCAACACAAAACACAACAAAAGTGTGAGTTATGTCATTCATAAAACACAAACAAAGAGAAGAGTTCAATCCTGGTCACACGGAGATAATAATAATGACCAGAGAGAGAGAGAGAGAGAGAGAGAGAGAGAGAGACAAGAGAGAGAGCTGAGAGTGACAAGAGAGCATAGAGAGACAAGAGAGAGAGACAAGAGAGAGAGCTGAGAGTGAGAGAGAGACAAGAGAGAGAGAGATAGACAAGAGAGAGCTGAGAGTGACAAGAGAGCATAGAGACAAGAGAGAGAGACAAGAGAGAGAGCTGAGAGTGACAAGAGAGCATAGAGAGACAAGAGAGAGAAACGAGAGAGAGAGACAAGAGAGAGAGCTGAGAGTGACAAGATAGAGAGACTTGAGCGAGAGCATAGAGAGACAAGAGAGAGAGCAGACAGAGGCAAGAGAGAGAGACAAGAGAGAGAGCTGAGATAGAGACCAGAGAGAGAGATCGCAGAGATAGACAAGAGAGAGAGAGATTAGAGAGAGACAAGAGAGAGAGAGCAGAGAGAGAGAGTAGAGAGAGACAGGAGAGAGAAGAGAGATATCTTTGTACCTCTCTCTCCTCTGTCATCTCTCCTCTCTGTCCTCTCTCATCTGTCCTCTTTCCCCTCTGTCTCCTCCTCTCTCTCATCTCTACTCTTTGTCTCCTCCTCTCTCCTCTTTCCCCTCCTCTCCTCTCTCTCTTCTCCTCTCTCTCCTCCCTGTCGCCTCCTCTCTGTCCTCTCCTCTCTGTCCTCTCTCCTCTCTATCCTCTCCTCTCCTCTCTGTCCTCCCTCCTCTCTGTCTTCTCTCTCCTCTCTGTCCTCTCCCTCCTCTCTGTCCTCCCTCCTCTCTGTCTTCTCCTCTCTCCTCTCTGTCCTCTCTCTCCTCTCTGTCCTCTCCCTCCTCTCTGTCCTCTCTCCTCCCTGTCTCCTCCTCTCTGTCCTCTCCTCTCTGTCTCCTCTCCTCTCTGTCCTCCCTCCCTGTCCTCCCTCCCCTCTGTCTTCTCCTCTCTGTCCTCTCCCTCCCCTCTGTTTCTCCTCTCTGTCCTCTCCCTCCTCTCTGTCCTCTCCTCTCTGTCCTCTCTCCTCTCTATCCTCTCCTCTCTGTCCTCCCTCCCCTGTCCTCCCTCCTCTCTGTCTTCTCCTCTCTGTCCTCTCCCTCCTCTCTGTCCTCTCCTCTCTGTCTTCTCCTCTCTGTCCTCTCCTCTCTGTCCTCTCTCCTCCCCGTCTCCTCCTCTCTGTCATCTCTCCTCTCTGTACTCTTTCCTCTCGGTCTCCTCCTCTCTGTCATCTCTCCTCTTGGTCTCCTCTTCTCTGTCATCTCTCCTCTCTGTACTTCCTCCTCTCTGTCCTCCCTCCTCTCTGTACTCTCTCCTCTTGGTCCCCTCCTCTCTGTCATCTCTCCTCTCTGTCCTTCCTCCTTTCTGTTCTCTCTGTCTCCTCCTCTCTCCTCTCTGTCCTCCCTCCTCTCTGTCTCCTCTCTCTCATCTCTGTCCTCGCCCTCCTCTCTGTCCTCTCTCCTCTCGATCTCCTCTCTCCTCTCGATCTCCTCCTCTCTGTCATCTCTCCTCTCTGTACTCTCTCCTCTCCTCTCTGTCTCCTCTCCTCTCTGTCCTCTCTGTCTCCTCCTCTCTGTCTCCTCCTCTCTCCTCTCTGTCCTCTCTCCTCTCTGTCCTCCCTCCTCTCTGCCTCCTCCTCCTTCATCAGTCCCAGAGAGATTTAAAGTAGGTAAACAGTCTGGTTTTACGACGGCCCTACTCAGAGCGTGGCCTGTGTAATTGAAAAGCTCTCGGTGACTATTTTAAGAGAGCAGTGGGAACAGACTTCCATGTGCCGCTGGGAACCACTCACACCACGCTTTTTATGCTTTTCCTGCTCTGGTCTCTCACTGGTCTCTCTTTGGTCTCTCTGTAGTCTCTCTTTGGTCTCTCTGGTCTCTCTTTGGTCTCCCTCTGGTCTCTCTCTGGTCTCTCTCTAGTCTCTCTTTAGTCTTTCTCTGGTCTCTCTCTTGTCTCTCTTTGGTCTCTCTTTGGCGGCACGGTGGCTGAGTGGATAGCACTCTCGCCTCTCAGCAAGAAGGTCCTGGGTTCGAATCCCGGTCGGACCAGGGCCTTTCTGAGTGGAGTTTGCATGTTCTCCCCGTGTCTGCGTAGGTTTCCTCCGGGTACTCCGGTTTCCCCTACCACTAAAAATATGTCCAATAGCCATGTCTGGCATGCGCCTCCTGTACCGGCGACCCCGCTCCCATCTCTGTACATAATTAACAATGTAAACCGCTTTGAGACTCAGATCTGCAGTGAAAAGGTGGTATATAAATAAAGATTACAACTACTCTCTTTGGTCTCCCTCTGGTCTCTCTCTGGTCTCTCTGTAGTCTCTCTCTCTAGTCTCTCTTTGGTCTTTCTTTGGTCTCTCTTTGGTCTCTCTCTAGTCTCTCTCTCTGGTCTCTCGCTGGTCTCTCTCTTGTCTCTCTGTAGTCTCTCCTTGGTCTCTCGCTGGTCTCTCTCTGGTCTCTCTGTAGTCTCTCTCTCTAGTCTCTCTTTGGTCTCCCTCTGGTCTCTCTCTCTGGTCTATCGCTGGTCTCTCTCTTGTCTCTCTGTAGTCTCTCTCTCTAGTCTCTCTTTGGTCTCCCTGGTCTCTCTTTCATCTCTGTCTCTAGTCTCTCTTTGGTCTCCCTGGTCTCTCTTTGGTATCTCTGTAGTCTCTATTTGGTCTCCCTCTAGTCTCTCTTTGGTCTCCCTGGTCTCTCATGGTCTCTCTTTGGTCTCTCTCTCTAATCTCTCTTTGGTCTCTCTGTAGTCTCTCTTTGGTCTCTCTGTAGTCTCTCTTTGGTCTCTCTCTAGTCTCTCTTTAGTCTCTTTCTGGCCTCTCTCCGGTCTTTCTCTAGTCTCTCTCTACTCTCTCTCTGGTCTCTCTCTCTTTGGTCTCTCTGGTCTCCCTCTGAGTTCCTAGGTACAGACTAACATTGTGTTTGTATAAATGCCGCTTTTTTCTGCTTCCGCCTGTGATTTTGCCATTAAACTGATCGGGGTAAAATTACTTCAAACCTGATCTACACTTTTGAAATATAACAAGTCAATAACTATTCACGGTTTTAAAACAGGTGATAAAATAAATCCACTTTTCATGTACCGTGACTCTGTATGGTTCTAAAGCCTGGAGTGATTGTTGCTTTGAGGCCATTGTTGTGGACAGACATGTTGGAGACGCTGCCCTGATCCTCTCCCTGTGCCTGGTGTGTACGGCTCCTTCAGCTGAAACACTGAAGCTGCCAAAACCAACACAGCTCGAGCCGCAGAACAAAGTCTTAGGAAGTATGCTCTCTCTGGTCTCACTCTCTCTCTCTAGTAGTCTCTTTCTAGTCTCTCTCTCTTTCTGGTCTCGCTCTGCTTTCCCTTTGGCCTTTCTCAGGTCTCTCTCCAGTCTCTCTTTGGTCTATCTTTCTAGTCTCTCTGGTCTCTATCTTGTCTCTCTCTCTAGTCTCTCTGGTCTCTATCTTGTCTCTCTCTCTAGTCTCTCTGGTCTCTCTCTGGTCTCCCTCTCTCTGGGCTCTCTCTCTAGTCCCTGTGGTCTTTCTGGTCTCTCTCTGGTCTCCCTCTCTCTGGGCTCTCTCTCTAGTCCCTGTGGTCTTTCTGGTCGCTCTATGGTCTCTCTCTAGTCACTCTTTCCTTGATCTCTCTGGTCTTTCTCTAGTCTCTCATTTGTCTCTCTCTGGCCTCTGGTCTCTCTCTAGTCTCTCTCTGGTCTCTCTCTCTAGTCTCTGTGGTCTCTCTGGTCGCTCTCTGGTCTATCTCTAGTCTCTCATTTGTCTCTCTCTGATCTCTCTCCTCTCTCTGGCCTCTCTGATCTCTCTCTCTGGTCTCTCTCTGATCTCTCTCCTCTCTCTGGTCTCTCTCTGATCTCTCTCTGGCCTCTCTGGTCTCTCTCTAGTCTCTGTGGTCTCTCTCTGGTCTCTCTCCTCTCTCTGGCCTCTCTGATCTCTCTCCTCTCTCTGGTCTCTCTCTGATCTCTCTCTCTGGCCTCTCTGGTCTCTCTCTAGTCTCTGTGGTCTCTCTCTGGTCTCTCTGATCTCTCTCTCTGGCCTCTCTGATCTCTCTCCACTCTCTCTGGTCTCTCTCTGATCTCTCTCTCTGGCCTCTCTGGTCTCTCTCTAGTCTCTGTGGTCTCTCTCTGGTCTCTCTGATCTCTCTCCTCTCTCTGGTCTCTCTCTGATCTCTCTCTCTGGCCTCTCTGGTCTCTCTCTAGTCTCTGTGGTCTCTCTCTGGTCTCTCTCTGCTCCCTTTCTTTGGCCTGGGCCTAACAGTGCAAACAGCAGCGTCATGTTATTCCTTATTTCCTGTAATATCTACATGACATGACCATAACAACCCCATGCCTCTCTCGCTCTCTCTCTCCTGCAGCACGCGCCTGTATCTCTAATTAAAAGAGAAAGTGTCCTTGCTGCGTTTGAACAGGTTTTTTCACTCAGACCATCTGTTCTTCACACTGCTCTCCAACCCCCCGACCGCCAACATCCCGCAAACCAAAATTAACGCTGTTTCGGAGCAAGTAAAAAGTTTAAACAAACAGAAATATCAACCGTCAGCGTCTGGTCTGGGCCCCGGAGTCGGCCATAACACACTCTTTGTTTGGCCCTCGGTGTAAACTCTTATTTTGGTCCTGGTGTGCCTGTGTGGACTGGTGCGGCCTGCGTCATTATGCATAACTGCTTTGACTTCCACACAAACAGGGGCCACTTTTCTAAATGAGAGAAAAAAGTGCTGAGGTGAGAGCAAAGAAGGGTCGTAATTTGATACCAAGAAAAAAGCAACCGCTCAGAGAGAGGAAACGTCATGGTTTGGATTGGTTTGGATTGGTTTGGTATCACCACGACTGCTTTTATCGTATTTACACGAAACATTTATGTGTTCGAGGCTAAACTGTTGTTTTTTTGTTGTTTTTAAAATTTTTTTTACCACAGATTTAAGCATGGATATGTGTATCTCTGGTCTCTCTCACTAGTCTCTCTTTAGTCTCTCTCTCTGGTCTCTCTCTTTCAGTCTCTTTCTGGTCTCTCTCTGGTCTCTCTCTGGCCTCTCTTTGGTCTCTCTCTTTGTTCTCTCTTTGGTCTCTCTTTGGTCTCTCTCTTTGGTCTCTCTTTGGTCTCTCTCTTTGTTCTCTCTTTGGTCTCTCTTTGGTCTCTCTTTGATCTCTCTCTCTGGTCTCTCTCTGGTCTCTCTTTGGTCTCTCTTTGGTCTCTCTCTTTGTTCTCTCTTTGGTCTCTCTTTGGTCTCTCTTTGGTCTCTCTTTGATCTCTCTCTCTGGTCTCTCTCTGGTCTCTCTTTGGTCTCTCTTTGGTCTCTCTTTGGTCTCTCTGGTCTCTGGTCTCTCTTTGGTCTCTCTCTCTGGTCTCTCTTTGGTCTCTCTCTCTCTCTGGTCTCTCTTTGGTCTCTCCCTCTCTGGTCTCTCTTTGGTCTCTCTCTCTGGTCTCTCTTTGGTCTCTCTCTCTGGTCTCTCTTTGGTCTCTCCCTCTCTGGTCCCTCTCTCTCGTCTCTCTCCTTCTCACATTCTTTGTAGGTTTTTGGGTTTCTTTTTCTTAAATTGTGCTTTATAAATAAATCTCCCTTGCCTTGCATCTGACCAATCACTGGGAGCAAGAGTAGAGTAGAGTAGAGTAGAGTAGAGTAGAGTAGAGTAGAGTAGAGTAGAGTAGAGTAGAGTAGAGTAGGGCCAAGTAACAGGGCAATAGAATAACTTAGTATTGGACATTTCTTTTCGAGGCAAAGCAAAACATAAATTGGCAAAAATGTATCTTAACTTGAGAACATTGTGACGGCTTTAAAACAGTATTTTACGACGGGACAAAGCAAACTGTCTCAGATTACGATAAAAACCACAGATTCTAAACATGTATTACCTCATATTTGATCATTTTTTGCAGTGTGAGAAGTTTCCATTAGAGTTCTGTCCTCTGCTCACACTCACTGTGCTGCTTTTATGACAAATACCATCGAAAGCAGAGCGATGCTTGTGGATTTTTTATACGTAAAAATATAGCTCTATAAAAAGTATATGAGCGACATAAAGTCATGGTACCCCTGCTTTATGAAACAGAGCCCAGACCACATTAAAGACCGGGTTCTGGTCTCGGTGCGCGGCTCTGTATCTGCGAACATGCAAATCTGTGATCCAGCGCCACACGGGGAACACAAGTGGATCCAGTCTCTGTCAGTCTGTGGGTATGACCCCCAACACGAGCCAGTGCTGCAAAAAGTCCTGGAAAATGTGTCAAAAAATGCTCAAATTTGGCAAAATGCATCTTTGAAGAACATTCTGACTGCATTAAAAGAAGCTATGTCAACGGGACATAGCTTCTCCCTCTCTCTCCCTCTCTCTCTCTCTCTCCCTCTCTCTCTCTCTCCCTCTTTCTCTCTCCCTCTCTCCCTCTCTCTCTCTCTCTCCCTCTCTCTCTCTCTCCCTCTTTCTCTCTCCCTCTCTCCCTCTCTCTCTCTCTCTCTCTCTCTCTCCCTCTCTTTCTCTTTCTCTTTCTCTCTCCCTCTCTCTCTCTCTGGTGTTTTGTCGTTCCTGGTCCTGTCCCAGAGCCGGAGACTGGTGCAGACGTCCTGTGGTCTGTGCCTCTGAGCTCGGGGTGAGTGGGCGACAAAATGTTGGAATGACAAAAACTTAGAAAAACAAAGTCAAAGTCACCAAAACCTCAATGGACTCTACACAATGAAATTCTAATTAGCCACCAACAATAATGATGATAAAGTGGAGTCTAGACATGTTGGATGGAATAAAAAGGGGGGATTTTACGAGACCATAAGACTGGGTTTGACACAGCCCCCGGTGTCTGCAGTGACACCGGTTTATGAATAACGCGGTGTTAGCTTCTGCTGATGCGAGGGGAAAGTGCACGTCTGGTTCTCGGTTTCTGCCACGGCTTTGCTTATTTATGTATTAATTTTCATGTGGTGTTTTCAGTGACAAGAATCCACAAACAACAGCCAGACTTGGTAAACTGGACGATTGGCAATCAACTGAACCACTGAGGCGGATATTGGGCTGATTTAAAAGTATTACAACTGCTTTTTAATTCAATTTGATTCAGTGTATTTTTTGCGCAACAGTATTGATCTAAGAGGACGGGGTTAGCTGTTGCTATGATGGTTGCTAAGGCATTTTTAGCTTCTTTTTTCTATTTCTTAAAGAAGCTATACCCGATTGTATTAATGAGTTCATAAAAATGCTTATTACTACATAGAAGTTGTTTTATAATCCGTAATTTAATTAGCTGTCAGCTGTTGCTATGATGGTTGCTAAGGTATTTTTAGCATATTATTTGTAATTTCTTAAGCCCAAAATAATGAGTGTGACATCGTTTTTAGAGTGAGTTGGAGCAAAACTTTGTCCATGAGCGCTTCCGGATTGAGCTAGCAGGTTAGCATTCATTCTGCGCTGTATTCCTGGATGTTGTTCAGCAGGAGCACATGTTTAAAAAGCCTGGGTTTCGGTCGACCGTGAGGACACTGCGGCTTCTGTCGTGTCTTTGATCTGTTTTTGGAAACAAATGTAATGATTGTGGTGGACTTTGAAATGTGCCATTCTCTGTCTCTCTCTCTGGCTGAAATGTGCATAAAAGTCTTTGTCACTCACTCCAGCTGAGGTGATGCTCACCCATCTCTGGTCTCCCTTTGGTCTCCCTTTGGTCTCTCTTTGGTCTCTCTGGTGTCTCCCTGGTCTCTCTTTTGTCCCCCTCTAGTCTCTTTCTAGTCTCTCTCTGGTCTCTCTCTTTTCTCTTTCTGGTCTCTCTCTGGTCTCTCCCTGGTGTCTCTCTGGTCTCTCTTTGGTCCCCCTTTAGTCTCTTTCTAGTTTCTCTCTGGTCTCTCTCAGGCCCTGCCCTGCTTAGCTTCATACAAAAGATGGCTCACTAAACTGGGAGTTGGTGTCACATTACAAGTCTTCCCCGTCCTCCAGTGTTTCCTGTACCTGCTGGTTCCGCTCTGCAGCTGCTGGATCTCCCCACGGAGCAGAAGCTGAGACTCAGACCTCAGAGATTTGTTGTGTGTTGTGTGTGAACTGAAGCGGTTTGTGTGTTTGAGCGGAGGATAAACAACAGGTGTCAAATGTGGAAGAGAAGATCCTCCTGGAACCACGAGAGAGAGATGTGTGTGATCGTTGGCAACAGCTCACTTCAATCATCTTTACCATCAACTTATTGCATAAAAATCAGCTGCTGTGCGTCCGGTGTGTCGTCCAGTGTGTGTGTGTGTGTGTGTGTGTGTGTGTGTGTGTGTGTGTGTGTGTGTGTGTGTGTATGGGTGGGTATGTGTGCGTGTGTGTGGGTATGTGCGTGTGTATATGCACTTGCAAATGTCCACCCATGGGGCCCGGGCATAGGGTACACATGTGTGTGCGTATGTCTGTGTATATGTGTGTATGTCTGTGTGTATATGTATATGTGTGTGTTTATATGTATGTGTAAGTGTGTGTGTGTGTATGTATGTGTAAGTGTCTGTATGTTTACGTGTAAGTGTGTGTGTGTATGTACTGTTTGTGTAAATGTATGTGTGTGTGTGTGTGTATGTGTAACTGTGTGTGTGTATGTATGTACTGTATATGTGTAATAGTGTGTGTGTGTATGAGTAAGTGTGTGTGTGTGTATGTGTGCACGTGTAAGTTTGTGTATGTGTATGTGTAAGTGTGTGTGTATGAATGTGTAAGTGTGTGTATGTGTGTATATCTATGTGTAAATGTGTGTATGTGTGTCGTGTAAGTATGTGTGTGTGTGTGTGTGTGTGCTGGTTGTGTCTCTCCTCGCACATGTTTGCATCTATAAACCATTGCAGCCCACATGGTTTAATTCAGATCCCTGCTGGTCTGTGCCGGTCTATGCTGGTCTATGCTGGTCTGTGCTGGTCTGTACCGGTCTGTGCTGGTGCTGGTCTGTGCCGGTCTGTGCTGGTCTGTGCCAGTCTGTGCTGGTGCTGGTCTGTGCTGGTGCTGGTCTGTGCTGGTCTGTGCCGGTCTGTGCTGGTCTGTGCCAGTCTGTGCCGGTCTGTGCTGGTGCTGGTCTGTGCTGGTGCTGGTCTGTGCTGGTCTGTGCCAGTCTGTGCCGGTCTGTGCTGGTCTGTGCTGGTCTGTACCGGTCTGTGCTGGTGCTGGTCTGTACCGGTCTGTGCTGGTGCTGGTCTGTGCCGGTCTGTGCTGGTGCTGGTCTGTGCCGGTCTGTGCCAGTCTGTGCTGGTGCTGGTCTGTGCTGGTCTGTGCCAGTCTGTGCCGGTCTGTGCTGGTCTGTGCTGGTCTGTGCTGGTCTGTACCGGTCTGTGCTGGTGCTGGTCTGTGCCGGTCTGTGCTGGTGCTGGTCTGTGCTGGTGCTGGTCTGTGCTGGTCTGTGCCAGTCTGTGCCGGTCTGTGCTGGTCTGTGCTGGTCTGTGCCGGTCTGTACCGGTCTGTGCTGGTGCTGGTCTGTACCGGTCTGTGCTGGTGCTGGTCTGTGCCGGTCTGTGCTGGTGCTGGTCTGTGCCGGTCTGTGCTGGTCTGTGCCGGTCTGTGCTGGTCTGTACCGGTCTGTGCTGGTGCTGGTCTGTGCCGGTCTGTGCTGGTCTGTACCGGTCTGTGCTGGTGCTGGTCTGTGCCGGTCTATGCTGGTCTGTGCTGGTCTGTGCCGGTCTGTGCCGGTCTGTGCCGGTCTGTGCCGGTCTGTGCTGGTCTGTGCTGGTCTGTGCTGGTCTGTGCCAATGGGAACCAGGTGTGATCTGACCTTCATTCCTCGCTGCACAAACCCATTTCCTCTCTTTCTCTGGAGCTTGTTTAGCTTTTGGCCATTTTTTGAATAAGAACTTTTAGATTTGGGCTGAACCTCGAAATAGATTCAGTTTGAGGCAAAAGCAGTTTATTTTGTGGATCGATCCTCGTTTGTCAATATTTTTGTAAACTTTGATTAAAATGGAATCAAGCAAGCATGTATTTTTGTTATTATTATTATAATTATAATTATTATTATTCATGGCTCAAACTCTTTCAGATTCTGCTGCATTTCAGATTCAGAAATAATGTGATGGAAATGAATCAGGAGGAGGGTGGTACCTGTGGCTCAGAGAATAGACTTTAAAGCAACTCTGAGGAGCACAGGGACTGGTCTCCTGCTGGGACTCTGAGGAGCACAGGGACTGGCCTCCTGCTGGGACTCTGAGAAGCACAGGGACTGGCCTCCTGCTGGGACTCTGAGGATCACAGGGACCGGCCTCCTGCTGGGACTCTGAGGAGCACAGGGACGGCCTCCTGCTGGACTCTGAGAAGCACAGGGACTGGCCTCCTGCTGGGACTCTGAGGATCACAGGGACCGGCCTCCTGCTGGGACTCTGAGAAGCACAGGGACTGGTCTCCTGCTGGGACTCTGAGGAGCACAGGGACTGGCCTCCTGCTGGGACTCTGAGGAGCACAGGGACTGGCCTCCTGCTGGGACTCTGAGGAGCACAGGGACTGGCCTCCTGCTGGGACTCTGAGGAGCACAGGGACTGGCCTCCTGCTGGGACTCTGAGGAGCACAGGGACTGGCCTCCTGCTGGGACTCTGAGGATCACAGGGACCGGCCTCCTGCTGGGACTCTGAGGAGCACAGGGACTGGCCTCCTGCTGGGACTCTGAGGAGCACAGGGACTGGCCTCCTGCTGGGACTCTGAGGATCACAGGGACTGGCCTCCTGCTGGGACTCTGAGGAGCACAGGGACTGGCCTCCTGCTGGGACTCTGAGGAGCACAGGGACTGGCCTCCTGCTGGGACTCTGAGGAGCACAGGGACTGGCCTCCTGCTGGGACTCTGAGGAGCACAGGGACTGGCCTCCTGCTGGGACTCTCTTTCTTCTCCTTCCTATTCTTCTACCTCTTCTCCTTTTTCCTCTTTTTCCTCTCCTCCTCCTCCTTCTCCTCCTCGGTCACAGTGATCATAACAAGTTCCTGTAGTTCCTGTAGTCCCTGTGGTCCCTGTGGTCCCTGTAGTCCCTGTAGTCCCTGTGGTTCCTGTAGTCCCTGCTGTAGTCCCTGTGGTCCCTGTAGTCCCTGTAGGCCCTGCTGTAGTCCCTGTAGTCCCTTCTGTAGTCCCTGTGGTCCCTGTAGTCCATGCTGTAGTCCCTGTAGTCCATGCTGTAGTCCCTGTGGTCCCTGTAGTCTCTGTAGTCCCTGCTGTAGTCCCTGTGGTCCCTGTAGGCCCTGCTGTAGTCCCTGTAGTCCCTGTAGTCTCTGTAGTCCCTGCTGTAGTCCCTGTAGTCTCTGTAGTCCCTGCTGTAGTCCCTGTGGTCCCTGTAGGCCCTGCTGTAGTCCCTGTAGTCCCTGCTGTAGTTCCTGTGGTCCCTGTAGTCCATGCTGTAGTCCCTGTAGTCCATGCTGTAGTCCCTGTGGTCCCTGTAGTCTCTGTAGTCCCTGCTGTAGTCCCTGTGGTCCCTGTAGGCCCTGCTGTAGTCCCTGTAGTCCCTGTAGTCTCTGTAGTCCCTGCTGTAGTCCCTGTAGTCTCTGTAGTCCCTGCTGTAGTCCCTGTGGTCCCTGTAGGCCCTGCTGTAGTCCCTGTAGTCCCTGCTGTAGTTCCTGTGGTCCCTGTAGTCTCTGTAGTCCCTGCTGTAGTCCCTGTGGTCCCTGTAGGCCCTGCTGTAGTCCCTGTAGTCCCTGTGGTCCCTGTAGGCCCTGCTGTAGTCCCTGTAGTCCATGCTGTAGTCCCTGTAGTCCCTGCTGTAGTTCCTGTGGTCCCTGTAGTCTCTGTAGTCCCTGCTGTAGTCCCTGTGGTCCCTGTAGGCCCTGCTGTAGTCCCTGTAGTCCATGCTGTAGTCCCTGTGGTCCCTGTAGTCTCTGTAGTCCCTGCTGTAGTCCCTGTGGTCCCTGTAGGCCCTGCTGTAGTCCCTGTAGTCCCTGCTGTAGTTCCTGTGGTCCCTGTAGTCCATGCTGTAGTCCCTGTAGTCCATGCTGTAGTCCCTGTGGTCCCTGTAGTCCCTGTAGTCCCTGTAGTCCCGCCTGGAGGCCTGAGGCTCCTCTATCACACCCTTCTCTCTCAATGAGGATCTGACAAAGAGAAGGGAGGAGGTAATCTAACCCCAGACCTGTGTGTGAGGATGGCGTGCTGATCCCGAGACGTTCCAGTGTTGCCGTGGCTCGACAGCAGTGTCTCATGTCTCTGGATCCAAGCAGTACATGTTAAAGCTGGGGAACCGGACTTTGAAACCACAAAAAACTTAACTATGTAACAAAATCCATGCAACTAAACTCTCCTTTTTGTGGCATTGTCCAATAATAACACACACACACGCACATATGCACAGACACGCACACGCACACACCCACACACACGCACACACACACATTATTAGCTTGATCTTACCACACCATTGTACAATTGGATCTGAATTTGCAGTGGCGTATGTAATGAGCCCGAGTGAGTCGTTAGCATTTAGCCTAGCTTTAGCATCTAGCCTAGCTTTAGCCATTTATTTTTATTTATTATTTATTGAGTTGGGACAATGCACATTCATCAACATTGGTTCTTTAAGCCTCAGTGTAAATGCGCCGGACTTAGCATAACTGTTAGCTTTAGCATTTAGCCTAGCTTTAGCCATCTCCTTTGCCACTAACGAAGCCCACGGGGAGTAGAGCCACAACATCTTTGCAGCAATGACATTTGTTAAAAATTCCTCTTGCTCCGGCTTCAATTTCTTGATATTTGGAGCAGTGAGAGATCCTTTATTTGTCCCTCGGTGGGGGAAATTTCAATGTTGCAGCGCACAGACAGGACAGTAGGGAGCACACAGAACAAAAATAAGTAGCTGCTATGTTTCTGAGATAGCTGTAAACGCTTCAAAATCAAAATGTGCATATATGTATACAGATAAACGTAACAATAATTAAAAATAACATGTTTTACCACAGGGCATTTATATTCTGCAAAGAGTTATGCAAAATAAGTCAAGAATGGCTCAAATTTGGCACAATGTCAAATTTTGACTGAGCCTTTAAACAAGATTCTCCAACGGGACAAAGCAAAATGATCTTGTTTGAGAAATATACAACAAATGTCTCCCTTGGAAAGAGAAAATACAGTTCTGGGAATAAGACTAAATGGCTTCGTCCCATTGGTCAGAATGTGTCAGACCAAGATAAAACTTTGTATCATTTTTCAATCTATTCTGCCCAATTTTTCTGTCTTTTTTCCCTCAAGGTGATCATCAATGGCTTGGATTTCCAACCGTCGCCTTGACCCATGTGTGCCGGGGCTTTGTGCGGCACAGACACTGAGAATAAAAGGTGCAGAGGGTGGGGACAGGCGCAGAGGGTGGAACAGCCACAATACACCCAGGATCCAGGGAACAGCCCAGATCCAGGACCATCCAGGCCACAATAGTCACAGTTCAGGTTTGTCACCGCAGCATTTCAGATTAAGATTAAGATTAAAATGAAGATGAAGATGAAGAGATCCTGTACTGGTCCCACATTGAGGAAATGTCAGTGTTGCATCAGCGGTTACAGAGCAGTAGAATGAGGAGCACAAGAGACATGAACAATAACTACTGTATATACTAGAATTAAATAAAATCTCTAACTTTAGCATAATAAAGAAGCAAGAAAGAAGTGTGTAACGTGTACATCTGGAGTTGATGAGTCTGATGTGAGGCTGAGGAAGGCGTGGGCCCCGTGCGATGACGTAGATAAATAGATAAATAGATACTTTATTGATCCGTGTAAGAGAAACTCAGGTGTCCAGCAGCAGAAGACAAATCCAGGTTTGTTGTACAGTCTGACAGCGGAAGGAACAAAGGATCTCTTGAAACGCTCCGTTCGGCAGCGTAGTGATAGGAGCCTGTTGCTACGGTTACTCCTCTGAGCGGCCATAGTGTCATGCAGAGGGTGTCTGGAGTTACCCAGAATGCACTGCATTAGGGCCCTATTACGTATCACCTAATAGTCAGTCCACCAATTTGAACCAAACTTCAATTTCCAAGCAACTAAAAACAGCTGCCTTCAATTTTACAGCAATTAAGACACAACTTTATACAAATAATGACACAGAAATATTACAAGAAACGTGTTCTTTGGAACGAGACTTTGTCCCATTGGAGACTCTGGTTTTAACACGGTCAGAATGTGTCAGATTAAGATTTAAAAAACACTCGATTCAAGCTTTTATTACCTCATATTTTATCATTATTTGTAGAGCATAAGCCTTCAAAGTGACTGCTCTGGGAGTCCTAATGTAAGGATAAAGCTGTGGGAAAAGCTCTGAGATGCGCTAAAGAGACAGATCTCTGGATGTGTCTTTGAAGAGAGACTGTAATTAACAAAACTCAACATTATGTTCTGCGCCGAGGAGGCTTCATACACTGCAAAAAGTGTCTTAATCTGAGCAGTTCTGACTGAGCCGAAAAACTAGATTTTCCAACGAGACAAAGCAAAAATATCTTGTTTTAAAAAGACAAAAGAAATGTCTCACTGCAAAAAATAATAACACATGAGGTTTATACTAATTGCTTAAATCAAGTGTTTTTTTAATCTTAAAGATGCAGTCAGGGGTTTTTTCCAGACACAATTTTGTCAAATATTGTAGAAAATTATCCCTAAACCATAAATGTCTCAAGTTATGAAGTGTTTTCAAATAGTAATGGAATTGAGCAGATGTCTATAGTCTACAAAAATTCATAAAACATATTTTGGAGCAGACCGATAAAAATAAACCAATGGGATGCGTTTACCCCCTTCACCCACTTCCTGTTTCTCGTGAGTGCACCAGAGTTATCGGATTTTCTAAAACCAAAAATGGCTGAACAGAAAATGCCAATATCACATTTGCCGCCCACTCTCCCTGTTGGGACAAAGTAAAGAAAATGCTGGATGTTTGGTTTGGTGGAGAGGGGAGGGGGGAGTGGTTTACAGTTGGTGCTACGGCTAAGCTAACATCGCTAACTGCACCTTTAATTTGAGCACATTGTGACCGTGTTAAAACCAGATTCTCCAATGGGACAAAAACATTTAGTCTTTTTTCTAGAACTGTTGCTGTAATTTCTTGTATCTTTGTTTCCTGAAAATGAAGAGACCTTTTGGCAAATTTGAAAAACATTTATGACTTAATTTTTACCCGTTTTTGCAGTGTTGTAATTTTAACATGAAACAGGACAATAGGACAGCTACAGTCTGGAAAAGTCTTCCTGAAAATGTGACACAGGCTTTTTCTCTGACAACGTTCAAATCCAGGTTAAAAACAGTTAAAAACAACTCTTTAATGTGCTGTGATTATTGACGCACGTTTAGCTTAGCCCCGGGGAGAGGCTTTGCTAACGGCCCCAGAAAAGGCACTGACTTCAAAGTAGGAGTTTATACAAAAGAGTCAAAGGGGAAAAGATAAACACCGCAGAGTGATTTTTTTTTTTTTGGACGGAGAGAGGAATGTCGCAAACATCTGGTCACCGGTGATGCA
>OZ035823.1:4522345-4585872 GCA_964034765.1 Knipowitschia caucasica | reverse complement strand
CTCTCTGGTCTCTCTCTGGTCTCGTCTCTGGTCTCTCTCTGGTCTCTCTCTGGACTCTCTCTGGTCTCTCTCTGGTCTCTCTCTGGTCTCTCTCTGGTCTCTCTCTGGTCTCTCTCTGGTCTCTCTCTGGTCTCTCTCTGGACTCTCTCTGGTCTCTCTCTGGTCTCTCTCTGGTCTCTCTCTGGTCTCTCTCTGGTCTCTCTCTGGACTCTCTCTGGTCTCTCTCTGGTCTCTCTCTGGTCTCTCTCTGGTCTCTCTCTGGTCTCTCTCTGGTCTCTCTCTGGTCTCTCTCTGGTCTCTCTCTGGTCTCTCTTTGGTCTCTCTTTGGTCTCTCTCCGGTCTCTCTCCGGTCCCTCTCCGGTCCCTCTCTGGTCTCTCTCCGGTCTCTCTCCGGTCTCTCTCTGGTCTCTCTCTGGTCTCTCTCTGGTCTCTCTCTGATCTCTCTCCGGTCCCTCTCTGGTCTCTCTCCGGTCTCTCTCCGGTCTCTCTCCAGTCTCTCTCTGGTCTCTCTCTGGACTCTCTCTGGTCTCTCTCTGGTCTCTCTCTGGTCTCTCTCTGGTCTCTCTCTGGTCTCTCTCTGGTCTCTCTCTGGTCTCTCTCTGGTACTCTCTCTGGTCTCTCTCTGGTCTCTCTCTGGTCTCTCTCTGGTCTCTCTCTGGACTCTCTCTGGTCTCTCTCCAGTCTCTCTCTGGTCTCTCTCTGGTCTCTCTCTGGTCTCTCTCTGGTCTCTCTCTGGTCTCTCTCTGGTCTCTCTCCGGTCTCTCTCTGGTCTCTCTCCGGTCTCTCTCTGGTCTCTCTCTGGTCTCTCTCTGGTCTCTCTCTGGACTCTCTCTGGTCTCTCTCTGGTCTCTCTCCAGTCTCTCTCTGGTCTCTCTCCGGTCTCTCTCCAGTCTCTCTCCAGTCTCTCTCCGGTCTCTCTCCGGTCTCTCTCTGGTCTCTCTCCGGTCTCTCTCCGGTCTCTCTCTGGTCTCTCTCCAGTCCCTCTCTGGTCTCTCTCCGGTCCCTCTCTCTGGTCTCTCTCTGGTCTCTCTCTGGTCTCTCTCTGGTCTCTCTCTGGTCTCTCTCTGGTCTCTCTCCGGTCTCGCTCTGGTCTCTCAGGGAGGAAGCGTGCGCTGAGTCTGGGCGCGGTGAGGAAATCCTCCTCCTCGCACACTCAGCTCAAATCTCTGCAGTCAGCTGTGGAACTCGCCTAAACCCATTTAACCCAGTTCTTCACATCCAGATGATTTGTCATCTGCAGTAAAACCACATTGGAATACATGTGCGAAAGTCTCATGTTTGCACCAGGCAAGACCCGGAATAAAACAAGCAAAAAAGTACCAGAAACAGTTTTTGGTGAGAAGTAAGTAAGTAATCTTTATTTATATACCGCCTTTTCACTGCACATTGGAGTCTCAAAGCAGTTTACCATTGTTATTTTTGGGAGCGGGGTCGCCAGTACAGGAGGCACATGCCAGACCTATTGTACATATTTTTAGTGGTAGGGGAAACCTACGCAGACACGGGGAGAACATGCAAACTCCACTCAGAAAGGCCCTGGTCCGACCGGGTCTCGAACCCAGGACCTTCTTTCTGAGAGGCGAGAGTGCTATCCACTCAGCCACCGTGCCGCCCAATAGAAACCAATAAAAACAGATTCATGACCTACGTTCAGACTGATAACAGAGGACATCATATTCATATTACTGGTCTCTCTCTCTGGTCTCTCCTCTGGTCTCTCTTTCTCTCTGCTCTCTCCTCTTGTTTCTCTCTGGTCTCTCCTCTGGTCTCTCTTTCTCTCTGCTCTCTCCTCTTGTCTCTCTCTGGTCTCTCCTCTTTTCTCTCTCTCTGATCTCTCTCCTCTGGTCTCTCTTTGGTTTCTCTCTCTGGTCTCTCTCCTCTGGTCTCTCTTTGGTTTCTCTCTCTGGTCTCTCTCCGTTCTGTCTCTTTCTCTCTGTTCTCTCCTCTGGTGTCTCGGAGCAATTTTTGATCACTTTTTGCAGTGTATCTTGTTTTCTGCAGCACTCAGAGTTGCCTTGTGCCATAAATGTCCCTGGATCCTCGAAAAGGAACAGCTCAAAACAATAAATGAATAAACCCACACTGTTTTTAAAGTGTGAGAATCCTGGGTTCTTCCATGGGACTCTTCACTAAAACTTCCTGAAGTTTCCGTGTCCTGTCATTTACAGATTTGACTCATTGAGAAAAATGCCTTCCACAAAACATACTTTTGGTCGAGTTGGAAAGTTCTGTTCCACACTTTAGTTAAACTGAAACACATGCTGTGGTTTCATGCGGATACCTGCAGCTGTGACTGAACTGATAACTGCACACAGCGTTTACAGACTATTTATTTAAGATTAAGATTAAAATCAAGATGAAGAGATCCTTTAGATGTCCCACAGTGAGGAAATGTCAGTGTTGCATCAGCAGTTACAGAGCAGCAGGAATGAGGAGCACATGGCACAAGATCAATGAACAATAACTCTGTACCAAAATAAAATCTCTAGCTGATAAATGAGAGAAGCTAGTATAAAATTGCTAGCTTTAGCATAATGCTAGCCTGGTCTTATCCATCCGTACTCTCCGCTCAATCATCATTTCTCTGCATGTATCGTCTGGGTCTGGTCCCTGTGTTTGCAATTACAATCGATTGAATTTCAACCGACCAATCAGAGAGCGCGGGAGGCGGGTGTTGTAGTTAGTTGTGGGTGACGTCAAGAGTTTGCGCCGAACGGGCAGGTTGTAGTTTGGTAATGGCAAAAATGCGACAGTAAAGTATTCTGGTCTGGTTCTATCAAGAAATTGAAGCCGGAGCCAGAGGAATGTTTAGCAAATGTAATCTCTGGAAAAAATTGTGGCGCTACTCCCCACGGGCTTTGTTAGCAGGAAATGGCTAAAGCTAGGCTATATGCTAACAACAGACTCGGGCGCACTACATACGTCACGGTAAACTCAGATCCAATGGTTTCAATCTGCAAAAGGACTTAACCCCTCCCACCTGTTCACGAAGTCAATGGAGCAAATCCAGACCTTAGTACGAAATGTAATTAGTACTATGGTGTGGTACGACCAGGCTAGCATAATGAAGAAGCTAGTATAAAATCTCTAGCTTTAACATACTGAAGATGAGTTGTGGTTCTATACGGCACATTCTGACAGGATTATAGATTTTTGCACAGATGTACGACATGTGAGGTCAAGTCCTCAGTGTTCGTTGTACAGTCTGACAGTCATTTATGAAAGAAACTTGGAGAACTGCTTTTGTTTGTTGCTGTTGTTTAGCAGACACTACAGGAAACCCGCGCTCATAAATTCCAACCTCACTTTTTACTCTCTATCGCAACAAACAATTAAATGTTGATTACGCTGGAGGAATATGTATCTGCGAGTGCCAGGAGCTAATGAGAAGCACATTACATCTTCGGAAACACAAGCTTTTGTTTTTCCTCTGAGCGTGTGCCACCTGTGAAAATGTTGACTCTCGCCGCACCTCGGCTCTGGCCAACGCTGCACAATCGTGACCCGTAACTCTATATCGCTTCAGACGGGTTTGAAATGTAAATGTCCGGAGCAGAAGTGACGCCGCCTGCAACAGAAATGCAGAGAGAGAACAGCGAGAGAGACCAGAGAGAGATCAGAGAGAGACCAGAGAGAGACCAGAGAGAGAACAGAGAGAGATCAGAGAGAGACCAGAGAGAGACCAGAGAGAGACCAGAGAGAGACCAGAGAGAGATCAGAGAGAGACCAGAGAGAGATCAGAGAGAGATCAGAGAGAGGCCAGAGAGAGGCCAGAGAGAGACCAGAGAGAGACCAGAGAGAGACCAGAGAGAGACCAGAAAGAGGCCAGAGAGAGGCCAGAGAGAGACCAGAGAGAGACCAGAGAGAGGCCAGAGAGAGACCAGAGAGAGACCAGCGAGAGATCAGAGAGAGATCAGAGAGAGACCAGAGAGAGACCAGAGAGAAACCAGAGAGAGATCAGAGAGAGACCAGAGAGAGACCAGAGAGAAACCAGAGAGAGATCAGAGAGAGATCAGAGAGAGACCAGAAAGAGGCCAGAGAGAGGCCAGAGAGAGACCAGAGAGAGACCAGAGAGAGACCAGAGAGAGACCAGAGAGAGGCCAGAGAGAGACCAGAGAGAGATCAGAAAGAGAGACCAGAGAGAGATCAGAAAGAGAGACCAGAGAGAGATCAGAGAGAGGCCAGAGAGAGACTAGAGAGAGACCAGAGAGAGACCAGAGAGAGGCCAGAGAGAGACCAGAGAGAAACCAGAGAGAGATCAGAGAGAGATCAGAGAGAGACCAGAAAGAGGCCAGAGAGAGGCCAGAGAGAGACCAGAGAGAGATCAGAGAGAGACCAGAGAGAGACCAGAGAGAGACCAGAGAGAGGCCAGAGAGAGACCAGAGAGAGATCAGAAAGAGAGACCAGAGAGAGATCAGAGAGAGATCAGAGAGAGGCCAGAGAGAGGCCAGAGAGAGACCAGAGAGAGACCAGAAAGAGGCCAGAGAGAGACCAGAAAGAGGCCAGAGAGAGGCCAGAGAGAGACCAGAGAGAGACCAGAGAGAGACCAGAGAGAGACCAGAGAGAAACCAGAGAGAGATCAGAGAGAGATCAGAGAGAGATCAGAGAGAGACCAGAGAGAGACCAGAGAGAGATCAGAGAGAGACCAGAGAGAGACCAGAGAGAGACCAGAGAGAGGCCAGAGAGAGACCAGAGAGAGATCAGAAAGAGAGACCAGAGAGAGATCAGAGAGAGATCAGAGAGAGGCCAGAGAGAGGCCAGAGAGAGACCAGAGAGAGATCAGAGAGAGACCAGAAAGAGGCCAGAGAGAGGCCAGAGAGAGACCAGAGAGAGATCAGAGAGAGACCAGAGAGAGACCAGAGAGAGACCAGAGAGAGATCAGAAAGAGAGACCAGAGAGAGATCAGAGAGAGGCCAGAGAGAGGCCAGAGAGAGACCAGAGAGAGACCAGAGAGAGGCCAGAGAGAGACCAGAGAGAGGCCAGAGAGAGACCAGAGAGAGGCCAGAGAGAGACCAGAGAGAGACCAGAGAGAGACCAGAGAGAGACCAGAGAGATGCCAGAGAGAGGCCAGAGAGAGACCAGAGAGAGACCAGAGAGAGACCAGAGAGAGATGCCAGAGAGAGACCAGAGAGAGACCAGAGAGATGCCAGAGAGAGACCAGAGAGAGACCAGAGAGAGACCAGAGAGAGACCAGAGAGATGCCAGAGAGATGTCAGAGAGAGACCAGAGAGAGACCAGAGAGAGATGCCAGAGAGAGACCAGACAGAGAGATCAGAGAGAGACCAGAGAGAGACCAGAGAGAGACCAGAGAGAGAGACCAGAGAGAGACCAGAGAGAGACCAGAGAGAGACCAGAGAGAGAGACCAGAGAGAGACCAGAGAGATGCCAGCGAGAGAGACCAGAGAGAGAGACCAGAGAGAGACCAGAGAGATGCCAGCGAGAGAGACCAGAGAGAGAGACCAGAGAGAGAGACCAGAGAGATGCCAGCGAGAGAGACCAGAGAGATGCCAGCGAGAGAGACCAGAGAGATGCCAGAGAGAGACCATGCAGACACCGGAGAGAGGCCAGTGTGAGTTTAAGCTAGTTCCACATAAATACTATTACTCTTGTTAGTAACTTTAATATTTGTGTTTTTGTGTCTGTGTGGATGGATGTGTCTGAGAGACCAGAGAGAGATTAGAAAGAGACCAGAGCGAGATCGGAGAGAGACCAGAGAGAGTGAGACCAGAGAGAGAGACCAGAGAGAGACCAGGGAGAAATTAGAGAGATAACAGAGAAAGAACAGAGAGAGAGACCAGAGTAGAGTAGAGTAGAGTAGAGTAGAGTAGAGTAGAGTAGAGTAGAGTAGAGTAGAGTAGAGTAGAGTAGAGTAGAGTAGAGTAGGGCTGGTGGAAACAGGGCTTAAACTCCCACAAAAGCACTAATTCAATAACACTTTTACACGTTGCCAGATCCTTCACTTATTTTCAAAAACCCAAACGTTCCGAGTTTTTAATCTCATCGCTGCCACCGTCACATTCAGGATCTCTGTTGCACGAGACCATTTGACCTTTGACCTGTGGATCCATATCGCCATGGGGACCGCGAGCCCGTTGCACAAGAGCATATCGGCTCTTCTGCTTTGCCTCAAGGTGACGCGACGGGACAGGAATGTGCTGATTTCACACGGGCGAATGGCAACCCAGATGATGATTGTCGAAATAGTTGCAGTTGTTATTATTGAAACCAGGGGCCCGTCGTACTCAACACGCCACCGCAGCCAACGGATCCACGGGCAATTATCACATCTGAGGAGCGTCTGATGTGTGGAGAGGCGTGAGGAAACTTTGGGATTGTGATTGATGGACGACAAATGAGAAGCAGTTGGAGCAAAGTCATCCTCCCGTGGGTTTGTTTTTAGGATACACTGCAAAAAAAATTATCAAGTGCAGTATGTGTATGTAAAATATGGTCAATATGAGGTAAAAAGTGCTTGAGAGAAAGCAGAGAGAGACCAGGGAGAGAGAGACCAGGGAGAGAGACCAGAGAGAGAGAGACCAGAGAGAGAGAGAGAGAGCAGAGAGAGAGACCAGAGAGAGAGACCAGAGAGAGAGACCAGAGAGAGAGACCAGAGAGAGAGAGACCAGAGAGAGAGACCAGAGAGAGACCAGAGAGAGAGACCAGAGAGAGAGACCAGAGAGAGAGAGACCAGAGAGAGAGACCAGAGAGAGAGACCAGAGAGAGAGACCAGAGAGAGAGAGACCAGGGAGAGAGAGAGAGAGCAGAGAGAGAGTGAGACCAGAGAAAGAGACCAGGGTGTCACGGGGTGAAAATGAATGCGGATCCAAAATGCAGGAGTGCCAAAATAAAGCTTTTAATAAAACAAAGTCCAAGGCAAAGAACAACTCCAAAAATCCAAAGTGACCAGGACAAAACTAGACAAGACAATGCAGCAGCAACAAGGGGAGAGAAGCACAGGGTACATATAGACACACATCAGGGCGGGGCAGACAATCAAGAGGGGAACAGGACATGAAGTAAAACTGAAATGAAACCAGATAACTAATGTCAAAATAAAACCAAATACAGAAATAAAAATCCACACCATAACACAGGGAGAGAGAAAAACCAGAGAGAGACCAGGGAGAGAAAGAGACCAGAAAGAAACTAGAGAGACAGACCAAGAAGAAAGGAAGAAGAAGAAGATTGAGGCTAAAGCAAACTGGGAGATCGTGGCTCAGATTCCTTCACCACCAGAGTCGAAACCTATCACGGCCAAGCATGAACCGCAAGGCATTCTGGGAAATGCAAAAAAAAAAAAAAGAAAACCCCACAATTAACAAGCAGCGTTGCCTTCGTGTGTCTAAAGTCGTCGTGTTTCAATGCCGTGTCACTGGTTATGCACGTCCATAAGAGGAATAGCATGTGCGGCACGGCTGAGGCAGTCGGCGGAGACTCGATGTATGCGGCAAAAGCAAGAGTTTAAACCATAGACTGTATATATTAACAGACGTAGTCATGACTATCTCTGCCGTTCTAACTAATGGGCCAAAAATTGGGCTGTACTGGATTGAATCAAAATGGCCGCGGGGGCTGGAAAATGTGAAAAAACCATAGACTGTATATATTAACGGACAGAGTCATATCTCCGCCGTTCATAGATGTTGGCCATGAAAAGTGCTTTCATGAAAAAACGCATCTGCGCATTCGTCAGCCGGCGAGAGCTCCATTCATTTGAACGAGAGACTTCAAAAATTCACAGCAAGTAAACTATAGTGGACCAAAACACTCCCTCAGCATTGACACATGTGGAACGGAGCTTTGGGCCAAGAGACAACTTTTGGTCCATCCTATAAAGAAGTTTTCGAGGTCTGCCAATGCTATATGTTAGCATTGGCTAATTCTTCTTCTGGGTCCACCCCCATTGGCCCGGGGTGTTATTGCAGCATGTCAGCGCACGTCATTTTGGCCACTTTTGAGCCGGGACCCTCCCCCACTGGTTTTAACCTGGACTGACGATGGGGGACACTGTGCTTGTGGACATGTGCCTCCAGCCTGAGTTCTCATTCCCCCGAGACTGTAAACGAGAGCTGCTAACGTGTGTTAGCCGACACGACAAAAGTATTTATTAATGTTTAAAAACAACAATCAAGAATTATCATTATCGACCGATATGAATCACTTATATCGTGATATAGTTTTCAGCCATTACGCCCAGTCGTAGTGGGGCCACAAAATAAAGAGACAAAAAAGAGTTTCCTCAGCCTAAAGCCTCAGTTAGTGACTCAGAGGGACTCACACAAAATAAACCATGACGGCATGTTGTGGTCTGGTTTGTTCACAGCATTTAAGCCTCTGTGTCGCACAAACTGCACAGAAGAGTTATGAAAGAAACCAAAGTTACGCACCTCAGCTTTAAGAGAATGAGCCATAATCGCAGAGACACGTGGAGATATTACCGTGACCCACTAAAAGTCTGGGACTGTCCGAGGCTTTTTTATAAATGTATAGGATTGACTTTAACGAATCCTTGTAACTATGGATCGTGTCGTATTGAGTAATTAATAAAGATTAATAATAATATCATTTTATTATCCATCCTCTTCCCCTTTGTCCATTTCTGACCAATATTACACAGATTATTATTGCACAATTTAAACAATAATTATTTAGAATCCAAATGACAAAGAGCTTATTTATAACATTCACAATCTGGCAACGCAGATAGTCTTCTGTGTCGACTTGATTTAGAAATTGTTGAAATACAATTTTTTTGTCTCATTTCTCAACTTCTGGATGAAACTATCTGGTCTGAAATCCCTCTTCCCACAGGAGGGAGGGGACAGTCCTTTGTTGTGGTAATCATCAAATATTGCAAAAATAAATTGTGAGTTGTGTAACAAATGTATCTGAGATTATGGGAAAGCGTCTGTCCTCAACTGAAAGCTCCATAAAACATTATTGTTTCTAAAGTTAGTAAACAAATGTAACTAACGGTGTATATAAGGAGTCGACTGGCGTTAGCTGATTTGAACATAAGCTAGCACTGTCGGAACAAGCGCCCATATAAGGAAACTGACACTGGCTACCTTATTGTCAAATTGGCTAATGCTAGTAAACAAATGTAACTAACAGTGTATATAAGGATTCGACTAGCGTTAGCTGATTTGAACATAAGCTAGCTGGAGTCAGTTTCCGTGAATGGGCGTTTGTTCCGACAGCGCTAGCTTATCGCCGTAACACTGGCAGACGTGTTGCTAACATGGTTGCTAAGGAAAACTGAAGTCTCCCTGTGAATGAAGGCATCTGATTGGTCAACAAGAGTTTACTTAGAGTTGGAGCAAAACTTTGTCGTACTTTTTTGCCCACAGACTTTGTTGTGGATATTTTTTTTATTGAAATTTTATTTCAAATAATTTCAATACCTATAAAAATACACATTTCAAAACATGTCTGCTGTCCTCATTCACACCCTGAGCTCCTCACAGACTCTTCCTCTCCTGTTCCTACTCCTAGACTTCTTTCTTAGTAGCGACAAGTTAGCATCACAATGAGCACTTCCCCATTGGGCTACATTGAGCTAGCGGTTAGCATTGTCCATCTGTGTGCAGTCTGTGGAATGGGCTGATTTTGTAATCTGTGAAATGTGTGTTTGCTAAACCTTTGGGACACATTTATTATTGTTTTTCATTAACAATAACACTAATACAACTCGACAGGAAACAACAGACGGAACAACGACAAGTTTTTCATCCAAACGTCATAAATTACTGCAACATTTGTCCACAGCATGTTCCGTGTTCAAACATCATTAATGTCTGTGTCTCTCTTCCACAGACATATGTTTAAATATTGTTCATGTATTTTTACGCCACATGCTTTTTTCAACTAAATAATTCTTCTTTGCTTATTTGTTAGTCTTTTTTTGATCGTACACATAATTAAAGATTGATTGGCCGACTTTGTTTTACCTAATTCATTATTTATTATTATTGTTAACTTGCAGCATTGATGCTTCTGTGGCATGTTATATCTCAATTTAAAACACATATTCTAAAAAAAAAAAAAAAAACACACACATACACAAACAATATTTTCAAACATTTTAACTCAAAACGTAAATAGAAGTTAAACAGTTAAATCCTTAGAAATCAATCATGGACCAACCAGTCTGTGTTTACATTTCTTCAACTCAATTCATTTTTGCACAGCCCTGAATCACGGCAGCAGTTATCTCTGAGGACTTTACGACGTTCCCTGGCTACAGAGCAGAGAATCAAAACGTTTGATAACATGAAATGAATAATAACACCTAAGAGACATTGGTTCATTGGGAGCGGGATGAACCACGGCCCATACATGTCCTTAATGTCCTTAACCCGCCGCCACGGGCAAAGAACTACCCAAACAAACAAGTATAGAACCCAGGACCTTCTTGCCGTGAAGTACAAGTGCTAACCGCCGCGCTACCAGTTAGCCGTGTGTTTGTTATTATTGCATTTCCTGTTTGATTCTCTGAACTGTGTTGGCAAATCGACAACTCTCCTCCTCAAGACGACTGACGTTTTGATTTACGTCAGTCATCACGAAATGGAGCCACAGATGTTCTTTTGACCAATAACGTCAAAAAGAAAAAAGTCTGCACCTTGTTTTAGTCATTTTTGTGTTGCTTAAATTCAAACCTATCGACGACAAAGCATTAAAATTCCAAGATGGAGTCAAACCAAATAATCTGCTTTGAATCATGGTCCAACGTGAGAAAACAAAGCTGGTTGAGGGTGCATAAAAAGATCTCGGTGTTTCCTAAAGAACTCAAATTTCATCCACGTCCTGAAAACTGCAGGAGTTAAACCGAGGTCAGGAAAGTTTACACACTTCAGCCAAGGCTCCGACCACATCACCCGCTCTCCATCCTCAGGGGCCCCCATTCCCAACGACAGAGCCCCGCACCCAGGGTCCACATTCCCAGCGACAGAGCCCCGCACCGAGGGTCCACATTCCCAACGACAGAGCCCCGCACCGAGGGTCCACATTCCCAACGACAGAGCCCCAGACCGAGGCCCCCACTCCCAACGACAGAGCCCCACACCGAGGCCCCCATTTCTAACGACAGAGCCCCACACCGAGGCCCCCATTTCTAACGACAGAGCCCCACACCGAAGCCCCCATTTCTAACGACAGAGCCCCACACCGAGGGCCCACATTCCAAACGACAGAGCCCCACACCGAGGGTCCACATTCCAAACGACAGAGCCCCACACCAAGGGCCGACATTCCCAACGACAGAGCCCCACACAGAGGGCCCCCATTCCCAACGACAGAGCCCCACACCGAGGGTCCACATTCCCAACGACAGAGCCCCACACCGAGGCCCCCATTCCCAATGACAGAGCCCCAGACCGAGGCCCCCACTCCCAACGACAGAGCCCCACTCCCAACGACAGAGCCCCACACCGAGGCCCCCATTTCTAACGACAGAGCCCCACACCGAGGCCCCCATTTCTAACGACAGAGCCCCCCACCGAGGGCCCCCATTCCCAACAACAGAGCCCCACACGAGGCCCCCATTTCTAACGACAGAGCCCCACACCGAGTGCCCCCATTCCCAACGACAGAGCCCCACACCGAGGGCCCCATTCCCAACAACAAAGCCCCACACCGAGGGCCCCCATTCCCAACGACAGAGCCCCAAACCGAGGGCCCCCATTCCCAACGACAGCCCCACACCGAGGGCCCCATTCCCAACGACATAGCCCCACACCAAGGCCCCCATTCCCAACGACAGAGCCCCACACCGAGGGCCCCCATTCCTAACGACAGAGCCCCACACAAGGACCCCCATTCCCAACAACAACAGAGCCCCACACCGAGGCCCCCATTTCTAACGACAGAGCCCCACACCGAGGCCCCATTCCCAACGACAGCGCCCCACACCGAGGGCCCCCATTCCCAACAACAGAGCCCCACACCGAGGCCCCCATTCCCAACGACAGCGCCCCACACGGGGGGTCCACAATCCCAACGACAGAGGCTACTTCTGCCGGAGCTCACCACTTCCTCCGTGTGTGTGTGTACAGTATATGTGGGTATGTTTCTGTGTGTCTATGTGTATAATATGTGTGTGTACTGTATGTCTATGTGTGCGTGCTCGTGCATGTGAGCGTGTGTGTGTCCCTCTTCCTCCCTGTATGTGTGTGCATTTGTGTGTGTGTGTCCCATTCCTGTGTCAGTATATTCATAATTAAAGCCAGACCTTGGCCCAGTGTCATGTGACAGATGTGATCGAGCTAAACGCTAAAGCTAATAACTCAGATGGCTTGCTACAAAATAACAAATCTAATGGGATAATAGAGCTCTAATTCAGCCTCCTCCAATAGCTTTGACACGGCTGATAATGTTAGCATGTGTGTTAGCATGTGGGTTATCACAATCGTCCTGGAGGAGGGACAATCATTCATTTAGATTCACTGAAATGGCCAGAAATTTAATAAAGCTCAAAGTCTCTCTGGTGTTTTTCCAGCCGTCATCACTCATCTCTATTGGTTTACATCAACGCTAACCTTTTCTCAGGCTTTTCTCATGAAGCGTTTTTTACTAGGACTCTCACCAAACATCATATAAGTCTCCATACCTGTACGTGAAAGCCAGACTTCTGAAGCTAAGCAGGACAGGGACTGGTTAGTGCTGTGATGGGAGATGTCTGGGAACACCTGGTGCCACAGTGGGGCGGCTGCGGCTGTAAAGTGTCAATCAAGACACTTCCCCCACATTAGAATGAGTCTGTGTGTGTGAATGGCTGGTGGTGGTGGGAGGGGTTGATGGCACGGACTGGTTGCCTTTCTGCTGTCAGTGTGCCCCAGGGCAGCTGTGGCTATAGTAGTTTATAGTATTGAGTGAATGAATAAGGACGTGAAGTGTATGAGAGACCAGAGAGAGACACCATATTACTATTTTATTCCTCTTCCTCCTTCTGAGGTCGAGTCGTGTTCATTGATCTGACCAGAGAGAGAGAGAGACCAGACAAAAATACCAGAGAGAGAGAGAGACTAGAGAGAGAGACCAGAGAGAGACCTGAGAAAAAGACCAGAGAGAGACTAGAGAGAAAGACCAGAGAGAGTGACCAGAGAAAGACCAGAGAGACCAGAAAGAGACCAGAGAAATAACAGAGAGAGACCAGAGAAAGACTAGAGATAGAGACCAGAGAGACCAGAAAGAGACCAGAGAAATAACAGAGAGAGACCAGAGAAAGACTAGAGATAGAGACCAGAGAGACCAGAAAGAGACCAGAGAAATAACAGAGAGACCAGAGAAAGACTAGAGATAGAGACCAGAGAGACCAGAAAGAGACCAGAGAAATAACAGAGAGAGAGACCAGAGAAAGACTAGAGATAGAGACCAGAGAGACACCAGAGAGAGACCAGAGAAGGACCAGAGAGACCAGAAAGAGACCAGAGAGAACCCAGACCGAGAGACCAGAGAAAGACCAGACAGAGAGACCAGAGAGACACCAGACAGAGACAAGAGAAGGACCAGAGAAAAAACAGACAGAGAGACCAGAGAGAGAGACTGATCCGCTTTCAGCAGGACACACACGGATGTTTTATTCGTTTTTGTGTCTTGGAACCATGTGGTTGTGATTGTGTTGCTGTCACAGGTCCTCATACGTCTTTATTAACAACTAATACCAATCACCATGAACTCCCACCTTGACGTCCGGACGACAACGGACGCACAAGACCTTTTTTTCACAACTTTGAATCATTTTGTTTTTCTCATGACACTCGACTACATGCATGAGAAGTTCTGTGACAAAACAATATTTGGACGGTCACTTTTCAAACCTTCTTTCAGCGCAAAGTTAAACAAGAATCTTTAGATAAGGCCACGGT
Organism: Knipowitschia caucasica; assembly: GCA_964034765.1. Lineage (NCBI taxonomy): Eukaryota > Metazoa > Chordata > Actinopteri > Gobiiformes > Gobiidae > Knipowitschia > Knipowitschia caucasica. The sequence continues at coordinate 4,572,004 of OZ035823.1, read as the reverse complement.
CGACCCCCCACTCTGTGTGCTCAGCAAATGTGATTAGGAGATGGAGGGGGTCAGGGGGACATTTTGACACATGTCTTGTATTTAGTGTGAAAAGTGAGATATTGTAAAAGTGAGAGAGGAAGGCGCTAATGCTAATAATAATAATTCTAATGATAATAATGCAACGGTTTTAAATAGAGCTTTTTCGAACACTCAAAGACGCTTCACATTCTTCTGTAAGTAATCAAACCTCCAACCAACACTCATTCATTACATTCAGTTCTAATCTAATGTTTTTAGTGGTAGGGGAAACCGGAGCACCCGGAGGAAACCTACGCAGACACAGGGAGAACACAGAAAGGCCTGGAAGTGGAATCAAACCTTCTTGCAGTGAAGCACAAGCTCCAATAGCTGCGCCAACCTGGAGTGTTGTCACTTCATACACGGTGGTGATAAACTACTACTGTAGCCGCAGCCGCCCTGGGGCACACTGACAGAAGCGAGGAAACCAGTCTGTGCCATCAGCCCCTCCCACCACCACCAACCATTCACACACACCAGACTCATTCTAATGTGGGGGAGGCATTATACAGCCGTAGCCGTCCCACTGTGGCACCTGGTGTTCCCAGAGGTCTCCCATCACAGCACTAACCAGACCCTGCCCTGCTTAGCTTGAGGGGTCCGACGGGATCTGGCTTTCACATACAGGTATGACCAAACGTTTAATTCATTCATTATGTGTAAATGTATCATTTTTTTTGGATTGTTTTTAAAAGTCAAAAAGTTAAGATGTTATTTGAGGACATTTTGGTCGAGGGCCGGATTTAAAGAATGATATCTCCCAGGGGCCGAAAGTATGAAAGAGTTTAAAGCTCCGGACAGAGAGACCGGAGAGAGACCAAAAAGAGAGACCAAAGAGAGAGACCGGAGAGTGACCAGAGAGAGAGACCAAAGAGAGAGACCGGAGAGAGACCAAAGAGAGAGACCGGAGAGTGACCAGAGAGAGAGACCAAAGAGAGAGACCGGAGAGAGACCAGAGAGTGACCAGAGAGAGAGACCAAAGAGAGAGACCGGAGAGAGAGACCAGAGAGAGACCGGAGAGAGACCAGAGAGAGAGACCAGAGAGAGACCAGAGAGAGACCAGAGAGAGAGACCGGAGAGAGACCAAAGAGAGAGACCAGAGAGAGACCAGAGAGAGAGACCGGAGAGAGACCAGAGAGAGAGACCGGAGAGTGACCAGAGAGAGAGACCAAAGAGAGAGACCAGAGAGAGAGACCAGAGAGAGACCGGAGAGAGACCAGAGAGAGAGACCGGAGAGAGACCGGAGAGAGACCAGAGAGAGAGACCAGAGAGAGACCAGAGAGAGACCAAAGAGAGAGACCAGAGAGAGACCAGAGAGAGAGACCAAAGAGAGAGACCGGAGAGAGACCAGAGCGAGAGACCAGAGAGAGACCAAAGAGAGAGACCGGAGAGAGACCAGAGCGAGAGACCAGAGAGAGAGACCAGAGAGAGACCAAAAAGAGAGACTAGAGAGAGACCAAACAGAGTGACCGGAGAGAGACCAGAGAGAGAAAGTGAATTTATGGTTGAGCAGCAGTGTCAAACTCATGTTGGTCGAGGGCCAGATTTAAAGAATGACAGCTCCCAGGGGCCGAAAGTATGAAAGAGTTTAAAACTATGAATGTTTGAGATCAGTGACACACACACATACAGATATAGACACACACTCACACACACACAATCCACTGCTATAACAATATCATGCCGTAATACTTCCAATACACACAATTGTACAGTACCTATACAATACATGACACTACCACAGATAGACAGACAAAAACAACACACAGGCCCAAACACTCTCCGACCCTACACCTCTCTCCCACTCCTCTCTCTGCTGGAGGCATCACTCTCTTTCTGCCACATATTTTTTTAAGTTTGTGCTGGCAAATCAACAGCTTCATAAACTACAAAAAAAGGTCAAATATTGGTACGGTATATAAAGTAATCATTTCTTGAGTAGTGTGACTCATTCCAAGAGAGATGTGTCCTGTTGTTTTTAGGCTCAGTCGGAATCTGCTCAAGTTAGAAAACGTTTAGCCAAGTTAGAGCCATTTCTGTGTAAACTCCAGCGAGACGACTGCCGTGGTGATCGAGGCCTTTACACAATTAATCGATCCTTAATTACTACAAATCTCCTCGACCAATCACAACCCTTTTGTGGACCTCAGGGTTTGATTCGGTCTACTGTACTGAGCAAACGCCTTTCACAGACCAGAATCAAAGCTGTTTACAACTGTGGGCATTGGTCTCTCAGTCCACACAGAGATGGGAGCGGGGCCAGCACCGGAGCACCCGGAGGAAACCTACACAGACACGGGGAGAACATGCAAACTCGACTCAGAAAGGCCCTGTTCCGACCGGGATTCGAACCTTCTTGCTGAGGAGCGAGAGTGCTAGATTAGACTAAGAATACGTTTTTTGTTGCTTGAATGTATTTGTCATAAGATTATTTTACTAGTTTTAAGATAAATATACTTCATAATCTTAGAGACAAAAGTCAGAGCAGTGAGGTTTTAAGCTTGTTTTAAGTATTTTTTTCCCGTAAAACAAAATAAGTTTGTGAGGCTATTTATTAAGAAAACATTTAACACACGAAAACTTTTTTTTTTAAATAAATACTGTACGTAAATAATACTTAAATATATGTTGTTAAATTAGAATAAAGTCATTTGGGGCTTGTATTATTATCTTTTTTCAGAAATCTTAAGTCATATTTTCTTGTTCTTCTGACAGATCTGTTTTTTTTTCATATATAAGCAGCATTTTACTTATTTTCACGCATTCTTCCTCATTCCTTTCATTGGGGCTCGTATTCCTGTGAGAAAAGCGTGTTGCTCGAGCGCCATGACCTCACACTTCTCCGTGCGTACATGCAGCAAGGATACACTGTGCTTTCCTACGTCACCGTGAAACCACCAGAGCGGAGCCGGGACGCTTGTTTTGGTAAACACTGCAGTAGAAACCGCTCTCCGTCGGAATGCGGCCCTGCGACTGCTGCCAGGATTAATGTGTGGTTAATGACATGGTTTGGCCCGCTGCCCACCCGCTATTGATCCCGTTTGGATTCTTCCAGTCCACTTTATGACTCTAATGTAAAACAGTCTTCCTCTGGGATCCCTGCCATTCCAGCTTTTCTCCCCACTCTTCCTCTTCTATGATGCAGGAACGACATATTTCACATTTTCCAGTTTGCTGACTTTGTTCTCCGGTGTATTGTGTCAGTTCGTACGTTTGGCTCCAGGCGCGACCCGCTCAACGCCACATCTGGAGCCGATCGCGAGGCGTGTTGGTGCTAACGGCGGCTAACGGTGAGACGGTGTCAGAGTCTCGTCACGGATCCTGGACCAGAGACTTGTAGTTCACTGCAAAAATACATCACGTATGAGATAATTAATGCTTAAATCATGGTATTATCTTGATTTGAAAACACGGGACAAAGCTATTTAGTCTTATTTCAATCTATCTATTTTTTTTACTACATCTTTCTCTATCTCTCTCTATGCATCCATCCCTCGCTCTATCTACCTCTCTTTGTCTGTCTATCTCTCTCTCTCTATCCATCTATCCAACCCTGTCCTGCCACGCCCTTCTCCGTCCACCTCCTTCTTCCCCCTTCCTCCTCCGTCCTCCTACGTCCTCCTCCGTCCTCCTCCTCCGTCCTCCCCCGTCCTCCTATGTCTTCCTCCCCCGTTCTCCTCCTACGTCCTCCCCGTCCTCCTCCGTCCTCCTACGTCCTCCTCCTCCGCCCTCGTATGTCCTCCTCCCCGTCCTCCTCCGTCCTCCCCCTTCCTCTTCCACCCTCCTCCGTCCTCCTCCACCCTCCCCCTTCCTCCTCCACCCTCCTCCGTCCTCCTCCGTCCGCCTATGTCCTCCTCCTCCATCCTCCTCCGCCCTCCTATGTCCCCCTCCACCGTCCTCCTCCATCCTCCTCCTCCGCCCTCCTATGTCCCCCTCCACCTTCCTCCTCCACCCTCCCCCGTCCTCCAATGTCCCCCTCCACCGTCCTCCTTCATCCTCCTCCGCCCTCCTATGTCCCCCTCCCGTTCTCCTCCACCCTCCCCCGTCCTCCAATGTCCCCCTCCACCGTCCTCCTCCATTCTCCTCCGCCCTCCTATGTCCCCCTCCACCGTTCTCCTCCACCCTCCCCCGTCCTCCAATGTCCCCCTCCACCGTCCTCCTCCATCCTCCTCCGCCCTCCTATGTCCCCCTCCACCGTTCTCCTCCACCCTCCCCCGTCCTACAATGTCCTCCCCTGTCCACCTCCGTCCTCCTCCACCCTCCTCCTTCCTCCTCCCCTCTGCTCCTTCCTCCTCCCTCAGCCTGGTTCTGGTTTTGTGCTGCTGCTTGTTCTGGTGGCTGGGCTCCAGGTGTGTTGTAAGTCTGTGGTGGTTTCCAGCAGGCGCCGCGGGGCTGAGCTCCAGTGTTCTTCAGTTCTGTTTCACAAACTCTTGGATTTGAAAAAGAGGGACTGGTCTCGTCACAGCGTCTGTAACGTTCTAGAGACAGGTTTGGCTCCTGGCAGCTCAAGAATAAGTGCTATTTGCAACAGACTAAACCCTCAAACACAATATACAAAAAAAGATTACTTTCTTACAAGTCTAAAAGAGGACATAACATAGAACCACTTGTGCTGCAAATACAGATGTTTACAACTATATTTTTCTGATCTACAATATACACTATTTTATTATGCTAAAGCTAGAGATTTTATACTAGCTTCTTTATTATGCTAAAGCTAGAGAGGTTACACTCGCTCGTTATTATGCTAAAGTCAGAATTGTATTTTATTTTAGTATAGAGTTATTGTTCACTTATCTTGCAACACTGACATTTCCTCAATGTGGGGCTAATAAGATCTATTATGCTTAATACGAGCCATATAGCTGCCATAACTCCATTTAATTTATTTAGTTTGGCCCGAATCACAACAGAAGTTATCTCAGGGGACTTCACAAAGCTGTCGATGCACCAACAACAAATCAGAGAATCAAAACTAGTACAAACACAGGAAATGCAATGATAACAAACACATAGAGCCATTGGTCCAGACTCCAGAAACATTAACAGAACACACCTTGAATCCAGTTTATGTCCTTACTTTATAGCGTTTAACTGTAAATAAATCTTGTGTTTATAATTTCCAGACCTTTTGTGAACTGTTCTGTGAGTTTAAACAGGTGAAGCTCTAAAGCGTCTCGAGCAAGTGCAAGAGAGAGATACGGATCTTGTCGACCCCTGTATGAGACTGCGGCTAGTTAGATGCTATGCTACGATAAGACTTTATTATTGTTTTTAAACCTGAAACTAAAAGTGACGACAGCTGAGATGAGATAATCCTATACGGTTCTTATTATACCACATGAGAACAAATACAGAGTGCTTAGGTCCACTACTTACTCACTGCTTTATACAATATATGTGATGCTAACAACGCTAGTGCACTTAGCAGCAGAAGCTAACAACGCTAGTGCACTTAGCAGCAGAAGCTAACAACGCTAGTGCACTTAGCATCAGAAGCTAACAACGCTAGTGCACTTAGCATCAGAAGCTAACAACGCTAGTGCACTTAGCATCAGAAGCTAACAACGCTAGTGCACTTAGCATCAGAAGCTAGTCCAATCTTTATGCAAATATCAGTTCATAGACAAAACAGGAGACACACATATTTTCTATTAAATTTTCTTTTAAAAGTGTGACAAAAATGCAGTCCAGGCAGTGAAACATTTGTGTGTGTCTGTGTGTATGTGTGTGTGTGTGTCTCTGTATCTGTGTGTGTGCGTGTCTATATCTGTGCGTGTCCATCTATATCTGTGTGTTTATATCTATGTGTGTCTGTGCATCTATGTAAGTCTGTGTGTGTGTGTGTGTATATATATATATGCATGTGTGTGTTTTTGTGTATCTGTGTCTGTGTGTGTATCTTTGTATGTCTATGTTTTTGTATATCTATGTATGTCTGTGTGTGTATCTGTGTATGTCTGTGTGTGTCTATATCAATGTGTGTTCTAGTGTGAGTGCTGTAGTGTGTGTCTGTGTGTGTTTTGTGTATCTGTCTGTGTGTGTCTATATACAGTATATGTGTTTTGTAGTGAGTGCTGTAGTGTGTGTTTTTGTGTATTTGTGTCTGTGTCTATATATGTGTGTGTGTTATAGGGTGAGTGCTGTAGTGTGTGTCTGTGTGTTTTTGTGTATCTGTCTGTGTGTGTCTATATACAGTATATGTGTTTTGTAGTGAGTGCTGTAGTGTGTGTTTTTGTGTATTTGTGTCTGTGTCTATATATGTGTGTGTGTTATAGGGTGAGTGCTGTAGTGTGTGTCTGTGTGTGTTTTTGTGTATCTGTCTGTGTGTGTCTATATACAGTATATGTGTTTTGTAGGGTGAGTGCTGTAGTGTGTGTCTGTTGTGTGTGTCTGTTGTAGTGAATGTCAAAAAAGCAAGTGTTGAAAAACACAATGTTATTTTCCTCACACTTCATTTTCCGTTTCTTTTTGTGTTGTTTACATTCGGCACATGGGTCCAGCACCGTCCACTCCAACTGTTAAATGCGCAGCAGCTGAAGAATGGGCACCTCCCATCACAGGCATGTGCTGTGTGTGTGCGTGTGCCTGTGTGTGTGTGTGCGTGTGCGCGTGTGGTGCTCTGCCAGAGGATGATGTTACTGTTGATGAAGCTGCACAGGACTCGAGCCACAGCAGCGGTCCCCTGATGACATCACAATGACATCAGAGCGGCGGGCGTGGTGATTGGAGGAGGGGAACCCGTGTGTGTCTGAGCGTGCGTATGAGTGTTTGTGTGTCTCAGGGGTGTGTATGAGTGTGTGTGTCAGAGCATGTATGTGTGTCTATTGAACTGCGTGTGTGTGTGTGTATGTTGCAGTATATTTGATATGTGTGTGTATAGCAGTGTAAGTGTGTGTGTTGTAGTGTATGTGTATTGTGTGTGTCTATTGAACTGCGTGTGTGCGTGTATGTGTAAGTGTGTGTGTGTGTATCCAGTTCAAGTCTCAAAACAACCTGAACCAACCGTGTTGTTGGGCCCTGGGTGTTTTTGATAAACTAAAGTGGCCCTCAGACTCAAAGGTTTGGGGACCTCTGTTCTAGATTAATCTAAGGTTTTCCAGAGAGTTGTCTCCAAACTATGACAATCCGAAAGCAGCAGAAGTGGGAAAGATATTTGAATCCATAAAAAAGTTAGTTAGGGTTAACCTTGATCTGGTCAGGGCCAAAAGAAAACATTAGAATTGATTTTCACATTATAAATGTATTTTTTAATTTCTTTTTTTTGTCATGAAATGTGTTTAATATTTGGATTTAACCAAAACCAGAAATATTTTTTACTTTTCATAAAGCTAAACGTTTTTTATGCTTCTAATAATGTGGTGGGTTAAAACTTTATAATAAATTAAATGTGGTTGTTTATGTGAGAAAATAGGTGTATAACATGCATCGTCCATTACTATCAATTGGCTTAGAAGGTCCTTTTAATAAGAACCTTAAAGGAATAGTTCACCGTTTGTACATACTGACATATGTTCCAGAGACTTCTCTCTCGCTGCTACTGTGTGTATTACAAGTCACGCTGCTTCTATTGACGGAAGTGAGCGAGAGAGAAGTCTCCGGAGAGAAGTTAGTGCGCGGACGTAGCGCCCCTCAGATTACTACGCCTCACAATATAGTACCCGTTTTATCCACTGAGAAAATCGACTGTTACATTTCTGTGTTACTATACTTTGCAGTGTAACACGTCACGTAACTATATACATTTAATAGGGAACACTTGGAAGAGTTTGGTAGCTTCTAGCGGGAGCTACCTTTTGGTGCTACAAAATATACAGAGGAGGCTGCGGTTGTGCTCCAGTTTTTGCTCCGTTTGCATGACAGAGCGCACGGACTAAGACCAGACAGGTACGTATTAACTAGTCTAAGGTAAGGTAAGAACATATGTCAGTATGTAAAAACGGTGAACTATTCCTTTAAAAGAACAAAAATACAAAAGATGGATACAAGCGGCGATTGAAATCAGGAAGCGGGGCACCATCAACCGAGCCGAGGGGGCCTACACCTTGTCTCACACTCAAGCAGAACTAGCTTTACATTTTGGTCCTATTAAAAGGTCCTTCTAAGCCTCATATTTGCATAAATCCTTGAGCCTGAATTGACAACAAAACATTTAATTCCAAAGTCACAGACGTCTTGCACTCTTAGGTGGACTTTGGTTTTTCTCCTGGCTGTAAAACTCCCACGCAAGTTCATGACCGTCCACTTATGAGACAATTTATCCGTTACTTTTGCGTGTGTGTGTTTTTTTTTAGCACGCAGTTTGGAATCGGACCAGGCTTTTGTTATCGCGGATGAATTAGAAGAAACCGGAAGCGAGGGGTAAACACATATGCGCAGGCCGTGAAGGGACAAAGCTTCTTTATCAGATAGCAGGTCAGTGATGAGTCAGACGCAGGTAAAGTAGGCCAGGCTCACAATAAGACACCAGTATTCATGTGTGGGGCGTTACTATGGCGACGATCACGGATCTGAGTGTGCAAACTTTAGTAGAGGCATTCGCGTGCAATGCGGCGCGTGTGCAAAAGTAGGAACGCTTAGTTGCAAAGTAAGGAGCTAGTTTTATAGGCCGTAACTGAGTAGGATAATGTGTTTTCAGGACATATAGATGGTTTTATGGGGAAATTATCATAAACTGGGGTTAAAAACATGGTTAGCTGCAGTTCAGAGGGTTGAATGCTATAGCCCTGACCCGGGGTTTAAGACCACAGAGAAGGCCCTGTGCTCTGGGTTAAAGACCACAGAGAAGGCCCTGTGCTCTGGGTTAAAGACCACAGAGAAGGCCCTGTGCTCTGGGATTTAAGACCACAGAGAAGGCCCTGACCCCGGGTTTAAGACCACAGAGAAGGCCCTGACCCCGGGTTTAAGACCACAGAGAAGGCCCTGTGCTCTGGGTTAAAGACCACAGAGAAGGCCCTGACCCCGGGTTTAAGACCACAGAGAAGGCCCTGTGCTCTGGGTTTAAGACCACAGAGAAGGCCCTGTGCTCTGGGTTTGAGACCACAGAGAAGGCCCTGTGTTCTGGGTTTAAGACCACAGAGAAGGCCCTGTGCTCTGGGTTTAAGACCACAGAGAAGGCCCTGTGCTCTGGGTTCAAGACCACAGAGAAGGCCCTGTGCTCTGTGTTTAAGACCGCAGAGAAGGCCCTGTGCTCTGGGTTTAAGACCATAGAGAAGACCCTGTGCTCTAGGGTTTAAGACCACAGAGAAGGCCCTGTGCTCTGGGTTTAAGACCATAGAGAAGACCCTGTGCTCTGGGGTTTAAGACCACAGAGAAGGCCCTGTGCTCTGGGTTTAAGACCACAGAGAAAGCCCTTTTTGTATAGCACAAATCATACACAATGCAGCTGGAATTGCTTCACAAATCAAGAAATAGGAAAAGGGGGAGAGAGTAATATTGTCCTTTTTTCCTGTGACTGATGTTAAAAATGCAATTCTGATTCGAGCATCACTTTAATAGTTAGTGAGAAATGATTAAACCACAGGGCAATATTTACATCTTACATCGTGGCATATAGAAATAACACATTTTTGTACACGGACCACACCAAATGAAAGGGCTACCACAGGAAAAGCAGTTTGGTTTGTATGTGTGAGCGCGGTGGGCACCTGGGCGTGAGCATTCCCCCTCAGAGCAGTACAGTCTCTCTCAGCTGATGACTCCTTCCTCTTGTACAATGTCTTATAATAGTTTGACACAGACTTCCTTGAGCCAGAGCTGACATGTAAATATGCCCGACACGCGGTGGAAAATAACTCAACAAAGGGCAGTAAAAGGGAAGAGGCAAAATTAGTCGGGGGGTGAAGTCAGGACCAAAAACCTTCAATCAAGCGATAAAAACGTTACGTCAACTCTTCCTTATTTTGTCTGATACTAATCAAAGTCTGACCCTGTGGAAGGAGCCTCTATTGTTGCTGGACTCAAGAGTCGCCAAGGAAAGTTAAGTAAAAATAATAATAATTAATGCATCGGTTTTATGTTGCGACAGTAGCTCAGTTGGTAGAGCATTGGCCTTAAGGCCAGAAGGTCGTGGGTTCAATTCCCACCTCTGCACCTTCTCCACCGACTCCCACTGATGACTGCTGTCGTTGTGTCCTTGGGCAAGACACTTAACCCCACTTTGCCCAAAGCCCCCACTGAAAGATCAAGGCTATGCTCACAGTCAGAGAGCAGCCGTCCTCCTGTGGACTCACCACCTGCAGAGGGTCAGTGAGGGGCTGGTGCTATGAGACTTGGGTGGCATCTCTGACTGCCACCCCCCTGACCCAGAAATGGATTAAAGGGAAGAAAATGGATGGATGGATGGATGGTTTTATGTTGCGCTCTTTGGACTCTCAAAGATGCTTCATACGTCAATATTCTTTCACTCCAAACACGGTGGTGATAAACTACTACTGTAGCCACAGCCGCCCTGGGGCAACCAGTCTGTGCCATCAGCCCCTCCCACCACCACCACCACCAACCATTCACACACACACCAGACTCTTTCTAATGTGGGTGAAGTGTCTTACTACAGTTTGGCACTTTACAGCCGCAGCCGCCCCACTGTGGCACCTGGGGTTCCCAGAGGTCTCCCATCACAGCACTAACCAGGCCCTGCCCTGCTTAGCTTCAGAGGTCTGAAAGGATCTGGCTTTCACCTGCAGGTATGGCCAAACACTCGCCTGGTGCCACAAAAACCAGGGTGAAATAATACAAGTATAACTTTGCCGTTGTGTTATTGAAAGGCCTCCTCCCTGCTCCTTTCCTTCCTGCTGCTTCTGATGTGAGTCTGTGTCAGGGGCCGGGCTTCCTGCTCAGACCTGCTGAGTGTTGCATAAGGACAGGTTGAGGACCCAATCTTATGAGGTCATCACCCTGAGACCAGCTCCCGGGGCTGACTCTACGGCTGGAGCTCAAACCGGAGCCTGCTCCTCCCTTCCTGAATGTAATGCAGCGAAAGTAGGTCTCAGTCACGGGGCTGGAGGTGCAGAGAGAGGGTGTGGACCTCCAAACACTGACGCTGTTCTAATCATGACATAACTGAACGCAGCAGAAGCTAAAAATAGAAGGAGAAATGAGGACTGGAGATTATTGCCGGCTTTTGTTAACACTGCGACTCCCGTTAAGACTGCTCAGACCAAACTCACGGAATTCTGAGAGATTCCCTCAAAAATGGTTTAGTTTCTCATCAGATTTATGGAAAAGGAAGTCTTTTATAAGGTTCTTTACCTTTACTCACATCTACTAAGTGTTAAACTTGTGAAAATAACATGAAACAAAGAAAAATCGGTTTGTTGAAAGGCTAATGCTAAAGGTTAAATGCTAGTAAACAGTTCGTTGCTACGGTAACCAGCACTCACACTTCTGCAGTAGAAAACAAAACTGAATCAGGACCAGTCCAAAACTTGTCCAGGACCAGTCCAAAACCAGGCCAAGGACAGTCCAAACCCGTCCAAAACTAGTCCAGGACCAGTCCAAAACCAGTCCAAAACCAGTCCATAACCAGTCCAAAGTCAGTCCAGGACCAGCACCTTGAAAAAAGGGCTTTAACTGCCCTAGAAAGTACAAAAATGACGACGTTTGAATTTTAGTTAAAGGTAGAGCTTCTCACATTTCAGAAATAAAAAAAAAGTTCCATAAAAATAATGACATAGAAATAACATATAAACAGAAAAAGTCACAAAAATTAATTAAACTAAACTAATTAAGAACCCAGGGCTTCAACTTTGTAAGCAATAAAGAAGACTAGAAAAGTCCTGAGATCAAAAAGCTTCCACACTGACTCGTCTCACCAACTATTTCAACACACAAGACATGTCCACATATTTAAATCTAGCTTAAATGAGCCGCCCAGACACTGACGCCACAATAACAATTTGGTTGCTCTACGTCTTGTAGGCGCCAACAGAAGGATCTCCAACCTCTTAACAGTGAGTCAAACCTGCAATTCTATCGTCATCTTTAAGTCCTGAGTGTGAGGAACTAATGTATGCTGGAGGATGCCTTATATTCAAGTGAGGTACAGTGGGGAAAAAGTAATAAGTCAGCCACCAATTGCGCAAAGAAAGCATGGGGGTGGAAACATCATGCTTTGGGGCTGTTTTTCCCCCCCGCAAAGATACCAACACGATTGATTAGTGTAAAGGAAAGAATGAATGAGACCATGTATGATGAGATTTTGACGAGATTGAAGAATAAATGTGGCTCTAGAAGAGATCTGCATGGAGGAATGGGCAAGTGTTAGTTTCCATGGCAACACCCTGTTTACGGTTAGCAGTTAGCATTTGGTAGCATTTCAACAAACAATTTTTTCTGTATTTTAAGTAATATTCTACAGTTTTAGCACTTAAAAAACCTTATAGATTACTTTATTTATAAGAGAAATCCATTGTTTTGAATGGGAGCAGTTAAAATCATATCTAGTCTAGTAGTTTCTGAATGATGTCCTAGCGTGAACCGATTTAACCGTTATATTTTGGTGAATCTAAATAGAAACAGTCAGTTGAACTTGTTATATATTTATCATAACCTTATGTGAAACATGTAGGCAGAGATTTTGAGTGAAACTTCCCATAAGTTATTTTGCAGAGTAAAGATTTCTGTAATGTCAGTTGGGAGCGGGAGAAGCTAGCGTTAGCATCTCACCGCCGCGGCTCCATTTTAGCGCACACTACTGTGGCAACGAAATGTAGTGTAAAATGTATTAATGTGAGATTATGGCGTTTTTTTAGGAGCAGAAGCAGATCGGCCGTAACCTCTTGTTTTTTTGCTGTGTCGACAAAAACAATCGACAAAGACCGGACCAAAGTTTGTCATCGGTTTAAATGGAAAAGTCAGAGAAATGCAGGTTCAGTGCATTTGGCCTCAGTTACGGAACGCCAAGAAAAGAGTGTCTTTCTGTGAACCAATCAAACCATCTGACTCTAAACAGGAAATGGGTTTTTAATGGCGGCTCGGTCCTTGTACCGGAACGCTTCGGAAAGGTACAGTCACAACAGGCCTTTATGAGCGTCCAGCACTTTATCTGATCAGGTCCACAAGTCCACACACCTTCATGGTTCTGCTACACAACATTTACACAACTTTCCCTGTGTGAGAATTCTGAAAAGCCCTGATGATAAAATGAACTGGACTTTACCACATAGTCACAACTACCTGAATGACTCCCACAGCAGTCATCTTGGAGGCTCCCGAACACGGGTACAGCTTGTGTTTCACTGCTGGGTTCGATTCCACCTCCAGGGCTTTCTGTGTGGAGTTTGCATGTTCTCCCTAGTGTCTGTGTAGGTTTCCTCCAGGTGCTCCAGGTTTCTCCTACCGTTAAAAACATGTACAATAGGTCCGGATGGAGTGAGTGAGTGAATGGGTGGTGTTGGGTCAGAGGTTTTGATGGTCCAGTGTGTTCGGCGTCTCGCTTCTGTCATCACCGTGTGAAGAGAATGGAACAATATCTGAACTCTGAACATTGTAAAGAGCTTTGGGAGGCTTAAATTACAAAAAAATCAATTGAATTCAGGAAAAAAAACGTATCAACAGATTTTCACAACTTCAATCACTTAAAAAAAAATCATACAATTTTACAATTTTTACTGTATAAAGATAAAGCTATGCTGAGCTAAAACGGGATATTATAACAGTTTGTAGAAAGGGTACCAAAAGCTAACTGCGGTAAAATAGAAACAGTGTGTTGCTATGGTAACCTACACTAAAAAAACTGACTCAGCTCAAAACCAGAACCAGAACCTTGAGAAGATAAATGAGGCTTTGACTAACACAGACTGTTGGTTGCCAAGCGACAAAATATAGATTTATTTGTACTTTTAAATCAAATGAATGGAGCAGTCAAAATGATGCTCTGGGATAGATCAGAGACCAGACCAGAGAGAGAGACCAGAGAGAGACCAGAGAGAGAGACCAGAGAGAGAGACCAGAGAGAGACCAGAGAGACCAGAGAGAGACCAGAGAGAGAGACCAGAGAGAGACCAGAGAGACAAGTGAGAGACCAGAGAGAGACCAGAGAGAGAGACCAGAGAGAGACCAGAGAGAGAGACCAGAGAGAGACCGGAGAGAGACCAGAGAGAGAGACCAGAGAGAGACCAGAGAGACAAGTGAGAGACCAGAGAGAGACCAGAGAGAGAGACCAGAGAGAGACCGGAGAGAGACCAGAGAGAGAGACCAGAGAGACAAGTGAGAGACCAGAGAGAGAGACAAGTGAGAGACCAGAGAGAGAGACCAGAGAGAGACCAGAGCGAAACCAGCGAGAGAGACCAGAGAGAGAGGTCAGAGAGAGGTCAGAGAGAGATCAGAGAGAGACCAGACAGAGAGACCAGAGCGAAACCAGCGAGAGAGACCAGAGAGAGAGACCAGAGAGAGACCAGAGAGACAAGTGAGAGACCAGAGAGAGGCCAGAGAGAGAAATCAGAGCGAAACCAGCGAGAGAGACCAGAGAGAGAGGTCAGAGAGAGGTCAGAGAGAGACCAGAGAGAGACCAGAGAGAGACCAGACAGAGAGACCAGAGAGAAAGACCAGAGCGAAACCAGCGAGAGAGACCAGAGAGAGAGGTCAGAGAGAGACCAGAGAGAGACCAGAGAGAGAGAGAGACCAGAGAGAGAGACCAGAGAGAGACCAGAGAGAGACCAGAGAGAGAGACCAGAGAGCGAAACCAGAGACCAGAGAGAGACCAGAGAGAGAGGTCAGAGAGAGACCAGAGAGAGACCAGAGAGAGAGAGAGACCAGAGAGAGAGACCAGAGAGAGACCAGAGAGCGAAACCAGAGACCAGAGAGAGACCAGAGAGCAAAACCAGAGACCAGATAGAGACCAGAGAGAGAGACCAGAGAGAGAGACCAGAGAGAGAGACCAGAGAGAGACCAGAGAGAGACCAGAGAGAGAGACCAGAGAGAGACCATAGAGAGACCAGAGAGCAAAACCAGAGACCAGAGAGAGACCAGAGAGAGACCAGAGAGAGAGACCAGAGAGAGAGACCAGAGAGAGACCAGCGAGAGAACAGAGCGAAACCAGAGAGAGAAACCTCAGTCCTGGATCTCTGCACTTTCACTTCAGTCCCTTTATTCCTGTTAAATGTCTTTAACTTTGAAACTAAACAAAATGAAATAGTTTGACGACACTTTATGGACAGAGTGACAACCAGAGCTTCATTTGCCAAAGTGCAGGAGTCCAGCTGGCAGTGTCCAGAGTGACATATAGTACATGAGGTAACACCCTTTATGTCTGCAGAGGTGATGTCACACACTGGGGACCCCTCAGTGGAAACACCCAGCACCAGCTCTGACTTTGACCTACACATGTCAATTACGGCGTTCGGTCTTTTTAAAATCCTAGTTTGGGAAAGTCCATCTTGTCTTCTGAGTAGATGCGGCTATTTGGCATGTTGGGATTGTCTATGGGAGCCTCAGTCCTGGAGCTACAGCCTCAGTCCTGGAGCTACAGCCTCAGTCCTGGATCTACAGCCTCAGTCCTGGATCTACAGCCTCAGTCCTGGATCTACAGTCTCAGTCCTGGGTCTACAGCCTCAGTCCTGGATCTGCAGCCTCAGTCCTGGATCTGCAGCCTCAGTCCTGGGTCTACAGTCTCAGTCCTGGATCTACAGCCTCAGTCCTGGGTCTACAGTCTCAGTCCTGGATCTACAGCCTCAGTCCTGGATCTACAGCCTCAGTCCTGGATCTACAGCCTCAGTCCTGGGTCTACAGCCTCAGTCCTGGATCTACAGCCTCAGTCCTGGGTCTACAGTCTCAGTCCTGGGTCTACAGCCTCAGTCCTGGATCTACAGCCTCAGTCCTGGATCTACAGCCTCAGTCCTGGGTCTACAGCCTCAGTCCTGGATCTACAGCCTCAGTCCTGGATCTACAGCCTCAGTCCTGGGTCTACAGCCTCAGTCCTGGATCTGCAGCCTCAGTCCTGGGTCTACAGCCTCAGTCCTGGATCTGCAGCCTCAGTCCTGGGTCTACAGCCTCAGTCCTGGGTCTACAGCCTCAGTCCTGGATCTGCAGCCTCAGTCCTGGGTCTACAGCCTCAGTCCTGGATCTGCAGCCTCAGTCCTGGGTCTACAGCCTCAGTCCTGGGTCTACAGCCTCAGTCCTGGATCTACAGTCTCAGTCCTGGATCTACAGCCTCAGTCCTGGATCTACAGCCTCAGTCCTGGATCTACAGCCTCAGTCCTGGATCTACAGCCTCAGTCCTGGATCTACAGCCTCAGTCCTGGATCTCTACAGCCTCAGTCCTGGATCTCTACAGCCTCAGTCCTGGATCTACAGCCTCAGTCCTGGGTCTATGTGTTTTATATCATTGCATTATCTGTGTTTGAACCGCTTGATTCTCTAATCTGTGTTGGCGAATCAACAACAAACACAAATACATTCAATAGAATTGAATTATGACCATGTGTCGACAGAAAACCTTTGTCTTAATAACGTTGCTATCGTTTCAAATCATCACCTTCACTTTATTATTGCTCTTCATTTGTTCCACAACACTTCTCCGAGTGCGAGTCGCCACATGTTGCGAAACTTTTCAGAAGGAATCTCCAAAACATTTGAATGTTTGATCTAAATCTGGCGTTGTCGTCAGTGACAACAACCCGAGGCTAATACAACTGTCATAAAAGTAATGAAATACTATTACAAGTATACACATATACACACAAATACACACATCTGCGTGAGTCATAGTGGGAGGGAGGGGTGCTCCGTGTGCTACGGTGCATCAGAATAATGAGCTGGTGAAGAAACGGGTCCGACAGCAAATTACACAATGGCACGAGGTGAACGACCAGAGAAAGTAAATATCAGGTGGACACTTTTAGATCAAAGGCAAGAGCTTTCTTTGTCTCTGTGACCAAGTCTAAACAGTCCAGTTTTACAGAGTTCATACAGTCCTAGAATAAAAAAAGTTCATACAATCTTAGAATAAAAAGTTCATACAGTCCTAGAATAAAAAAGTTTGTACAATCCTAGAATAAAAAAAGTTTGTACAATCCTAGAATAAAAAAAGTTTGTACAGTCCTAGAATAAAAAAGTTCATACAGTCCTAGAATAAAAAGTTCATACAGTCCTAGAATAAAAAGTTCCTACAGTCCTAGAATAAAAGGTTCATACAGTCCTAGAATAAAAAAGTTCATACAGTCCTAGAATAAAAAAGTTTGTACAATCCTAGAATAAAAAAAGTTTGTACAATCCTAGAATAAAAAAAGTTTGTACAGTCCTAGAATAAAAAAGTTCATACAGTCCTAGAATAAAAGGTTCATACAGTCCTAGAATAAAAAGTTCATACAGTCCTAGAATAAAAGGTTCATACAGTCCTAGAATAAAAAAGTTCATACAGTCCTAGAATAAAAAAGTTTGTACAGTTCTCGATTTCAAAAGTTCATACAGTCCTAGAATAAAAGGTTCATACAGTCCTAGAATAAAAAGTTCATACAGTCCTAGAATAAAAGGTTCATACAGTCCTAGAATAAAAAGTTCATACAGTCCTAGAATAAAAGGTTCATACAGTCCTAGAATAAAAAGTTCATACAGTCCTAGAATAAAAGGTTCATACAGTCCTAGAATAAAAAGTTCATACAGTCCTAGAATAAAAAAGTTTGTACAGTTCTCGATTTCAAAAGTACATACAGTCCTAGAATAAAAACTTTGACAGGCTAGTAAGTAAGTAATCTTTATACCGCCTTTCACAGACCAGAGTCTCAAAGCGGTTTACAATTGTTATCTTTGGGCATTTGTCTCTCACTCCACACAGAGATGGGAGCGGGGCCACTACAGGAGGCGCATGCCAGACCTATTGTACATATTTTTAGTGGTAGGGGAAACCGGAGCACCCGGAGGAAACCTACGCAGACACGGGGAGAACATGCAAACTCCACTCAGAAAGGCCCTGATCCGACCATCTCCAACTGCTGCGTGTCAAAGTTTTTAATCACTATGGTATAAGTGACATGGTGAGTCCCAAAGAAATAAAACAGATAAAACCTTCACTGACTCTGGTGCTTTTCATGACATTGTTTAAAATAAAAATAAAAATACATAAAGTAACATTGGCAACAACATTCTGCCAGACATATCGTACATGTTTTTATGGTAGGGGAAACTGGAGCACCCGGAGGAAACCTACGCAGACACAGGCAGTAAGCAAGTCATGTTTTTTTACCCAAAGTAAGTCACCCAAAGCACTTTACAACGTCCAGACTTCAGATATTTTTCCACTCATTCATTCATTGAGTTGGAGGTTTAAACGGTTTGGCCACAGGGAGAACAGATCCTATGAAGGGATTAGTCTCCAACACTAATATTTGTAAATCTCTCCAGAGGAAAAGTCTTTTGTGTGGAACAGAACGCTGCGGTTTCCTGTGTCACTTTCTCACATGGGACAAAAGCCGCAGCCTCCAGGTGCAGAGCGGGTTATTTTTAGAGGCTGCTACCTGTGTCACCCTCGCGGACGTTTTACAAGTAACTCAGAATCATTCAGGATCTTAAAAAAACATTATTAACCATGTACTGTCATGGCTGTCGTTGTTAGTTCATGTTTTAGGCCCAAAGAAAAGACTCACAGCGGAGTAATGTACGTGTCACCTTTGAACTGAGTCTGTCCTGCTCTCTGCTGCCCCCGGAGGCCACCCAGAACTGAGGCTGTAGACCCAGAACTGAGGCTGTAGACCCAGAACTGAGGCTGTAGACCCAGAACTGAGGCTGTAGACCCAGAACTGAGGCTGTAGACCCAGGACAGAGGCTGTAGATCCAGGACTGAGGCTGTAGAGATCCAGGACTGAGGCTGTAGATCCAGGACTGAGGCTGTAGATCCAGGACTGAGGCTGTAGAGATCCAGGACTGAGGCTGTAGATTCAGGACTGAGGCTGTAGACCCAGGACTGAGGCTGTAGACCCAGGACTGAGGCTGTAGACCCAGAACTGAGGCTGTAGACCCAGAACTGAGGCTGTAGACCCAGGACTGAGACTGTAGACCCAGGACTGAGGCTGTAGACCCAGGACTGAGGCTGTAAACCCAGGACTGAGGCTGTAGACCCAGGACTGAGGCTGTAGACCCAGGACTGAGGCTGTAGATCCAGGACTGAGGCTGTAGACCCAGGACTGAGACTGTAGACCCAGGACTGAGGCTGTAGACCCAGGACTGAGGCTGTAGACCCAGGACTGAAGCTGTAGACCCAGGACTGAGGCTGTAGATCCAGGACTGAGGCTGTAGACCCAGGACAGAGGCTGTAGACCCAGGACTGAGGCTGTAGACCCAGGACTGAGGCTGTAGACCCAGGACTGAAGCTGTAGACCCAGGACTGAGGCTGTAGATCCAGGACTGAGACTGTAGACCCAGGACTGAGGCTGTAGACCCAGGACTGAGGCTGTAGACCCAGGACTGAGGCTGTAGACCCAGCACTGAGGCTGTAGACCCAGGACTGAGGCTGTAGACCCAGGACTGAGGCTGTAGACCCAGGACAGAGGCTGTAGACCCAGCACTGAGGCTGTAGATCCAGAACTTGAGGCTGTAGATCCAGAACTTGAGGCTGTAGATCCAGAACTTGAGGCTCTAGTACCTCCAGAAAAACCTACCTTTCTCTCTTTTACAACAGAAATCCAAACACACCATTCAGAAAACAACAATCTTTCACCCGTTTTTGGCCACAAACCTTTCCACAAAACCGTCTGACAAATGGCCTCAAATCTCTAACAACCGTGATTCATTTCAAACCCAAACTGTACGACCTCAGTCTCTGGATCCTGGTGCTACAGAGACAGTGAGTCGGGGAGGGAGGGAGGAGGGGGGAGGGAGGGAGGAGGGGACGCTGGTTCACGAGCTGGTGGCCCATATGTTCGACATTACAAAAACCCCCTCTCAATTAGACAAGTATGATGTCAATAAAACGTCAGAGCGGAGCAGCCGTCACCGAAATGAACCCTGTCACATTCTGTTTTTTTTTTTTCGCTCGGCATTCCAGCGAGGCCGATCGGTCCGAAATGATTTGTAGTTTGATTAGATTTACCGCAATGTGCCATTTTGGATTGGATTGTGTGCGTGCGCGCTTTGAGCTACACTTTCAATGTTGCTAGCCCATTAGCGTCGCAGAGAAAGTGTGTTTTATGTCCGTGGATTACTCTACTTTTCCATGTCCATGTTTTAACAGCATCACTTAAGCCTCAATTCTTCTCAAGCAATTGCCGTCTATACCTTCCGGATTTATGCTTTGTTATTAAGTTTGGTACCGCAGGGAGGGTTGGGTTTCCACCGACATATACGCTGCGCTTTTTTTTCTTACTGGGCACTAAACTTTTGGGATATTGTGTCTTTCAAAATGGGGGTTTCCTTCACTATCGTCTACCGAATCTGGCGGTGTCTCAACTCATAAAACAATGTCTCCTTATGTCTCCTTTAAGGCCTCCAGTTGTGGATTCGCTGACAACAGATCAGAGAATCCAACCGTTCGAAAACAGGAAAGGCAATAATAACAAATGCATAGAAGCCATTGGTTCATGCGGAGAAGGGCGACCACTGTCCAGAGATGTTATGGTGAAAGCAATATACTGTCGGACCTCTGAAGCTAAGCAGGCAAGGGCTGGGTTAGCTCTGTGATGGGAGACCTCTGGGGACAGAGAGGGGTGGCTTAAAAGCACCAAACTGTTTTTCTGTTCTTAGGCAAGACACTCTACCCACATTAGAATGAGTCTGGTGTGTGTGTGTGAATGGTTGGTGGTGGTGGGAGGGGCTGATGGCACAGACTGGCTGCCTCGCTTCTGTCAGTGTGCCCCAGGGCAGCTGTGGCTTCAATAGTGGTTAAATAATTATGATAGGAAGCTCATGTGGACCTCTTGTATCCACGATCTCGTTCTTTTGGTGATTTCCCAAAGCTCAGGACCAGAGGTGAGGACCCCATCCTCTGAGACAAAGACTGAGCAGTCAATCCAGAGCTCTGACTACAGCCGCTGCTCCTTCTTCACCACTACAATCTAACACCAATTTACTGTACATGCTTATTTCCCAGAGCTTTGCCATGTTTTTCGTAGTCTCTCACTCATCACAATCAGACCTATTATACACGTTTTTAGTCATAGCGGGAACCGGAGCACCTGGAGAAAACCCTGGAGGAAACCCCGGGCCTCCTTACCGTGAAGCACAAGCGCTCACCACTCTGCCAGCCTGATCATCTGCGCATATACAGTAAACCTCTCCATGCTCCCGTTCACTTCGCTTTTGGAATCTGAAAGCAATTACACACAGATCTCAGCGTACGGTAAAACGCCTCGGCTCCTTCTCTCACGTCTGGTTACCATCAACAGAAGACTATTGGACCATGAAGCAGGTAACCACTCACAATGTGCTGATGAGTCGTCGATCATGTTTCACGTCAGGTTCGGTGTCTCTGGTGGATATGAGCGCGAAGGCTTCATGAATCCTGGGATTGCGGTAATTGTCCAAGAAGAAGAAGAAAAAAGTCTGGGTTTTTACGGCACTTTTGTTTCTATAGTAATCTCTGTGACGTGGATGTGAGGCCCTGGATTAGGCATTACCAATATAATAAGAGTACGGCAAGGTGAGTTTAATTGTATAGCACAGTTCATATAAAAAGGCAAGGCAAGGCAAGTTTATTTGTATAGCACAATTCATACACAAGGCAACTCAAAGTGCTGAACAAGATAGCATTAAAATCATAAATAATCACAGAACATTAAAAAGAAAGATAAAAATATAAAATCCCTCAGTTGTATGCACAGCTAAACAGCACAGTTTTTAACTTGGTTTTAAACATTGTCAGAGAGGAGGCCTGTCTCACATCTTCAGGAAGAATGTTCCAGATTTTAGCAACCCAAAGTGCTGAACAAAACAAGTTAAAAACAGTTAAACAAGGCATAAAATCATCGCAGTTACATTACAAAGAGTGGTGATAAAATCCTTCAGTTGTAGGACAGATAAACAGTTTTTTACTAATCTGGATTTGGACATTGTCAGAAGAAGAAGCCTGTCTCATATCTTCAGGAAGACTGTTCCAGATTTTAGCTGCATGAATCTGAAATGCTGCCTCCTGGAAACTGAAAGGAACATGGAGAGGTTCATGTGTGCAGATGATCAGGCCGGCAGAGTGGTTAGAGAGATAGATAGATAGATAGATAGATAGATAGATAGAGAGAGAGAGAGAGAGAGAGAGAGAGAGATAGATAGATAGATAGATAGATAGATAGATAGATAGATAGACATAGATAGATAGACATAGATAGATAGACAGACATAGATAGATAGATAGATAGATAGACAGACATAGATAGATAGATAGATAGATAGATAGACAGACATAGATAGATAGATAGATAGATAGATAGACAGACATAGATAGATAGATAGATAGACAGACATAGATAGATAGATAGATAGATAGATAGATAGATAGATAGATAGATAGATAGATAGATAGATAGATAGATAGATAGATAGATAGATAGATAGATAGATAGATAGATAGCAGGAGGCCAGTCCCTGTGCTCCTC
This sequence comes from Knipowitschia caucasica, assembly GCA_964034765.1. Lineage (NCBI taxonomy): Eukaryota > Metazoa > Chordata > Actinopteri > Gobiiformes > Gobiidae > Knipowitschia > Knipowitschia caucasica. The sequence continues at coordinate 4,549,427 of OZ035823.1, read as the reverse complement.
AGAGTCCCAGTTGGTTCATCTGGCTCTAATATCACAGATGTTGAATAAAGAGCATGTTTCTGTGTTGTAGCCTGAGCACCGGCCGCGCCCGGAGCAGAAATGTTTTATTATTATTCCGGGCTCATTCTGATCACTCACAGATTCTTTATTCATCTATTCATTTATTGACCTTTATTTAAGCAGGAAAGTCCAACTGGGATTTCAGAATCTGTTTTTCAGGAGAGTCCTGCCTCCAGAGTCCTGCCTCCAGAGCGACAGGAGCGACTCTACATGTTTTAGTGTATAGAGGATTGTGACAGAGGCACGGGGAGAACATGCAAACTTCACTCAGAGTTCCCCTGTTTGGAGGTGGTTCAGAACCCAGGACCTTCTTGCTGAGAATCAAGAGTGCTAACTACTCTGCCACTGTGTTTCTAAACAAGTTTGTGTCCTTAATCCTTATCTTAAAGGAGCAGTATGTACAAATGTGGCTAAAAGTGGTACTGCAGCCTCTCCCACTCTCCCTGACTCAGGTTGCCAGATATGCAGACGAATCCAGCTGGGATCACCTTTTTCACAAAGATAGAAATCCTGGTTTTATTCCTTGTTTTGTCGTTAATGATTTGAGAATCATAACGAGACCTTTTTTAGTTCTGCGCCACATGGTACTTTACCAGTGAGATTAGCTCCACGCAGTGAGTTCTGGCGCCCGGATCACAGACTTTCTGATTGGTGAAACGGTGGAGGGCGGGACATCGAAGAGAAAACAATAACAGGCTGTAAAACTAATTTCGAAATTCAAATATCTCTGAACTACTGTCATCAGTTAAAGTATTGTATAGTATGTTTTATTAGAGCCTTTTGACAGATTAGGGCCCTTCAATTATGAGAGATTAGGGCCCTTTAATGATGACAGATTAGGGCCCTTTCATGATGACAGATTAGGGACCTTTAATGATGACAGACTAGGGCCCTTTAATGATGACAGATTAGGGCCCTTTCATGATGACAGACTAGGGCCCTTTCATGATGACAGATTAGGGCCCTTTAATGATGACAGACTAGGGCCCTTTCATGATGACAGATTAGGGCCCTTTAATGATGACAGACTAGGGCCCTTTAATGATGACAGACTAGGGCCCTTTAATGATGGCTTGACATGAAAATCTTACATATTGCTTCCTTAAAGTATCTAAAGGACATTCAGTCGTACAGACAGTAAACTAAAGAGATATTTCCCATTCTCTCATAACGTTGTTGTGTGTGTTTGCAGGTGGTTTCATCATGAGGGTGTGAGGCTCTGCTGAAATATTAAAGTCTGCTGCAGTAAAACACCCGAGGATTAGTTTCTCACGTGAAAAAAAGAGCGAGTCTTTATCTAACCGTAGATTTAGAGCATCACATTGGAAGTTACATAACAGACTAAACAGCTGCGGTAGATTCAAAACACTGCAGCTCTGGTCCAGACTAGAACCAGGAAGTACCATTGCATTAGTCCAGACTAGAACCAGGAAGTACCATCGCAATAGTCCAGACTAGAACCAGGAAGTACCATTGCATTAGTCCAGACTAGAACCAGGAAGTACCATCGCAATAGTCCAGACTAGAACCAGGAAGTACCATTGCATTAGTCCAGACTAGAACCAGGAAGTACCATCGCAATAGTCCAGACTAGAACCAGGAAGTACCATCGCAATAGTCCAGACTAGAACCAGGAAGTACCATTGCATTAGTCCAGACTAGAACCAGGAAGTACCATCGCAATAGTCCAGACTAGAACCAGGAAGTACCATTGCATTAGTCCAGACTAGAACCAGGAAGTACCATCGCAATAGTCCAGACTAGAACCAGGAAGTACCATTGCATTAGTCCAGACTAGAACCAGGAAGTACCATCGCAATAGTCCAGACTAGAACCAGGAAGTACCATTGCATTAGTCCAGACTAGAACCAGGAAGTACCATCGCAATAGTCCAGACTAGAACCAGGAAGTACCATCGCATTAGTCCAGACTAGAACCAGGAAGTACCATCGCAATAGTCCAGACTAGAACCAGGAAGTACCATCGCATTAGTCCAGACTAGAACCAGGAAGTACCATCGCATTAGTCCAGACTAGAACCAGGAAGTACCATCGCAATAGTCCAGACTAGAACCAGGAAGTACCATCGCAATAGTCCAGACTAGAACCAGGAAGTACCATCGCAATAGTCCAGACTAGAACCAGGAAGTACCATCGCATTAGTGCAGACTAGAACCAGGAAGTACCATTGCATTAGTCCAGACTAGAACCAGGAAGTACCATCGCAATAGTCCAGACTAGAACCAGGAAGTACCATCGCATTAGTCCAGACTAGAACCAGGAAGTACCATCGCATTAGTCCAGACTAGAACCAGGAAGTACCATTGCATTAGTCCAGACTAGAACCAGGAAGTACCATCGCAATAGTCCAGACTAGAACCAGGAAGTACCATCGCATTAGTCCAGACTAGAACCAGGAAGTACCATCGCATTAGTCCAGACTAGAACCAGGAAGTACCATCGCATTAGTCCAGACTAGAACCAGGAAGTACCATCGCATTAGTCCAGACTAGAACCAGGAAGTACCATCGCATTAGTCCTGGTCTCAGGTCTCTGCACTGGCTTCAAAGTACATCTGAGACTCTGAGGAGCACAGGGACTGGCCTCCTGCTGGGACTACAATGGAGCACAGGGACTGGCCTCCTGCTGGGACTCTGAGGAGCACAGGGACTGGTCTCCTGCTGGGACTCTGAGGAGCACAGGGACTGGCCTCCTGCTGGGACTCTGAGGAGCACAGGGACAGACCTCCTGCTGGTCCCAGAGTCAGGACTAAACGTGGTGAGGCAGCCTTTCAGATTTATACATCTAAAATCTGTACAAGTCTTCCTGAAAATGTGAGACAGGCCTCTTCTCTGACCATGTTCAAATCCAGGTTAATCTGTGAATACAACTGAAGGATCGTGTCTTTTTTAACGTGATTTGTGATTTTAACGCCTTTTATTGTGTCTTTTTAGATTTGTTCCACACTTTGAGCTCCCTTGAGTATGAATTGTGCTATACAGATAAACCAGCCTGGCCTGACTCCCCAGCGACGGCCTGTGTTTAAAGTACAAAGCACATTTACAAGTTTTTGTCGTGATGATCTTAAACTTCTGGTCTCTCTCTGGTCTCTCTCTGGTCTCTCTTGTCTCTCTCTGGTCTCTATCTGGTCTCTCTGGTCTCTCTTGTCTCTCTTTGGTCTCTCTCTGGTCTCTCTCTGGTCTCTCTCTGGTCTCTCTTGTCTCTCTCTGGTCTCTATCTGGTCTCTCTGGTCTCTCTTGTCTCTCTCTGGTCTCTATCTGGTCTCTCTGGTCTCTCTTGTCTCTCTTTGGTCTTTCTCTGGTCTCTCTCTGGTCTCTCTCTGGTCTCTCTCTGGTCTCTCTCTGGTCTCTCTTGTCTCTCTCTGGTCTCTCTCTGGTCTCTCTCTGGTCTCTCTTGTCTCTCTCTGGTCTCTCTCTGGTCTCTCTGGTCTCTCTGGTCTCTCTCTGGTCTCTCTCTGGTCTCTCTCTGGTCTCTCTTGGTCTCTCTCTGGTCTCTCTCTGGTCTCTCTCTGGTCTCTCTTGTCTCTCTCTGGTCTCTCTCTGGTCTCTCTGGTCTCTCTGGTCTCTCTCTGGTCTCTCTCTGGTCTCTCTGGTCTCTCTGGTCTCTCTCTGGTCTCTCTGGTCTCTCTGGTCTCTCTCTGGTCTCTCTCTGGTCTCTCTCTGGTCTCTCTCTTGTCTCTCTCTGGTCTCTCTCTGGTCTCTCTCTGGTCTCTCTTGTCTCTCTCTGGTCTCTATCTGGTCTCTCTGGTCTCTCTTGTCTCTCTCTGGTCTCTCTCTGGTCTCTCTTGGTCTCTCTCTGGTCTCTATCTGGTCTCTCTGGTCTCTCTTGTCTCTCTTTGGTCTCTCTCTGGTCTCTCTCTGGTCTCTCTGGTCTCTCTGGTCTCTCTCTGGTCTCTCTGGTCTCTCTGGTCTCTCTCTGGTCTCTCTCTGGTCTCTCTCTGGTCTCTCTTTGGTCTCTCTCTGGTCTCTCTCTGGTCTCTCTCTGGTCTCTCTCTGGTCTCTCTCTGGTCTCTCTTGTCTCTCTCTGGTCTCTCTCTGGTCTCTCTCTGGTCTCTCTTGTCTCTCTCTGGTCTCTCTCTGGTCTCTCTGGTCTCTCTGGTCTCTCTCTGGTCTCTCTCTGGTCTCTCTCTGGTCTCTCTTGTCTCTCTCTGGTCTCTCTCTGGTCTCTCTCTGGTCTCTCTTGTCTCTCTCTGGTCTCTCTCTGGTCTCTCTGGTCTCTCTGGTCTCTCTCTGGTCTCTCTCTGGTCTCTCTCTGGTCTCTCTCTGGTCTCTCTCTGGTCTCTCTCTGGTCTCTCTCTTGTCTCTCTCTGGTCTCTCTCTGGTCTCTCTCTGGTCTCTCTCTTGTCTCTCTCTGGTCTCTCTCTGGTCTCTCTCTGGTCTCTCTGGTCTCTCTGGTCTCTCTCTGGTCTCTCTCTGGTCTCTCTGGTCTCTCTGGTCTCTCTCTGGTCTCTCTCTGGTCTCTCTCTGGTCTCTCTCTGGTCTCTCTCTTGTCTCTCTCTGGTCTCTCTCTGGTCTCTCTCTGGTCTCTCTCTGATCTCTCTCTTTTCTCACAGTATAGATCAGAGATGTTATTACACGTCAAACTTTCAGCTGTGTAATTAATATTAGATCCTCTATCTCTGCTCTCTTTCTCTCTGCTCTCTTTCTCTCTGCTCTCTTTCTTTAGTCTCTCTCTCTCTGCTCTCTTTCTCTCTGCTCTCTTTCTTTAGTCTCTCTCTCTCTGCTCTCTTTCTCTCTGCTCTCTTTCTTTAGTCTCTCTATCTCTGCTCTCTTTCTCTCTGCTCTCTTTCTTTAGTCTCTCTCTCTCTGCTCTCTTTCTCTCTGCTCTCTTTCTTTAGTCTCTCTATCTCTGCTCTCTTTCTCTCTGCTCTCTTTCTCTCTGCTCTCTTTCTTTAGTCTCTCTCTCTCTGCTCTCTTTCTCTCTGCTCTCTTTCTTTAGTCTCTCTCTCTCTCTCTTGTCCATATTTTGGTTCGATGGTTCTGGTGGTTTCTGGTGCAGCAGACGGAGACAGTAATCCACATTCTCTCTGTGTCAACAAGGTGAGTTCATGGGAAGTCCCTGGCTCCCCCTGTTCTCTCTCCTCTCTCTCTCTCCTTTCTGCCTTCTCTCTGCCTCCTCTTCCAAAACTTCTCTTTTAGAGCCTTCTAATCCTGGCGGGGCCGAGCTGACGTCACAGGCCCTCCTCCAGAGAGAGCATGTCCTCTGCTCACAGCTACAGTCCTGGCTCGGGCTTCAATTCCGGCTCTGGCTCCGGGCCTGGCTCTGGGTCTCTCTCTGGTCTCGCTCTCTTGTCTCTCTGGTCTCTCTTGTCTCTCTCTGGTCTCTCTCTGGTCTCTCTGGTCTCTCTCTGGTCTCTCTGGTCTCTCTCTGGTCTCTCTCTGGTCTCTCTCTGGTCTCTCTCTTGTCTCTCTCTTGTCTCTCTCTGGTCTCTCTCTTTTCTCACAGTATAGATCAGAGATGTTATTAAACGTCAAACTTTCAGCTGTGTAATTAATATTAGATCCTCTCTCTCTGCTCTCTTTCTCTCTGCTCTCTTTTTTTGGTCCTTCTCTGCTCTCTTTCTCTCTGCTCTCTTTTTTTGGTCCTTCTCTGTCTCTTTCTCTCTGCTCTCTTTTTTTGGTCCCTCTCTCTCTCTCTCTGCTCTCTCTCTGCTCTCTTTCTTTTGTCTCTCTCATCTCTCTCTCTCTCTGCTCTCTTTCTCTCTGCTCTCTTTCTCATCTCTCTCTCTCTCTCTCTCTGCTCTCTTTCTCTCTGCTCTCTTTCTTTAGTCTCTCTCTCTCTGCTCTCTCTCTCTCTTTGTCTCTGCTCTCTTTCTTTAGTCTCTCTCTCTCTCTTTCTCTCTGCTCTCTCTCTGCTCTCTTTCTTTGGTCTCTTTTTGTTCTCTCTCTCAGCTCTCTTTCTTTGGTCTCTCTCTCTCTCTGCTCTCCTTTTTTGGTCCCTCTCTGTCTCTTTCTCTCTGCTCTCTTTTTTGGTCTCTCTCTCGCTCTCTCTCTGCTCTCTCTCTGCTCTCTTTCTTTTGTCTCTCTCTCTCTCTCTCTGCTCTCTCTCTCTCTCTGCTCTCTCTCTCTCTGCTCTCTCTCTCTGGTCCATAAATGCTAACAAACATCAAACTTTCAGCTGTGTAACTCGTTGTAAAACCATGACTATTGTAAAACCAGGGCTGGACCATGTGACCAGGAAGTGTGGCCCTGGTCCACTTCCCCGATGACAGAGAGGAAACAGCGAGGGAGGGGGCGGGGTTGTTACGTTCCTGGTTAAAAATAACTGTCATATTTAAGGCTGCGGAGGGATCCCAGAGCAGAGGCTGGACAGACCGTCGCCCGGCAGGAGCTCCCCACGCTCTCCCTGCTGCTTCCTGCTCCACGCTGCTGCACGGAACCACGGATACAGCAGGAGCTCTACAGTAGCTCTACAGTAGCTCTACATTAGCTCTATAATAGCTCTACAGTAGCTCTACAGTAGCTCTACATTAGCTCTATAATAGCTCTACAGTAGCTCTATAATAGCTCTACAGTAGCTCTATAGCAGCTCTACAGTAGCTCTATAATAGCTCTACAGTAGCTCTATAGTAGCTCTATAGCAGCTCTACAGTAGCTCTACAGTAGCTCTATAATAGCTCTACAGTAGCTCTACAGTAGCTCTATAGCAGCTCTACAGTAGCTCTACAGTAGCTCTACAGTAGCTCTATAGTAGCTCTATAGCAGCTCTACAGTAGCTCTACAGTAGCTCTATAGTAGCTCTATAGCAGCTCTACAGTAGCTCTACAGTAGTGCTATAGTAGCTCTAAAGTAGCTCTACAGTAGCTCTACAGTAGATTTACAGTAGCTCTACAGTAGCTCTATAGTAGCTCTACAGTAGCTCTACAGTAGCTCTACAGTAGATTTACAGTAGCTCTACAGTAGCTCTACAGTAGATTTAAAGTAGCTCTACAGTAGCTCTACAGTAGCTCTAAAGTAGCTCTATAACAGCTCTACTGTAGCTCTACAGTAGCTCTATAGTAGCTCTATAGCAGCTCTACAGTAGCTCTACAGTAGTGCTATAGTAGCTCTAAAGTAGCTCTACAGTAGCTCTACAGTAGCTCTACAGTAGATTTACAGTAGCTCTACAGTAGCTCTATAGTAGCTCTATAGTAGCTCTACAGTAGCTCTACAGTAGATTTACAGTAGCTCTACAGTAGCTCTACAGTAGCTCTATAGTAGGTCTAGAGTAGCTCTACAGTTGCTCTACAATAGTTCTATAGTAGCTGAGAATGCTCTGAACCAGTCCAGACCAGTCCAGGACCAGCACCTCGGGAAAGGTTTTGTTAATTGTCATATAATGTTGGTCGTCAAGTAATCGAAAATGGCTATAATTGAATTTTACAGTCAGATAAATGAAGCCGTCACTGCTCTGGGAGTTAAAGGTTCAACTCACATATAAAGAATTAAAGACAATTTCATCAAAATAGTGTCATTAAAATACACTATAGACACAAAGTCACATGAGCTGAACACACTTCCACAAAGAAAAGCCGTCAATTGGACTGCTCTGGGAGTTCTACTGTTAAAACAGTAAAGCCTGACACAGGAGACTTCACACATGGTTTTACTGTTGATGGTAAAGAATCTGAATCTGGACCAAACGTAAACACTGTTGTCCACTTTGACATTAGTAACAAAACAAAAGTACTTCCTGGTGTCACATTCGATGGTGAAAAGGCAAACTATTGTCTCCAGGATCCATTTCAAATCCATTATTTCCATCATAAAGACTGTGGATTTAGTGACATGGCTCCTTTGTCGACTGAGCTGTCGGGAAGAAGGCCTACGACAGATTTGTTATTGCAGACCGGTCTATTAGCCGCTACGTCTGCACCTAGCAATGCAGCTAATGCTTGTGTGTGTATTCAGTTAGCGCTCCCGCAAAAGTCAAGCTAACCCAAATGAGGTACAGGATCATTACTTTAAGGAATAAAAGGGAATAGAGAAGAATTCAGCTGTCGATCTCCAGAGCTGGTGACGGAGCACACATTCCTGCTTCCGGTGTGTTTATGTGAACAGCAGAAAGAGACAGTGTTAAGGAAATAAACAGGACTCAGGTTTATGTGAGTGGGGCTAGCCTGGCCTTATCCATCCGTACACTCCGGTCCATCCTCATGGCCTGCATGTAACGTCTGGGTCTGGTCCCTGTGTTTGCGATTACAACCGGTTGAATTCCATCCGACCAATCAGAGAGCGCGGGAGGCGGGTGTTGTAGTTATGGGTGACGTCAAGAGTTTGCGTCGAACGGGCAGGTTGTAGTTTGGCGAAGAATGTGATAGTAAAGTAATCCGGTCTGGTTCTATCAAGAAATTGAAGCAGGAGCAAGAGGAATGTTTAGCAAATGTAATCGCTAGAATAAATTGTGGCGCTACTCCCCACGGGCTCTGTTAGCGGCAAAGGAGATGGCTAAAGCTAGGCTAAATGCTAAATGCTAACGACTCACTCGGGCTCATTACATACGTGACGGTAAACTCAGATCCAATGGTTTCAATCTACAAAATCCAGACCTTAGTGCGAAATGAAATTAGTACTATGGTGTGGTACGACCAGGGTAGATTGGGGCAGAGCATTTATTGTCTTATTATTTGAGTTTAAACATGTCAAAATAAGGAATAAAAGAGAATAGAGAAGAAATCCTTCAAGATTCTGTTCTTTCTCAGTGATTGCTCGACAAGTAGCGGCTCATGATCCGGATTTTACAGTAGTAGGTTTTATTTGGTTTGTATTTCTAAGATACTTTAGGATTAAAAAAACTATGTAGTACATTGAAACGAGTAAATATTCTGTAATTGTGAAATATTCTGTGGCGTTTTTATCAGACGTAATTACCTTTGTTTTTGAAATGTTCATGTTCAAACCTGCTGAACGTGTATTTTCATCTCATACAGTCATGTTTGGGACTAAACCCTGGGACTTCAGTTCAATGTTATTATTTTTGCACAGCCGTAAATCACAACCAGTGTCATGTTGTGCTCTGAGGACTTTACAAAGCCGTCGATTCTCCAGCACAGATCAGAGAATCAAGCAGTTCACACACAGGAAATGCAATAATAACACACACTGCGGACCCTGAGAGCTACTTTCTCAGGACGATAAAGGCAGAGAGCTACTTTCTCAGGACGATAAAGGCAGAGAGCTACTCCCATACAGTAGGTGGCCCTGGGAAAAATGTGGAGATATATTGGTGCAAATGATCCTGGTGTTGGGCGCTGCAAGAAGGAGTAGCTCTCTTCCTCTTTTGTTGCATAAAAGTAGCTCTCTTCCTCTTTTGTTGCATAAAAGTAGCTCTCTGATTGAAGAAGGTTGTATCGTCTCAGTCCTATCACCTTAACACACGTCGATAGCAGAAGTCAGGTGTTTTTCCTGTTGCCTGCTGCTGTTGTTACTGATGCTTCTTCTGATCATATTCTCTGCTGCTGAAGTGAAATAAACACATCTGTAAATACCTCTGAACCAAGTGACATTATAGTTAGTTTTATCTTTTATTCTGTGTCAATGTTATTAACTTAAATAATAGACTGATGTGTGAGATCTGAGTGACGTTGAAACTTCTTTTGTGTGCGACAAATACATGAACATCTGATCTCCTACAATCTGAAGAAGTCATTTATTAGTGTAAAGCTGGAACGGGTGGAGAGCAACGTGGAAAAGGATGGAGAGCTTTTGGTGGCTCTCGAGTTAAAGGTTGGAAATCCCAATACATATATAGAGTATATATAGAGTATATAGAGTCTTTATAGTCCATTTCTGGGTCAGGGGGGGGGGGGGGGGGGGGGCAATCAGAGCTGCACCTGATTGACAAAGCACCAGTCCCTCTGATCCTCTGCAGGTGGAGGGTCCACAGGAAGATGGCTGCTCCTTCAGCGCAGATGCAGCCTTGATCTTTCAGCAGGGGCTTCAGGCAAAGTGGGGTTAAGTGTTTTGCCCAAGGACACAACGACAGCAGACATCAGTGGGAGCAGGTGACATGGGTAGTGGTCCATCAGTCCATTAGGTCCAGAGACCAATGCTCTGCCAACTGTGAGCCACTGTATATACATGTGTGTGTGTGTGTGTGTGTGTGTGTGTGTGTGTGTGTGTGTGTATACTGTATATAGAGTGTATATATAGTGTGGAGGCAGATGCAGAGTGGTAGTTGGCTGTATAGAGCATATATAGAGTATATAGTGTACATATAGCGTATATAGAGGCAGAGTGTGAGTGGTTGTTTGCTGAGTATAGAGTGTATATAATGTATATATAGTGTATATAAAATTGTCCACTCACCTTTGGCCCTCCGCGGGCGGTTATCCCTCTCTAAGCTCGGGTCCTCTACCAGAGGCCAGGGAGCTTGAGGGTTCTGCGCAGTATCTTTGCTGTTCCTAGCACTGCACATTTCTGGACCGAGATGTCCGAGGTTGTTCCGGGGATCCGCTGTAACCACTCTTCTAGCTTCGGGGTCACTGCCCCGAGTGCACCGATCACCACGGGCACTACTGTCACCTTTACCCTCCAGGCCCTCTCCAGCTCCTCTCTGAGACCTTGGTATTTCTCAAGCTTTTCATGTTCTTTTTTCCGGATGTTACCATCGCTTGGAATTGCCACGTCCACCACCACGGCTGTCCTCTGCCCTTTGTCTACCACCACGATGTCAGGTTGGTTCATTACCATTCGGTCGGTCTGTATCTGGAAGTCCCACAGGATCTTTGCACGCTCATTCTCCACCACCTTTGGAGGAGTTTCCCACTTAGACCTTGGGGTTTCCAGCCCATACTCTGCACAGATGTTTCTGTACACTATGCCAGCCACTTGATTATGGCGTTCCATGTAGGCCTTCCCTGCCAGCATCTTGCACCCTGCAGTTATGTGTTGGATCGTCTCAGGTGCCTCTTTGCACAGCCGACACCTTGGGTCTTGTCTGGTGTGGTATATCTGGGCCTCTATCGCTCTGGTGCTCAGTGCCTGTTCCTGTGCAGCCATGATGAGTGCCTCTGTGCTGTCCTGTTGGCCAGCCCTTTCTAGCCATTGGTAGGACTTCTTGAGATCAGCCACTTCTGTTATGCTCCGGTGGTACATGCCGTGTAGGGGCTTGTTCTCCCATGATGGGCTCTCCTCCAGCACCTCCTCATCTCGCCACTGCCTGAGACATTCACTGAGTACGTCATCCGTTTTGGCCTTCTCCATGATGTAGTTATGGAGTTTGGATGTTTCGTCCTGGACAGTGGCTCTCACACTCACTAGTCCTCGGCCTCCTTCTTTACGGCTTACGTACAGTCTCAGGGTGCTGGATTTGGGATGGAACCCGCCATGCATGGTAAGGAGCTTTCGAGTTTTAACATCCGTGGTCTGAATCTCTTCCTTTGGCCACCTGATTATTCCTGCAGGGTATCTGATCACTGGCAGGGCGTAGCTGTTAATTGCCCGGGCCTTGTTCTTGCCATTGAGCCGGCTTCTTAGGACCTGCCTTACTCGCTGGAGGTATTTGGCAGTTGCCGCTTTCCTCGTCACCTGTTCGAGGTTGCCATTTGCCTGTGGTATACCGAGATACTTGTAACTGTCCTCAACGTCTGCTATTGTTCCCTCTGGGAGTGAGATCCCTTCTGTGTGGACTACCTTGCCTCTCTGAGTCACCATCCTGCTACATTTCTCGAGCCCGAATGACATCCCGATGTCATGGCTGTAGATCCTGGTTGTTTGGATCAGAGAGTCGATGTCTCTCTCGCTCTTGGCGTACAGCTTGATGTCATCCATGTAGAGGAGGACACAAGGACACAACGACAGCAGGCGTATATATATATATATATATATATATACACACATATATATATATATATATATATACGCCGTGTGGGGACAGAGTGTGACCGGTTGTTTGCTGAGTATAGAGTATATATAGAGTATATAGAGTATATATAGTGTATGTATATATAGTGTATATATATATACGGCGTGTGGGGGCAGAGTGTGAGTGGTTGTTTGCTGAGTATAGAGTATATATAGAGTATATATAGAGTATATATAGTGTATATATACAGTATATACGGCGTGTGGGGACAGAGTGTGAGTGGTTGTTTGCTGAGTATAGAGTATATATAGAGTATATAGAGTATATATAGTGTATATATATATACGGCGTGTGGGGGCAGAGTGTGAGTGGTTGTTTGCTGAGTATAGAGTATATATAGAGTATATATAGTGTATATATATATACGGCGTGTGGGGACAGAGTGTGAGTGGTTGTTTGCTGAGTATAGAGTATATATAGAGTATATATAGTGTATATATATATACGGCGTGTGGGGACAGAGTGTGAGTGGTTGTTTGCTGAGTATAGAGTATATATAGAGTATATATAGTGTATATATATATACGGCGTGTGGGGACAGAGTGTGAGTGGTTGTTTGCTGACAGTCAGATCCTGAAGCAGCAGGATCAGGGGCAGCAGTGTTTGCTTTTCACTCTTGAGTCAATGATCCTAATTATATAACGCTCCTTTAGCCATGAGCCGTTAGCAAACATCAAAGAACGGCAGCTAGCAACACCGCAGCGTTCCCACCGTCACGCTGTAGACAGTCTCAAGTAGTCTGGGTTAGTTCGGGTTAGTCTGAGTTAGTCTGGGATAGTCTGGGTTAGTCTGAGTTAGTCTGAATTAGTCTAAGTCAGTCTGGGTTAGTCCGGGTTAGTTTGAGTTAGTCTGAGTAAGTCTGGGTTAGTCTGGATTAGTCTGAGTTAGTCTGAGTTAGTCTGGGTTAGCCCGGGTTAGTCTGAGTTAGTCTGAGTTAGTCTGGGTTGGTCTGGATTAGTTTGAGTTAGTCTGAGTTAGTCTGGGTTAGTCCGGGTTAGTTTGAGTTAGTCTGAGTAAGTCTGGGTTAGTCTGGGCTAGTATGAGTTAGACTGGGTTAGTCTGGGCTAGTATGAGTTAGTCTGAGTTAGTCTGGGCTAGTCTGAGTTCATCTAGGTTAGTTTGAGTTTGTCTGGGCTAGTCTGAGTTAGTCTGGGCAAGTCTGAGTTAGTCTGGGTTAGTCTGAGTTAGTCTGGACTAGTCTGAGTTAGTCTGGGTTAGTCTGAGTTAGTCTGGGTTAGTCTGAGTTAGTCTGGGTTAGTCTACCTCGTTCCTTGATAGGTTCAGTCTCTACTTTTCACATACATTTAAACTTTGGCCTCTGTCTCAGCCCAAAGCGTCAAAAAGTGACTCTCCAATCTGTTGTTGTGCATCGACCACTTTGACTCAGAGAAAAACAATGTGATTCAGTGCTACACAAATATATGGAATTGAATTGACAATGATACACACATACAAATACACACACACACACAAATATACACAGCACACACACACATGCACATACACACACAAATATACACACGCACATACACACACAAATATACACACGCACATACACACACAAATATACACACGCACATACACACACAAATATACACACGCACATACACACACAAATATACACACGCACACACATAGACACACTCACACAAATATACACTCGCACACAAATATACACACGCACACATGCACACACACACACACATGCACACAGACACGCACGCTCACACAAATATACACGCACACACACATACGCACATTAACTCACACACGCAAAACCAGATCTCTCCCCCCTCCGTATCTCCTTCTCCCTCTCTCTCTTTCTCCCCCTCCTCTCTCTCTTTCTCTCTCTCTCCCTCCCTCCTTCCCTCTCTTTCTCTCTCTCCTTCACCCTCCCTCCCTCTCTCTCTCTGATGTTTTTCTTGACACTGTTGCCATGGGGACCTCAGGGCGTTCCCGTCTCGAGCGCTTCCAGCACTTAAAGGGTAGGATCCCGACGTGCGCGCATTTGACGCTGCCGGTCCCTGCGTGGCAACAGGAGCGAGGGATTCCCCCAAACGACGCCGGTCTGTCTCCCCTGGTTCTCCCCTGGTTCTCTCCCCTGGTTCTCTCTCCTGGTTCTCTCCCCCTCTCACACCTCCACATGTCCCGGGGCAGAGCATAGACCTCACCGGGGAAACTTGGAACTATTCTCTGGTTGTTTTTGTGACTTGTTTGACTCACTTTCGTCTCCAGAGCGAGAGGAGGAACATTCATTTATGAGGTGCGATGTGCGGATAACTTGTAACTTTTTTTTCGGGTCTGGAGCTGGACTCTGGGACTCTCTCTGGAGGATTTCTAAAACTTTGTGTCTATTCCAGGCAGCCTCCAAACGATGTCGAGATGGCGTTAGGGAGCACGCTTCTGCCGTCTATCTCCACGTTTGCCAGCTGCCCCACTGTCAAAACAGAATACTTGGGAAGTGCGAATTTAGTGAGTACCCAACGCGCATGTGCAGTTTAATTCATATATGATTTAGTTTATTTTCTATTGTTTATGGTGTTGTCATGAAGTTTGTCTGAGTAAAACATTTTGGGTTAGTTTTTTTATTTTTATTTAATATTTATTAATTTATTAGCTATGGAGACAACAGCTACATTGGACAGATCAGATGCACTTTTATGCTAGTTTTCTACTCTTGCCCACGTGTGAAAGTCAGGGCATAGGATTCATAACAATTCAATGTATTGGTGTATAGCCCAACATCATAACAGAAGTTGTCTTGGAGGACTTTACAAAGTTGTGGATCCCTCAACAACAGATCAGAAAAGCAGTTTGAATGCAGGAAATGCAAGAATAACAAAAAAGTTAGAAACCTCAGAGAGACCCGTACTGAGAGAGGGATCTGCTCCCACGGACGGACAGGTTGTAGATCCAGGACTGAGGCTGTAGATCCAGGACTGAGGCTGTAGACCCAGGACTGAGGCTGTAGACCCAGGACTGAGGTTGTAGACCCAGGACTGAGGTTGTAGATCCAGGACTGAAGCTGCAGACCCAGGACTGAGGCTGTAGACCCAGGACTGAGGCTGTAGACCCAGGACTGAGGCTGTAGATCCAGGACTGAGGCTGTAGACCCAGGATTGAGGCTGTAGATCCAGGACTGAAGCTGTAGACCCAGGACTGAGGCTGTAGACCCAGGACTGAGACTGTAGATCCAGGACTGAGACTGTAGATCCAGGACTGAGGCTGTAGACCCAGGACTGAGGCTGTAGACCCAGGACTGAGGCTGTAGACCCAGGACTGAGGCTGTAGACCCAGGACTGGAGGCTGTAGATCCAGGACTGAGGCTGTAGACCCAGGACTGAGGCTGTAGACCCAGGACTGAGGCTGTAGATCCAGGACTGAGGCTGTAGACCCAGGACTGAGACTGTAGACCCAGGACTGAGGCTGTAGACTCAGGACTGAGGCTGTAGACTCAGGACTGAGACTGTAGACCCAGGACTGAGGCTGTAGACCCAGGACTGAGACTGTAGACCCAGGACTGAGGCTGTAGACCCAGGACTGAGGCTGTAGATCCAGGACTGAGGCTGTAGACCCAGGACTGAGGCTGTAGACCCAGGACTGAGGCTGTAGACCCAGGACTGAGGCTGTAGACCCAGGACTGAGGCTGTAGACCCAGGACTGAGGCTGTAGATCCAGGACTGAGGCTGTAGACTCAGGACTGAGACTGTAGACCCAGGACTGAGGCTGTAGACCCAGGACTGAGGCTGTAGACCCAGGACTGAGGCTGTAGACCCAGGACTGAGGCTGTAGATCCAATCAAACAGACGATTGTGAGGCAGAGAGAAGTTCCACAGAGAAACAAAACAATACTTTGAAATGAGAGTATCCATGTTTATAGCGTATCTGTGAATTCTTTCAATACTTTATTTCTTTATTAACCTAAAAACCGACATTTATTGACAAAGATTGACAGGTATATAGTTATTTATGGCAGGGGTCTCCAACCTTTTCCTCCTGGAGAACCTCTTTCTCGGGTCGAAAAAGATGGACTTCTTTAAAGCTACACTGTGCAATTTTTGGACTCAATTTTATACAATTTATACATTTTAAAGTTTTCGTACGATGATAAATATGAGTGTTATCGGTGAGACCTGGACTTTGATAAGTTACTGTCACTATAAAAAGTAACTAAGTATCATTCGTTGCTATTTTAACTTGTATTTACCATAGTTTTGGGCAAATGAATCTGACTTTTTGCTATTTTGAAGAGGGTTAGGTGGTTCTGCTTAACTCACTGACTGCCAGCCGTTTTTGATGATTTCACTGATTCTCAAGACCCACAGAGTATTATGTGCCAGGACTATGTGGATTATGAAACCAGATTCTGAAAGACTGGACTGTCTACTTTCATCAGCAACAATCCGTTTGTTTTTAGCTGTTTTTGTTGTCCTGTAATCCCTGGTCGAAGAGAGGGAAGTTTGACAGAAATCACCGGTCTCAGTGAGGACTTTACCTGACACTGGACTCACTTTTTTGTCGTTTAAAAGAACCTTCTGAGCCTTAAACTTAGGAAGAGCAAATGAACTTTTTACATTCAGGCTGGAGATCTAACCCGAATATTTACTGAGAGACCAAACGAGCAAAATCACGTTGAAATTATTAAACATGAGGTAATAAAAGCTTAAAATCAAGTGTTTTTTTAATCTTAATTTTAGTTCATTCTGACTGTGTTAAAACCAGATTCTCCAAGACATTTAGTTATTTACAAGAACTGTCACACATTTCTGTGTATTTTTTATTTTCATCATTTTGCTTTGTCCCATTGGAGAATTTCTTGTTTTAAGACTCAGTCAGAATGTGCTTAAATTAAGGCACATTTTGCCAAATTTGAGCAATTTTTGACACATTTTTCATCACTTTTTACAGTGTAGTGGTCGGTGTTCGTGGAGAAACCAGCAGAGACATGTGTGAGCCGTAATACTGTGGATGTAGATATTGTTATTGTCGTAAATACATATAAGCGGCTGGTGCTGTGTGACTTTGGTGGAGCTCTGACTGCCACCCCCCGACCCAGAAATGGATTAAGGGGAAGAACATGGATTAATATGGTCTTTAATATGTCTTTTTTGTCTGTTCTTCTAGAGATGGAAGGAGGAGTTGTCCCTTCTTAAGATTTCCTGTGTGCCAACTGGAACCAGCTGCTCGGACCCAGACCCCCCCAACAGCATGTCCAAGAAGGAGTCCGAGCCAGACCTGGACCTGGACTATGAATTCATCTTGTCTAACTCTCTCCTGCAACAACAGCAGCAGCAGCAGCAGCAGCAGCAGCAGCAGCAGCAGGAGGAGGACTCTCTGGCCCAGGCCCTGTCTCCTTCCCCCAGGCCTTTCTCGTCTCCGTACCCTCTCCCCTCTCCCCAACCCACGGCCACGGAGCTCCTCTACAGCATCCCGGACATCAACGACGTCTCTCCCTCGGGTGGGTTCGTGGCCGAGCTGATGAGGCCGGACCTGGACCCGGCCTACCTCCACCCCACTGCGGGCCTCCACGGCAAGTTTGTGGTGAAGACGGCGATAGACACGGGGGAGTACAGCCAAGGGGTCAGCGTCAGCAAGGCCTGTCCTCCGTCTAACTTTTCGTGTCAGAGAATAAAGCAGGAGAACCCGAATGACTGCACCATGTCTCAGTCCCTGGATCTTCACCTGGCAGCCATGGCGTCTCAGGGCAGGGGCGGCCAGCAGCAGCAGCAGCAGCAGAGGCCGGGGCACTTGGAGCTCCATGGGTTCCCTGGGTCGGTGCGGTCCATGACGGGGGGCCGGTTGTCCTCGTCCTCCTCCTCTCTCTCTCCGGACCACCCTCTGAGCCGCGAGCACCCGGTCCTCAGCCACTCGCAGATACCTCTGTCGGCCGCGGGAGGATACCACCACCACAGCCCCACGCAGGGGTTCCCATCGTACCCCCAGACGTCTGCTCTGCCGTACCAGGGTGAGTCTGCGGGGACAGGGTTAAACATGCGTCGCTAACACTGAGAGTGAACACAGGGATATGAATGTGAAGGCCTCTCTCTGCTCTTTCTCTGGCCTTTCTCTCTTTCTCTCTCTCTGGCCTCTCTCTCTCTGCTCTCTCTCTCCGGTCTCTCTCTCTGGCCTTCCTCTCTCTGGTCTCTCTTTCTCTCTGCTCTCTCTCTGGTCTTTCTGGCCTCTCTCTGTGGTCTCTCTCTCTGGCCTCCCTATTTGGCCTTTATCTCTTGTCTCTCTCTCTCTGGTCTCTCTCTCTCTCTGGCCTTTCTCTCTCTCTGGTCTCTCTCTCTAGTCTCTCTCTGGTCTCTCTCTGGTCTCTCTCTCTCTCTGGCCTTTCTCTCTCTCTGGTCTCTCTCTCTGGCCTTTCTCTCTCTGCTCTCTCTCTCTAGTCTCTCTCTGTCCTCTCTCTCTGGTCTCTCTCTCTCTGGTCTCTCTCTGGCCTCTCTCTCTCTCTGGTCTCTCTCTCTCTGGTCTCTCTCTCTCTGACCTCTTTCTCTCTCTGGTCTCTCTCTCTGACCTCTTTCTCTCTCTGACCTCTCTCTCTCTCTCTGACCTCTTTCTCTCTCTGGTCTCTCTCTCTGACCTCTCTCTGTCTCTGACCTCTCTCTCTCTCTGACCTCTCTCTGTCTCTGACCTCTCTCTCTCTCTGACCTCTTTCTCTCTCTGGTCTCTCTCTCTGACCTCTCTCTGTCTCTGACCTCTCTCTCTCTCTGACCTCTCTCTCTGATCTCTCTCTCTCTCTGGTCTCTCTCTCTGACCTCTCTCTGTCTCTCTGACCCCTCTCTCTCTCTGTATATATGACACACGCACACATAAATAATGACATCATCTCACCACTGCTGTTGTATCCCTAACCCTGCTCTGCTCCTCACACAGACCCGTCCCTGGCTCTGGGAGGTCTCTCAGAGGAACCAAAACCCAAACGTGGCCGTCGCTCCTGGCCCAGGAAGCGAGTGGCCACACACACCTGCGACTACATCGGCTGTGGAAAGACTTACACCAAGAGCTCCCATTTAAAAGCACACCATCGAACGCACACAGGTAAACAACATTCACCAGTCTGAGGCTTCCGGGCAGAAGCTGTAAGATTTTAAGCCATTTTTTCCCCAACACAATAGCCGCACATTGTAGTACAGTGTTGAGCAGGTGGGGGGAGGGTCAGGTGCTGTAGCAGGTGCAGTTAAACAGGTTGATACTGATCCCTGCTCAAACACAAACCTAAGGCAGACTACATTGCCCTCTTTCTAAAGCTGCACGACTGGATCGACCTCTTTTTTTTCAGTTTGCAGAAAGATGGCCCTCGCTGAGACGCGGACATTAAAAAGAGCGATACGTATAAAATGTGGCCAAAAGCGGTACTGCAGCCTCTCCCATTCTCCCTGACTCAGGTTGCCAGATATGCAGACGAATCCAGCTGGGACCATAACAGCTGAATAGACAAGAGTTTTGTCAACAACAAATCTATAACCAACACCTTTTTCACAAAGATAGAAATCCTGGTTTTATTCCTTGTTTTGTCGTTAATGATTTGAGAATCATAACGAGACCTTTTTTAGTTCAGCGGCCACATGGTACTTTACCAGTGAGATTAGCTCCACGCTGTAAGTTCTGGCGCCCACATCACAGACTTTCTGATTGGTGAAACGGTGGAGGGCAGGACATAGAAATGAAAACAGAAACAAGATTTAGGGGCTGGAAAAGTAATTTGGAAACTCTAATATCTCGGCTGACTTTTATCAGTTAAAGAAGTATTGGAAAAGACCTTATTAAAGCCTTTTGACAGATTAGGGCCCTTTAATGATGACAGGTTAGGGCCCTTTAAATGATGAGAATCTTACATATTGCTGACATTTAACGGTTCACGTGTGCTTTGTTTTTCCTCTAAAGGCGAGAAGCCGTACCACTGCGACTGGGAGGGCTGCGGCTGGAAATTTGCACGTTCGGACGAGCTGACCCGGCACTACAGGAAGCACACAGGCCACAGACCGTTCCAGTGTCAGAAGTGTGACCGCGCCTTCTCCCGCTCGGACCACCTGGCTCTGCACATGAAGAGGCACCTATGACATTATGCACGGGCTCAGAGGGAACAAAGTGAAAATAACTCTAACTCTAACGACCAAAAACCAACACTGCCTTTGGGGACCACACTAAACTCGACGGGCTGCGATTCTTCTCAGCTGAAAATAAGATGAAAAAAAAAAACACAGAACGCTCTCATCCAAAAGGGACCAAACTGGAACTTTCTCTGCGGCAAATGACAAAGCTTGGAATCCCAGGTGCCATCAGCGGAGACTGGAAATATCAAAGAAACTGGAACCACAGCAGCCATCTCCAGGGGCCTTCGACAGCACATGCCATTAAAGACACACTGTATTAAATAAATCTATGTATTTATACTGTATATGCGTTACCTGCGAGGCTATACGTCAGGTACAGTAATATTTATAATGACTGGTGCTCAGTGGAAAAGGTACCAAAGAAGAAGACAAAGGGTGAAAGTGCCATAAGTTGAACCCTCGCAGTCAGTAACGACCACAACCTTCAGTGCACTGCATTTGCTGAGTGCGATCCTTTGTATGACATGCCTATTTTTGTATTGAATAACTCTGAACAAAGATTTTTGTTTATAGCCAAATTTGTAATATAAAACCAAAAAACTGTACATTTGTAAAATGCTATTTTTTCTATTACAATATATTAAAAATGTAGATGTATTTTTCCCCCACTCGGAATATGAAGTGCTTTAGGTCTGTGTTAATGTTGTTAAATGTGCAGCGGGTGTCTGCCGCCCTCTGCTGGCCAAACTATTACACTCAGATTTTCGTCAGGTTTTAGTGATTGATTCAGAGGCTGCATCCAGTTTCATAAAAGCTCCTTCCTTATCCTTTAACACGAGCACTCACACAATTATGAAACGACTACAACTCCCAGAGCCGTCATTATGACTGTTTACATTCAAACCAATGGAAATCTGAGAAATATCCGCCGACAAATGTTTAGTTTTTCACTATAATCGTTAAAAGTAGGAACTTTATAATTTTGTTATTTTTCTACTAAATGCTAAAAGTTTTTTGACCGTCTAAATGCTAACAAGCTAACAACCAAACGCTAACGGCTGACGGTGGTGTGTTGCTATAGTAACCAGCACGCTCTTCAAAGATAAAACTACCCACGTTTCAGAAATGTCTTAAAGATAGACAGAAATAAACTAAGACAAAGAAAATCTCTAAGTTATATAAACTAAAAAGGTTCATACACTGAGTAATTACACAAGCCGTCAATTTGACTAACACTAGAAGACCCAGTGTTAAAATGGACCTTTTATGCCACAGGGACCAGTTAGAAACGACTAGAACTCCCAGAGCCGTCATTGTGACTGATTACATTCTGAGAAATTCCCCCGATATGTTTTTAGTTATTTACAAGATATATTAAAAGTAGGGAATTCATAGTTGTTTTTTTTCTTCACTGACTTTTACTAAATGCTAAAAGTTTATTGAAAGGCTAAATGCTAACGGCTGACAGTGGTGTTGCTATAGTAACCAGCGCTCAAGATAAAATTGCTCACATTTCAGAAATAACAAACTCACATTTCAGAAATAAGTTCATTTCTTAAAGATGACAGAAATAATCTACGACACGGAACCCAACAAAGGTTCATACATTGGGTTATTACACTAGCTGTTAATTTGACTGCTCTGGGAGTCCTAGTGTTAAACTGGACGTTTTATGCCACAGGGACCAGTTAGATGTAAATAACTAATGAGCTAACAAACACTTTGCAAACAAGAAGCAGTTTTATTTTTATCACCTCTGGTCTCTCTTTGGTCTATTTCCTCTCTGGCCTTTCTTTTACGCCACAAGGATCATATAACTGTAAGAACTGAGGCTAAATCCACAGGTCAGAGGTCAGACTCAGACTTCTGGACGAGCCGACAGACACTTTATTGTTCAAGAAGCAGTTTTTATTTTTGTTCATCTCAGAAGAAAACCTAAAAAATAATCCAACAAACTTTAATATGAAAGTGAACAAAACCTCTTTTTTTAAACAAAACAAAACCTTTTGATAACAAGCGGTTGGGTTTCCTCATAGAACGATCATAGTGGATATAAAATGGCGTCGCGTTTCTCAATCTTCGTCAAAATTCTGTTGTAAAAGAAAATTTGCCGCCAAGTTTTCATTCTTCTCACACGCGAAGTAGGCCTGGACCACGAGGCCCTCGGGGAACCCCAGGGCTTTTAGCTGCAACAGGAAACACACGAGTGAGAAACACAGACACGTCTATTATCGAAGATCAGGGCTCAGAGGTCAGAGGTCAGAGTGGCTGCAGGTTTTCATTCTAACCGAGCAGGAGCACAACAGACTGCACTCAATTTCCTCTGGTTTTCAGGTTCAGACTGTGTTCAGAGGTGGAGTCTGGCCTCTCTCTCTCTGGCCTCCCCTCCCTCCCTCCCTCCCTCCCTCTCTCCCTCCCTCCCTCCCTCCCTCTGGCCTCCCCCCTCTCTCTCTCCCTCTCTCTCTCTCTCTGCCTTCTCTCTCTCTCCTGCAGCCACACCTGCCCTGTAAGAACCAGTTTGACAGTTATAGATGCCGTTACCCTCTCGATGGCCTCCTTCTCCTGTGGTGTGATCTGGATGTAGTTCTGACCTCCTGCAGACCCCACACGGGCTCCTCCTCCTCCGCCTCCACCTCCGCCTCCTCCGGGTGTGGAGCCCGATCCCTGGTTTGGCTCATTCAACATTTGGATAAATTCTTGTTGGTGATTGCTGATCTCCTACAAAACAACATGAGTAAAACATGAAGTACCGTCATTTCTGGGCTATAAGCCGCTACTTTCTTCTAGAAAGAGAGAGAGACCAGAGAGGAAGAACAGAGAGAGAGGCCATAGAGAGAGAGAAACCAGAAATAAAAGACCAGAGAGAGACCAGAGAGAGAGAGAAACATGAGATGGACTTATCATTTTAACGCTGTTAGGCACTTATTCATTGCCAAAACAGATGAAGGTAAATGAGTCATAGAAGCAAACGTTAAACTCCTCATCATTAAATCCTGTTGTCTTCAGTGAAAACAGTCGTCTCTGCTACATTACAACATGAAAACCTTATATTCAGGCGAGGCATATATGTGGACAACATTGACTGTCTTTGAAAATGTTAGTGTTGCTGCTTATATACAGGTGCACCTTATAGTCCAGATCATACGGTAATTAAAGACACATTAGTCAGAGAATGTCCTTCCAGGATACGCACCTGTAGGAGGTCTGGGTTCTCTCGGCCAATCTCCTGCAGAAGAGCTGGAAGCAGCGAGGCGTTCTCCTGGATCAGCTGTCGCATGGTCTGGAACTGGGGCTGGTTTCGAAGGAACTCCAGAGGATTTCCTGAGGACACAGAAGTGTGAAGGCTGTGAACAGAGCAGCTGTTTCCTGGAGTCTGCACAAGAAGTTACTGCATTTTCAGTTTTGTGTTCATTCATCTTTAACACTAGCACCAGGTTCATGATATTTGCCATTTGCAGTAAAACCACATTGGAATACATGTGCAAAAGGATAGGAACACCCCGATAGCTCTGCACCAATGAGAGCTGTCGGGTGTTCAGACTTCTGAACTCAGTGGGACTTGCCTCCTGCTGCACTGGGGGAGGAGCCGGAGCCGGTGGAGGCCGGAGCAGAGGCCGGAGCAGAGCCCGGAGCAGCAGGGACTGTGTCTCTCACTGATGGGAGAGCAGCCTCTGGAGCCGCCGCCTGCCCCTGGTCCATCCCTGGGATTCCCTGAGGACCAGATGGAAACATTGAACAGAACTGTGGAGAAAAGTGAACCTGAGATTGTTCTTACTGTGAGGAGGTATTCCACCGCTCGGTCTGGATTGTTAAAACTGGCTCTTAAAGCTGCGACCACCTGCTCCCGCTCATAGCCCATCAGCATCATCTCGGTCACCATGGCGTCGTACGACGACCCCGTCACTACAGGAAGAACATCACGCACGGTTTAGTCCTCGCTCTGCAGGAGACTCTTCTTCTTTTAAAAAAACAGTTTCATAAATAAAATAAAGTCTCTCACCCAAAGAGGAAACGGCTTCATTTATTAGGTTTGCGTTCGCAGAGTCGCTGCTGCTGCTGCGGAGACAGACACATGAGTACACACACACACACACACACACACACACACACACACACACACAGACACAGACACAGACACACACACACACAGACACTACACACACACACACACAGACACACAAAGACACCACACTAGGGCTGAAACAACTAATCGATTAATCGACGACTAATCGATTATTGAAATAGTCGACAACTATTTTAGTAATCGATTAATCGTTTTCTGGTTCACACAAACTCAAACAGAGCAAAAATTACATGAAAATGTAGTATTTTTGATTAAAACCGACTTTGTTTTTTATAATTTCATGAATATCTGTGTCTCATCCAATCAGAGCAGAATTAGCACAAAGAGCCTGTTAAACATTTACTTTAAGTTTACGCCGTCAATACGTCCTCGAGTGTTGCCACTTTAGCTTTTTGTGTAGAAAAAAAACATTTTTTCTACACAATTCACAGCCAAGTGATTACTCGATTAATCGTAAAAATAATCGATAGATTAATCGATTACAAAATAATCGTTAGTTGCAGCTCTACACCACACACACACATATATTCACAAACACACAGACCACAGACACACAAACACACACATAAAGACACATTCACAAACACACACACACACAGACCACAGACACATTCACAAACTCACACATACACCACACAAACACATATATACCACAGACATGAGTCCACACACACACACACACACACACACACACACACACACACACACACACACACACACACACACACACACACACACACACACAGACCTTGCAGACGTAGAAGTGGTGTCTCCAGAAGAAGGAGGTTTCTCTGCTGACTGTGTGTCGTCAGGAGGACTGTCTGAGGAGGAGGAGGAGGAGGCAGGAGGCGCCGCAACAGGAGCAGCCTCTGAAGCTTCTGCTGCAGGAGCTGCTGCAGGAGCTGCTGTAGACGACTCAGCAGCTGCGGGGGCTGCCTTTGGCTGAGAACACAACAGACACACTGTAGTACACAACAACAAACAAACACACACACACACTCAGTCTCACCTTGGTCACCATGATCACCACAAAGTTCTTCTCATCGATCTTACAGTCGCTCAGAGCCATGTCGTCTGTGAGGATTTTCCCTGAAGGTAAAGTGAATAAAACACATTCAAGGAGGAACCATCAACACAAACACCATGAGTCCAGGATCAATGACACATAAACACACACCATGTGAATCATCTGCTAAAAGTCAGTTCAAACATGTGTCAGTCATACCGGCATAAATCAACTTCTGCCCAGCGACCGGGAAGTCCTTCCCTTTTTCTTGTTCAATCTTTTCCTTTAAGGCTTTCACCTGCAGAAAAACAACAATATTTATAAACGTTTCCTCAGAGATAAAGCTGCTGATCCTCAGAGGGGAAGGTCCACATAACTCATCGCTCTGACACACTCACAGTTAGCAACACTCGGATCCACAACACAACTAACTATTGCTGCGAGTGTGGGTCTAATGATCCAGAACACTAATATTCTACAACATTCATGGACATTTATCAACATTTATGGTCTCTCCCTATGGTCCAATACCATGTGTTCCATATTCTCCGTGTGTGATCTGTTTGATTCTCTGATCTGTTGTTGGAGAAATCAAAGGGAACTACTGTTGTGATTTAGGGCGATACAAGAATACATTGAATTGAAAGTGAAATCCAGAGTCTGAGTGAGGCGTAAACACAGACTCAGACCATGATCCACAGTCTGAGGTCAGGCCTTTTCTCCAAACACTGACAACACAAACTTGAAGCTAACATCAGCGTGGTCCAGGACAACCCTCTGCCACAGTTTAAGCTAACGTCAACACACAATAACACACACACTGACACACACTGACACTGACACACACTGACACACACACTGACACACACACACTGACACACACACACTGACACACACTGACACACACACTGACACACTGAACACACTGACACACACACACTGACACACACACTGACACACACACACTGACACACACACACTGACACACACTGACACACACACACTGACACACACACTGACACACACACTGACACACACACTGACACACAGACACTGACACACACACTGACACACACACACTGACACACACACTGACACACACACTGACACACACACTGACACACACACTGACACACAGACACTGACACACTGACACACACACTGACACACACACTGACACACACACTGACACACACACTGACACACACACTGACACACACACACTGACACACACACACTGACACACACACTGACACACACACACACTGACACACACACTGACACACAACACTGACACACACACACACTGACACACTGACACACACACTGACACACACACTGACACTGACACACACACACTGACACACACACTGACACACACACACTGACACACACACTGACACACAGACACACAGACACTGACACACACTGACACACACACACTGACACACACACTGACACACACACACTGACACACACACACTGACACACACTGACACACACACACTGACACACACACTGACACACACACTGACACACACACTGACACACAGACACTGACACACACACTGACACACACACACTGACACACACACTGACACACACACTGACACACACACTGACACACACACACTGACACACAGACACTGACACACTGACACACACACTGACACACACACTGACACACACACTGACACACACACTGACACACACACTGACACACACACACTGACACACACACACTGACACACACACTGACACACACACTGACATACACACTGAGACACACACACTGACACACACACTGACACACACACTGACAAACACACTGACACACACACTGACACACACACACTGACACACACACACTGACACACACACTGACACACACTGACACTGACACACTGACACACACACTGACACACAGACACTGACACACACACTGACACACACACACTGACACACACACACTGACACACACACTGACACACACACACACTGACACACACAC